>CAJHZI010000329.1:0-107500 GCA_905160935.1 Enchytraeus crypticus
ACTCAACTCAACTCAACTCAACTCAACTCAACTCAACTCAACTCAACTCAACTCAACTCAACTCAACTCAACTCAACTCAACTCAACTCAACTCAACTCAACTCAACTCAACTCAACTCAACTCATCTCAACTCAACTCAACTCAACTCAACTCAACTCATCTCAACTCAACTCAACTCAACTCATCTCAACTCAACTCATCTCATCTCAACTCAACTCAACTCAACTCAACTCAACTCAACTCAACTCAACTCAACTCATCTCATCTCAACTCAACTCAACTCAACTCAACTCAACTCAACTCAACTCATCTCAACTCAACTCAACTCAACTCAACTCAACTCAACTCAACTCAACTCAACTCAACTCAACTCATCTCATCTCAACTCAACTCAACTCAACTCAACTCAACTCATCTCAACTCAACTCAACTCAACTCAACTCAACTCAACTCAACTCAACTCAACTCAACTCATCTCAACTCATCTCATCTCATCTCAACTCAACTCAACTCATCTCATCTCAACTCAACTCAACTCAACTCAACTCAACTCAACTCAACTCAACTCAACTCATCTCAACTCAACTCAACTCAACTCATCTCAACTCAACTCATCTCATCTCAACTCAACTCAACTCAACTCAACTCAACTCAACTCAACTCATCTCAACTCAACTCAACTCATCTCAACTCAACTCAACTCATCTCAACTCAACTCAACTCAACTCATCTCAACTCAACTCAACTCAACTCAACTCAACTCAACTCAACTCATCTCAACTCAACTCAACTCAACTCAACTCATCTCAACTCAACTCAACTCAACTCAACTCAACTCAACTCAACTCAACTCAACTCAACTCAACTCAACTCAACTCATCTCAACTCAACTCAACTCAACTCAACTCAACTCAACTCAACTCAACTCAACTCATCTCAACTCAACTCAACTCAACTCAACTCAACTCAACTCAACTCAACTCAACTCAACTCAACTCAACTCAACTCAACTTAACTTAACTAAGTTAACTTAACTTAACTTAGCTTAACTTAACTAAGTTAACTTAACTAAGTTAACTTAACTTAACTTAGCTTAACTTAACTAAGTTAACTTAACTAAGTTAACTTAACTTAACTAAGTTAACTTAACTTAACTTAACTTAACTTAACATAATTATACTGGTTAAGGAAGTCACAAGGACCTGTAACACCAGTTTTTTGATGTAATTTAATACCTCTATACATAGAAACCGTAAAGGGAAAAAAAAGATACAAACCTTGACAAGATGATAGGCTTCAGAGGAAGAACATAAGAAAAAACTAAACACTCATCAAAATACCACACACACACATAACCATCTCACATATAAACCTACACACAAGTACACAACTATGCACAAATACACATACATTATGCATCCATGCATGCACACATACATGTACATGCATACACACATACATGCACAAACACACATACATAAACATACATACAATTATCAAATACTTATATGCATATACATATACATACATACCTCCATATCCACATAAATATGCACATATATACATACATATACATACACATGCACGCACATATATACATACATACACATACATACATACATACATATACATACATACACATACATACATACATATACATACATACACATATGTACATATATACACATACATATATACATACACATACATATATACAAAACATACACACTTATACATACATCTACATATATGCACATAGAATACACTCACACATACACACATCAAACTTACAGACAAAAATATGCAAGCATACATATAACTACATACTAGGCATATCAACCAGTTGCAAAATATAGTCATACATTACAATACATACAAGCATACATGCACAAACATACATAGACAAACATACATGTGTACACACATACACACACCTACGCAAACATACACATACAAGCCTTACCAACACTCATGAATACCTAGAAACCAAATACCCTCAAGTGGTGTTTAACTAATCAGCCTATCTACACAAAACAAACAAACAATTTGTCAATTCAATGTATTTTTTTCCAATACTTATCTAGCCTATTCTTAAAAGCATTCACTGACTCTGCCTCTACTACATACTGAGGTAACACATTCCATCTATTGACAACTCTCTGACTGAAAAAGTTTCTTCTAACTTCCAATCTGGATCTAACCTTTATTATTTTGAATCTATGCCCTCTCGTTCTACCATAATCTGATAGTTTGAAAAATTCTACACATTCGATATTGTCAAAACCTTTAATTATTTTAAACACTTGAATTAAATCCCCTCTGGTATGTCTGTCTTCTAAACTAATTAAACCTAACACATCTAACCTAGATTCATAGTTTTGACCTCTGCAATCATTCTAGTTGCTCTCCTTTGAACTCTTTCCATACATTCCACATCCTTCCTTAAAAAAGGTCTCCACGCTTGCACGCAATATTCTAATTTAGGTCTTACTAATGCTTTATATAATTTAACTATTACATCCTTGTTACGACTTTTTATAGTTCTCCTAATTAAACCTAAAGTGCAATTAACATAATTTGCTGCTGATTTACACTGCTCTGAAAATTTTAGGGTACTATCAATAATCACACCTAGATCTTTTTCTTTAATAGATGATTTTAGTTCTGCATTACCAAGTTTATATTGATTACAACTATTATTGTGACCTACATGCATAACTGTACATTTATCAACATTGAAGCTCATCTGCCAGGTAGTTGCCCAATTATGCAAACTGTCTAAATCTCTCAGAAGTGATAACATATCCTCTAGATTACCTATATTTTTACATAATTTGGTATCATCAGCAAACTTACTCATTTTGGATATTATGCTGTTGTCTAAGTCATTAATGTAAATCAAAAATTAAATTGGACCAAACACTGAACCCCGTGGAACCCCACTAGTGACATTGCACCAAGCCGAGTCATGATTTGAAATACAAACTTTTTGTCTCCTGGGGGTTAACCAACTTCTAATCCAGTTCAGGACAGAGCCAATAACTCCATGAGCTTCAAGTTTACAAAACAATCTCTAAGGCATAAGCCTTTGCAAAATCCAAATAGACAATGTCTACTGGATTACCGTTATCAACATGCAGTGTGACGGATTCCATAAAGCTTAAGATGTTTGTTAGACAAGATCTATTTCTCGTAAATCCATGTTGACTATTTCTTATTAATCCATAACTATATAAATGTTTAACTAAACTATCCTTAATAATGCTCTCGAACACCTTACCTATGATACTAGTCAAACTAACTGGTCTATAGTTCTCAGGTTTGTCTCTTCTACCTTTCTTGAACAAGGGAGACACCCTGACCTCTTTCCAGTCTTAAGGTACAATCCCAGTTTTGAGCGATAGATTGAACAATTTAGTAAGGGGACCTACTAATTGGTGTCTCAGCTCAAACAGTAACTTAGGATGAAGATCATCTGAACCTGGACTTTTATTACAGTTAATTTCACTGAGTTTCTTTAAAACTATTTCCTTATCAATGACTAATTCACTTAAACATTCTGATTCTAGACCTGTAAATATTCTATCTGCTATTGGAATATTATCTAGATTTTCTACTGTAAAAGCACTGCTAAAATAGTCATTGAACATGTTTGCTGTGAGCTCATCATCAGTGATAATGATACCATCAGCATCCCGCAATGGACCTACTTTAGCTTTGTTCCTCTCTTTATTTCTAACATAGGCAAAGAAACTTTTATTGTCATTTTTTCCATTATTAGCTATCTCAAACTGTTTCCTTACCTCATCATTTGCCTTAGTAGACTTGCTTAATTTCTCCTTATACTTACTGTAATATGACAATTTTCTACCCGATTTTATATATTTATCCCAAGCTCGTCTCCTTGCTCTCCTTAACTTTTTGCATTTGTCATTTTACTTTGGACATATATGTTCAAGGTATCAATTTATTTCTGATTTCTAAAATATCATTCTTTAAAATTGACCATATATCATTAACATTATTCAAGGATATGCTGTCCCAACCCCTTAGTTGAGCAGAGGCAATTATAGCTTGATAGTTAGCTTTGTGAAAATTCAATACTTTACTCTCTTTCTCAGTTTTTATTTTATTAGTGATTAATTGAAAATCTTATTGAGACCCTAAATATATTGTCTCTAATAGCACACAAAACAAAGACTAAATAAATGTGTACCTAGGGTTTCATCTTAATTAGCGTTGTAATGTAGTAGAAATGTAATTATCACAAATTCTCGTCTGATAATGAAATCGAAACTTATCATCATCATCACCACGTAAAAACAATAACAATCCACCTGGAGTCTATCCACAGAAGTGATCCGACTTATCTAAGTTGTAAAGATCAACATGTTCAACAGCAACAATATCTTGCTGTTTAATAACGTGAACTTTAATAAGTATCATCAATTTCTTTCATGAATTCTATAGTTTCATAATCATTTTATCAAGTGGAATATCATGGGCACTTAGAATACTAGTTATTTTTCAATACTAGTGAATGTCTCAATAGCGCAATGGTTAGAGGTGTAGATAACGTCATGAAGTTTTAAATGACAGATCCTGAGGTGAATTGAACCCTCGTGGGTTCGAATCCCAGCCGCGCTGATCTGAGAGTAAAATCTCGGGCATTCACTGGACTGGATACACGAAAAATGGACAAAATTGCCTAACGGATTTAACATGTGGTATTAAAAGTGATAGATATCAACGTAGTTGATCATTTCACTATAATGTGAGTTATTATTATTATTATTATGACCCTAGAATAATTCTCACAGAGGCTATATCCAGAATTTTTACCTAATTTGATGTTATTTGTAAGATACAAAACATTAATATTCTTCTGCTAGTTAAATTGTAATTTAGAATGATATCTATTATGTGTATCACTTAGATACCGAGATTTCATAAATTTGGTTTACGAAACAATTCGTAACTTCGTTCGTACTTTGGACTGAATTTCTGGATTTTGGAATTTGCACCGTTTTTGGACCTTCTTTTTTTTCGCCGGCATGATTTTGTCTCAATAGTGCTCGATGTTGTCATTGATGACTGTAGCACTCTAATTGTTGTTATTATTATTATTCTATATTTATCGCAGGGTATTAGTGGCTCAGCTGTTTGCTACATAAACATGGCGACGCCCCGTGTTTAATTAAATTTTGTTTGCAATTATTAACAAAATAACGAATTTTATTGTCTAATTTATTATCTGATTAAGTTGGAACTAATGCAGTACGTCTTCGAGAATGCTAAGAGCGTCATCGCGTTGGGTTTTCTTTTCAAAAGAAATTTTACTAAATATGTTACATATTCTGATAAATTGTTAGGTAAATTCGGTAACTGTCAATGAAACTCGTAAAATTTCATTTAAAATATGCATACTTCTCTTGTTGATATTGTTTCATAACTTGCATTTAGTTTATATTTGTAAGTTGTTAGAAGCAATAACGTACACTACCTTTGATCTCTCCTAGTAGATGCTGTGCATTCATTGTAGAAGAAAATTTTGTGTTCACAGCCGTAATTAATTGTAAAAACTTAAGAATTACGCACCTGCATCATAATCCTTAAAATTATCATTTGAGATAGTATACCAGATATGTATCATTTAACTGTAGATAATATATTTATCCTGTAACAGATATTTGTTCATAATAAATATCTATAAACTATTTGTTTTTATGGACAATAGCTATGTAGGAAATTCTACTAAAGCAGTCGCTAAGATGTCTAGCAAAGTCAAGAGTAGTAGATCAGGAGGAGAGAGCAGGGGAAGTAAAAAGAGTGAGAAGGATCTTAGAGCTGAGCAGCAAGCAATTCTTAACGGACTTCTGCAAAAAGAAGAAAATAAATGCTGCGCAGATTGCAACTGCAGGGGTTAGATTAATTCTTATTTTTACCTAGGACCTTACAAAAGGCGGGTTAATTTCCAAGATATAATATATTTTTGGAGGCTTAAAACTTTGTTCCTAGTCATAATTATAATAATCGTATATTTTAATTATTAATATCATATGCCATAAATATTTCTGTGTCTATGTTCAAGCAGAGATGAAACAGAAAGGGAGGGCTATCTCTATAAATATTTGGATTTTAATACTATTCATTTCTATCTATTTATTTCTAATCACCAGCTGAACATGACCTCATGACCCGGCTATATGGTGATATTTGCAAAGAATTGATTTCTATAGACCTTTATAATGCAACAAAATTCAACTTAATATAAAACTAACTAACTATTAACTATTCCTAAAACTAACCAATGATATAGCTCAACAACTATTATTAATTTAAAATTTAATTAAATTTTAAATTTAATTAAATTTTTACTTACATTTTCTGCAAATAATTTAGGAAAATATGTATATAGCCATTTGCAGAGATAATCCAATATTTATTTGCTGTGGTGTTATTTTGATAGAGCAGTTTGAGTAATTGATTGAAGAGCTTTGAAACTTGAAGTGATCATATGGAGGAAAGTTTTCTCCTTTCAACACTGCTAATTTCATGCGTCTAAAAAAGTAAATACTGTAGATCTATGCGCAAATATTGCAATTAATTAAATAATATGCTTGTGTAATTCTTTTCAAGTTGATTGATTTGATTACCTGTCATTGCAGATCCACGTTGGGCATCTTGGAACTTGGGTGTTTTCCTGTGTATTCGTTGTGCTGGTATCCATCGTAACCTTGGTGTCCACATCTCAAGAGTTAAATCAGTCAATCTGGACTCGTGGACACCTGAACAAATACAGGTCTTCTCCTCTTCTCAGATCTTTGTTAAGCATAAGATGTAAATCTTTGTTTGTTTAATAAATTAGATCCTGTAATGCTTCTTGCGTTTAACATCTGAGATGCTAAACGAAATTTTTGAGATATATCAATGTTCTTTTACTGGCTGGAGCCAGTGACGAAGTCGCTAAGATACTCGACCGCAGATCAGTAGGTGCGGGGTTCAAATCTTGGGCTCGCCAGTCACTGACATCGCTTCGAGTGAGGAAACTGACGTTAACCTTAGCATTTCCTTTTTTAGCTTTACGAGGTCTTATCGTTTAGACTGGTTAATGGATTCATTTCTGTTTGTGATGCAGTTAGTAACATTATTGAATACCTTGTTAAATAAGTGTATTTTTTAGTCTGCTACAATGTATGTTTTAGCTTAGGTATTATTTCTTTTGTGGATGCTTGTCTTATGACTTTGTATATTTTATTGAACCTGCAGGCAATGATGATATTGTTGATTGTTATGACAGAGTATCAGCAGTGTTGGTAATGCCGTGGCCAGAGAAATGTATGAGGCTGGGCTACCTGAAGCCTTTACACGTCCTCAAACTGACTAGTATCCTTTGTCAACTTATCGGTAAAACAAGCTAATGTTAACGTAAGTTTCCTCACTCAAAAGTGATGTCAGTGATGAGCGAACCCAGGATTAGAACCCCGCACGCACTGATCCTCGGTCAAATGTCTTGCCGACATCGCCACTGGCTCCAGCCAGTGAGCGTATGTGCACGTGTGAGTGTGTATGTGTGCACGTGTGTGTATAGGTGCACGTGTGAGTGTGTATAAGTGCACATGTGAATGTGTATAGGTGCACGTGTGACTGTGTATAGGTGCACGTGTGAGTGTGTATGTGTGCACGTGTGTGTATAGGTGCATGTGTGAGTGTGTATAAGTGCACGTGTGAATGTGTATAGGTGCACGTGTGACTGTGTATAGGTGCACGTGTGAGTGTGTATAGGTGCACGTGTGAGTGTGTATAGGTGCACGTGTGAGTGTGTATAGGTGCACGTGTGAGTGTGTATAGGTGCACGTGTGAGTGTGTATGTGTGCACGTGTGATTGTGTATAGGTGCATGTGTGAGTGTGTATAGATGCACGTGTGAGTGTGTATAGGTGCATGTGTGATTGTGTATAGATGCACGTGTGAGTGTGTATAGGTGCACGTGTGATTGTGTATAGATGCACGTGTGAGTGTGTATAGGTGCACGTATGAGTGTGTATAGGTGCACGTATGAGTATATATACATACATATTTATGTTAGTACTATACAGTTTAAAGTGTTACTAGAATGAGTTATATTCCATTGATGAGTAGAATTGAATGCTTCAGTGCCATGGAGGTTTTGATTCGTGCCAAATACGAGCAGAAGAAATACATGATGAAGGTTGAGTCTTCTACAGCGGAGAACTCTAAGACACTTACTGTTCCTCAGTCACAGGTTACCTCTTTGTTCATAGGTTACCTCTTTGTACACAACACTCACTGTTCCTCAGTCATTGGTTACCTCTTTGTACACAACCCTCACTGTTCCTCAGTCACAGGTTACTCTCTGTACACAGCACTCACTGTTTCTCAGTCACAGGTTACCTCTTTGTACACAACACTCACTGTTCCTCAGTCACTGGTTACTTCTTTGTACACAGCATTCACTGTTCCTCAGTCACAGGTTACCTCTTTATACACAACACTCACTGTTCCTCAGTCACAGGTTACCTCTTTGTACACAACACTCACTGTTCCACAGTCATAGGTTGCCTCTTTGTACACAACATTCACTGTTCCTCAGTCACTGGTTACCTCTTTGTACACAATACTCACTGTTCCTCAGTCACTGGTTACCTCTTTGTACACAACACTCACTGTTCCTCAATCCAACCTGGGGTAACCTCAGTCACAGGTTACATAAATAAAGTCTGTACAGACACTTCACTGAGCTTTGAACTAAAAACCTGCGATTTCACAGAAATCAGCATCTTACTTGTTAACTAGTTTCAAGTTGATTCACTGGTTGATTTGCGTAATAGTAGCCAATTATTGCTGAAATATTTTCTTAGTAAGCTGAAAACAATTGATAAACTTCATTTTATATATTTCTCATTGCATATGTGTCATCTATTTTTTTTGATAGCTTTTTGCTTAGTTTTAATTCTTCGATATATGTTTTTAAATTTCAGTCAGACCAGAAGCTCTCCATCTCTGATTCAACTAAAAAATCATCCAAACATCGCAGAAAGGCATCCTCAGGACATCTGGTAAAATTAACTTTATGTGTTGATCGTGTTTTTACGTATTCCAGTAACCTTTATTCATCATCATCTTCCCTTGATGCCCAGTTTAACTAGGGTCGGAATTCGAAAAGGCTGTCTCAAATCCTCTCTGTTCTACATCATATCATCAGCCAATCCCCTGTTTGAGACTTTCCCATTCGTTCATTTCAGTAACCTTTATTGATGTTAATTTTCTGTTTGGTCACCATTAATTGATGACAATGACTTTAAGTGCATCGTATTAGAAAAGCCTTTCATCATATTCTGATGTCAGTGATAATGTTCACAATATCATGATGTAATATATATGATGTAAAATCATTTAATCTAAACTAATAAAATATTATGCAGTATGATATGTTATCATGTATTGGTGTGTTTTATTACGTTGTATTCTAGAAAATGGCCCTCTTCAATCCTTAATGCTTGATCGCGGCCATACGTTCGTCATATCAATAAGAAATAGGATATGATGTGTAAATGTCTAAAAGTTTCCAATAATCAAACTTAGCTCCTGTCAAGTTAACTTTGCATTTAACTTCATAACTGAATCCATCCATCGATGGATTGATTCAGATTAATCAAGCTATTGATTGATTCACAGATTGAGAGATCGATTGATTGATTGTATGACTGATTGTTTTTGCAAGGACCCTAGTCCTAGCAGTAAACACAGAAGCAGTAACAAGAGCGGCAGCGGGAGAGCGAAGGGTAGCGGTGAAGCAGACAGTAAGAGTGTTGATAGTCTGCTACTGGGACTTGATACGCATCATAAAGCCAGTCAGGAGTTAGAGAGTGCAACACAGCTGCTGTCTCTAGGTAAGATTCTGTAGTCGATGTATAATATGTCTGCATATTAGTCTGTGTAATGTTTGGCCATGTTTTTCCCCTGCTTAATATCCAGGACACTGAGAGAGAGAGAGAGAGAGAGCTGTGTTTATTTTCGAGAATGACACTATATAACAACAATAATAATAATAATAATAATAATAAAGGTTTAACGTCCGTTTCTAAGAACAACACTTCAACGTCCGTTGAAGGTTTAACGTCCGTTTCCGTTTCTATATACAACATATTGATGTACAGGCAGAATAAGAGATGAACAATCACAAAAATAAACATACAAAAATAACGCAAAATCAAAGCAAACAGAAAAATCAGTAAGATAGAAAAAAGTTCGGCAAAAACTGAAGAATCGACCAACCGTAAACTGCACATGTCATAAGAGGCTACTGAGTAAAGAACCAAAGAAGGCCACTGGAAACCACCTCAGATGCCATATTATTGTGGCTACTTAATATTTTTTTTATCAAATTTGCAGGTTATATTCCGAAATTCCTCCTCTAGAAACTTCGCATATTTTGTAAAAATATTTTGAGTTTTCTCGTAGTTATTGAGATTTCGCTGGGAATGGTTTTTTTATGTCCCAGACTGTATATTATTTATTGCATATGAAATGTACTTAGAGTTAGGCTTTTTAACAATGCTGTTTCAAAATATACTTTTAAAGAATTAAAGGATACCTTTAATTAACTCATTAATAAAAACCATTCATCTAAAGAAATTAAATACTTCAGATGCATCTTTGAATAGGCTATCTATGATAGAGCAACTTTGATTTGAACTGGCAATAGTTGATCTATAATTAATTGGAACATTTATCTTTTCCCATATCTCTCTCTCTCTCACTATCTATCTATCTCTCTCTCTATCTCCTCTCTCTTCTCTCACTCGCTCTCTCACTCTACTATAGTTAGTGACAGATGTGAAATTTAAAAGAAAAATAATTTTTACAATATATTTTTGCAGACGATTCATCCATCCAGCATGTGCCACATGCCAGTAATGTCACATCCTGTGCACAGAATCTCAGCAGAATATCTTCTGCTCCAGTCACCACAGATCTCCTGTCGTTAGGCGAGCCTGCGACCTCTGCTATCGGGTCACGACCTTTAACCTTTGACCCAAATCATACTAGTCCATCAACCAATCAGAGAGCAGCTAATTTCCAGATTTCTTCTAACGGTGACTCTGGCATTGTTGCTTTTAGTGATAACGATACCGATGCCAATTTCTCTAAAAATATTTCATTGCATGAAAAATCCACGCTAGTCGATAATCTGTTTGGTGTGAGTGACGCAGTGGGTATGCTGCTAAAAGAGGAAGTGAAAACGAATCCTATGAATAGCGACATTTTGTCTCTGTACAACAGATCTAATTCTAACAGTGTTGCCAACATTCAACCAAATTCGTCCGTCGCACAGAAATCAGCTTCTAATGCCGCATCTTGTTGGACTGCAGCAGATATGGGAAATGAAAGCTCTGCTGTGATTGGTCAGACATTGTGCCAAAGCTTGTGGCAGTAGTGAAGGGTGACCAGAAATGTTTAGAACTATGTTAATTTAATAAAAAAATTAACGTATTTTTTTCAAATGGCTGTTTCGATTTTAAAATGGCCCTTTCGATAGAACACTTGTCGTGTGTGCAAAAGCTCTCGACTATGAAAAGCTAAGTGAATGAAACGTTTCATATCCGATTCGATCATATTTTAAAGGATTTGCTTTAGAGAATAGTGCATATGAAATAAGTATGTATGTTTAGTAAATATGAATATTGAATATAAAGACTATGTGAAAGTCTCATCATAAGCATCTTAATGTAGTTTTGAATTTATAATTTTATTTATATTTTGAATTTTTGTCTTGTTCAGTTTAAGCCTCAAATCGATCTAAATTCAGTTTCTAACAGTTATTTTCCTACAAAGCTCTTGAAAATTCTGCTACAGCTTCTTAAACGATCTCATTATAAAATTAAATGCTAATAGCTAGTACGAAGTCTTCAATGAATAATATTTCTAAACTGCTGGAATCTTTTGAAGCACTCGTTATCTGCAAAGCGGTCACTTGTAAATTATGCAGTTGTAAATATTTTGTGTTTGCAATAATAATGTAATAGTCATTCCGAGTATAAAAACATTTTTAGTTTATTTGAAATTTAACATATCATGGCCTATGGACACTGCATATACTGTAAGTTTCTTAAACAACGCTTTAATTAATCAAATTAATTATTGTACTAATGTACTAGATATCCATTTTCATGTATAAATATCCTAGGATCCCATCTTATATCTGGGTCGCTGAAGAATAAGCCAACTGTAAAGTTCATATGTCGTAAGATGCGATATAGCCATAGCTGAAGAAGGCAAAGAAAATCTACCACAGAAGCCTTATTTTTCCAGCTATAGGTTATTTTAAGGCATACAAAGTCTTTGCCTTTCATGAAAAGATTGCTGCTTGTTGATTGACAATTTGACAATGTGCTCTTTATGGAATATGATAAGAGCTGGTAAAGGTAAGGTTAGCGTCAGTTTCCTTACTCGCAAGCGATATCAGTGACGGGAGAGCCCAGGATTTGAACCCCGCACATACTGATCCGCGGTCGGGTATCGTACCGACTTAAATGGCTCCAGCCGATTGAGTAAGAATGTGTACCTTGAACCTGTAGCTTGGCAGAACTCTGGAGGGAGAGAAATAGAGGGTGGAGAGGAGAGAGAATGAAAGGGAGAGAGATATATAAGAAGACAAGAATGCAGATTGGAAAAGAATAAGAAAATAAAAAGCGAGAGAGAGAGAGTCTATGATACTGTTGACTAAATTGATCCAGCAATGTTCTTATTATCATTCAATTTAAGATAACTAGAAATATTGTTCAATTACGATAATTATAATTATTGCAAATGATATCGTGTTATCGTCAGGTTTTACCTTTAATTCTTTATTAAGAAACATGTGTGCTAACCTTCTATAGCTTTAAACTGGGTTGAAAATATAATTAAGCCTATATGATGGCTTTGTGTGATGTGGAAAAATCTGTAGAGTGCTTAAATATGACGATTAAATTCAATCATTTTTACTTGTTTAAACTTGCTGCAATAATATATTGTTGTTAAATGGCTCACTTAACTCCTGCTATGCTGAAAGATTTTTGTTAGTACCTTACGACTAAAATAAACTTATTTATTGTTAATTATTAATATTGTTACGGCTCGGATTAAAGGAGCGATATTATCCGTTAACAAGCGGTTAAATGTTCTTAACTGCAGTTAACTTCTATTGCACTCGGATTACTATCTGATAACATCGCGCCATGAAAACGATCTCAGGTATGTAGCGATCTTATTGTAGAATTGAAATTATAGTTTGCTAAAAGCTTGTTAGCAAGTGGCTTTTGCTTTCTTTTTTGCTTTTAGATTTTCATAACCATTCATCAGTAAGTTGACATTAGTTTATCTTACTCAGAGTTTTAAGGAGAACAATAATCTCGGACCTGCAAATTAAGCATAATACTTGCAGCTCTGAAGACCAATTCAATGAGGCATATTCTATAAAGGGAGAGTCGAAATGAGTTTAATATCAATCCCTACTCCTCGTTCAGGCCTATGAGAAGCTAGTATCAAAGTAAATAAGCTAGAACAGGTAAGAATCTACATGTTGGGGCCGAGCAAATCCATCATTTCTACGGTGTTTGACTATTTGTACATTGAAGACTAGAAAAGTTGGTTTTTCAAAACTACTTACTAAAGAGAAGAAATTGTAACAGTAAGCTTACAACAGAAAAATTTAAACATATAAAATTCTAGTATCTAAACGAATTTTTAAAACACTTGATTTGTCTCAATAATTTAACACAATAATAAATAAATGACAAATAAAGAAATGAATATATAATGACTTAAACTTACAACTTAAAAATAATTAAAATTATAGCGTAATTGAAATGTGGGAAAGTTCTATATTTAGTGCTTTAGGTCAAGGTCAGACCTTTGATATTCTTCGAAACCCGAAACTATTCTTTTCAGTTATTTTGTTTTTTATTTGAATCAGACAGTATAAGAACAAACTTTGTTCATCTGTGTACAAGCGTAGCATTTTAAAAGGTAGCACCTATGAAAATTTACAAGCTTAAAATGCATAAACGGAATAAAATAATATTCGTCGTTAAAATTTAAATGGTTGAAAATATTATACGACATAATTCGACGATCGACTTTTGAAGTATATTTATTTACAAGCATGTCAACGCAAACAAAGCTCTTTTTTGTATTATTTATATATAATTAATAAATAAAGTCAATTAAATATTCACTAATATAATTAATAAGATTAGGATCCACTTCTATTCACTGTCTAGTTCATTGGACAAGTCTGGATTCTTCAGAGTACGTACTCCTTGAGTTAATTTTATCTGAAATATGTAATAACAAGATATCGTCCTACTTTTATGGACTACACTCTCTGGTTTCTTCAACTGAATTTGGCAATATTCTATTAAGATTGGAGTTGGAATGATTGACTTCGATTGATATTAATCTATATATCTATGCACGTATCTGCATTTATCATACCGGCAGTTCACCTTACGTCTACTACTACATCGAAAATATTTTTTATAAATTATCAATCCTGGTGTAAAAAATAGCTAACAAAAAGTTCTGTCTAAATTTACTACTTCCTGGAAAACTATTAGAGAAACAAAAAAATATTACTAATTGAATTCAGCAAGCGTATGGCTAAGATCGTTTTTTCTTCTCAAGGCAATTCAGATTAAACCTCTTTAATTTAAAGTAGCATCACATTTTCAAAGATTTTACTAAAATAGGCTTAAAGAAAAGAATCCTCGCAAGCCCTGGAAGTGAAGAATGGACTAAACTGCTCAATAATTAAAAATTTTTGAAGTATTGCAGTTAAGATAATTGGTGGAATGGTAGTTAATTAATTAAGATAATTGGTAATTAAGGTAATTAATTAAGATAATTGTTGGAATTTATATTCCAAAATTCTTGTGATTTTAGCAATATAGTGACAATGTCGACGAGTAGCACTGTAGGAATATCACCAGCACTTCTTCAGGCTATCTCACAGACGTTATCTGGTGCTGCTGTGTCAATTGGAGCTGTTAGCACAGAAGGCGCCGAGGCACAAAGCTCTGTGGCACCATCTGGCACGGAAATTGTAGCAGCGGAATCAAGCTCTGAGGATAGAAAGCCTGTCGTATCCGTGAAGGTTTGTGCCATCTTGCTGTGATATTGTTAACATACTCTGCATTGAGAACGCCTTGTAGATCAGTTGTTCAGTAGTAGTTCTCACATCTGCAACATTGTTTAAAATAAAATATTGTTAAAATATTTTATTTTAAAATATTAAGAAATATTGTTGGAGTCAGTCTATTCGTATCCCGACCCTAGTTAAACTGGGATTGAGGGGAAGATGATTATGATGATGGTGATGATGATTCAGAAATATTGTTTCTTTAAATATTAAGTCTTTTGTATTCTCTCTCATAAGAATAGTTAATTTTAGTTTATATATTGATCAGAATTTTTGCCTTGAACCAATTAATGAACTAATTAACTGATGCAAGTAGTTTGACGAGGTCGCTAGGAACACGAGTTAATGATGAACTGCGTGTAATGATCACGTATGACATCCAGTCATCAAAGACGCTAAGAAGTTAATTTTTCAATTTGAGCATATTTATATCTATGCTAAAAGAGCCGATTTTATTACTTTTTAAAATAATCTAATATTTCTAAATCTATTCTATCTATTCTATTTCTTTCTAATTATATCGGACATTAATATTAGTCCTATGAACGAAAGTAGTACTTTGTATTTATTATTGATCAGTGTTGTAGAATAACAAAATTTATTAAAATTTGCACAATATATCAATTTTAAAAAGCTACTAATGTATAGTCAGACTCAAATTCTATGAATGTAACTTTAGCACTTTAAAGTTCGTCATCTGGGTATGGATATGTGCCATGTTTTATATTTATTCTTTTGCGCATGTATTTTGCGTACAGTCGGGTCAGACGTACATAGTATTTCAGCAGGCTGACGGCTCACAAGCCATCGCTCTCATCAGCCAGCCTGGCAACCTTGCCATATCATCACCTGCTGCCTTATCGCCTCCAGACAGCTCAGAGTCTACACAAACAACGGCATCGCCGATATTCATCTTAAACCCCTCAAACATTCAACCGGTTGCAACTGACGGCAGAGTGACAGCGACTAACATACTTCTTGGAGGAAACACAATTGTGAAGGCAGAGAATCGTGCGGCTGACGGTGTAAAGAGAGTGTCTGGAGGTCAGAGGCCTAATGGCAGCCTGTCCTCAGACAAAGATCTGAACAGTTCCTCGCGTCCTATACATATTCTCTGCTCTGCCGCTGATCTACCTTTGGTCGCTGAGACACAGACTGTCGTCACTGAACAGCGGCACAGTGTCATCCTCAATGAGGATGGAGGGTACAAGGCAGAGAGAGGATACAGGGAGGGGGTGGGTAGGAGAGAGGATAGCGGGGGAGGGGGTGATGGGGTTGGAGTGAGGGGAATGGAGGATTTACCGCAGGGGGCGTTGTGTCCAATATGCATGGATAAAGTGTCGGGTCGGTATACTGTGTGTTTCTATTTATATCTCTGTATATCTGTGTGATCAGTATGTGCAGGGTTCAAATCGTGGGCTCGCCCGTCACTGACATCACTTTCGAATGAGGAAACTGACGTTAACCTTAGCTTTACCAGCTTTTTATATCTATTTGAAATCGAGCTATTAAGTTGCTATCAATCAGCTTGTCCGAGCAAGACAAATACTACTCGTTAGTGAATGTGACTCTAGGCTCTGTAATAATTTACAAGCTGTGGGCTTTATATGACGAATTATATCATTTATCAGTTGGCATTATTGCATGTTCATTGTACACTCATGTACTGTTTATAGGCATATATATTAATTCTATTTTGATCTAATTTTTGCATACGAACATAAGCAAGCGTGTACACTGAACTGTTTTTAAATAATTATAGTCTTGATGGGCATACGTTAGAGCCGGGAGCCTGTATGTTCTTTTTTTTTTGTTTTTTCATAATGCATTTTTCTCTTGTGATTTCTTAAAAATAAAATATTTCTATCTATATATTTTTTAATTATTTCTATTTCTCAATTATTTTTATATGAAGTTTTGAGGACAATATACCTTGAGCAGTGAGCAATGTGTGAAGAATCTATGCAACTAACTTGAAGATATCTACTGTATTTGAAGTAATCATTACAGAAGTTAAATAATGTTAAATTCTGTTAAAAAAGATGAAACATTTTGATTTGATTTTTTTCAGGCTACCATTATGGTATTTTTTCGTGCGAGAGCTGTAAGGGTTTTTTCAAGCGAACAGTTCAGAACCAGAGAATCTTCGAGTGCCGCTACGATGGAAAATGTGACGTGTTGTTTGGTAACAGAAAAAAATGTCCCTCCTGCCGTTTCTCCAAATGCCGGAGCGCCGGCATGAAATTAGAAGGTACTGTACGGTAGTCTCTAATTATATATTTTATACTTTCCTTTGTTAATAATTAATTAATATTTGGCTCTCAGAATATCCAATGAGACGTTCTATCTATCATGCCGTTTATATCTAATTACCATTATCGTTCTATTTCGACCAATCCTTTTCTGTTACATCCTAAGAACTTAAAGTCTGTTACCTTTCTTAGCTCCACCCCTTGCCTTATTATTCCTTCTTTCATGCCCGACCGAACAAATGCAAATTGTCATATACCCTCAGTGGATTGGAGAATCTCGTGTTCCTCTGCAAAGACTGTGACACTTGGGCTTCTTAGAATAGAAAGTAACGACTGAGGAACGAAATGAACTCAATTAATATTTTATTGTAATGAAATGTAAATGACAAAGTAAAATATAAATTTCATATGACTAAACTCTAACGGAACTCCTAAGTAAGTAAATTAAAAATCGAGCTACAAATTTGGAAAATGTTTGACTTACCATGCTTATAGTCTACAAATATATTGATGATTATTTGCTTATAACATGATGGGTTTACTTGTAGATTGATTGCATATTAAATCTTCAATTCCTGATTTGTGTTGAAGATTAACCATTCATTGAATGGACAGATTTAATGTCTTTAGCACTTTGAGTGGTTGGATTGATTTGATGAATTCCTTCAAACTATATTAATTTAAATGGATTGGAAGAATTAAAAGCTATGCTATACTGATTGATCCAACGGTAGCACAATAAAACTAAGACTGAATTAATAAAAACTAGATTATTTGATTTGATTTATTACGCATCTGGAATACGGCTGGACAGAACACGAGAAAAAACTACGCTATACTGATTGATTTAACGGTAGAGCGATAAAACTAAGACTCAATTAATAAAAACTAGATTCATCAATTTGATTGATTCATCAGCAATACGGCTGGACAGAACACGAGGTGGTCGCAGTAGCTACAAGGGCAGCAATTATTCCCCAGGAGGAACTGCCGTCACCTCCGCTAACTACCCATCCCCCTCTCTCTCAGCTCCATATGGGGCCGTCCTGTCTCGCAAGAGCTCCACGTCCCCTGACGCAAGCTCCTCCCCTCGTTCTGCATCAACCAATAGAATCATAGTAATGAAACGAGCAGGCGGACCTTCGTCACACCCGCGATACCAAGGCGGGACCAATTCTCACGGACCTCGGATCATCTCCTCCGTTGTTCCAGTTACCCTTGAAGAACTCGTGGCCTCGGAGGTGGCCCCTGATGACGATGGTTCTGGGGGAGAGCCCTCCTGCTGCAGGGGGCGGCTGTCGGGTTCTGACGCAGACAAATTTGGTTCACTGCTTCACATCACAGACCACTGCCTGTATAAGATAGTGCGGTGGGCCAGAGGCAGGCCGGACTTCACAAACATTCAGGTGTGGACAATTAACTATGTTAGGATGCAGGTTTGCGCTGGATGTTGTTTTATATTTATAACAATAAATCTCTCTCTCTTAGTGCACTGCCTACTGGCAGGTCCTTGGTATATAACGCCTCCACTCTTCTCTGTCTTCTGCCTCCCTCTTCACTTCCACATATGAGTGAAGAATAAATAATCCTAACAAATATTGAATAATAAATAATGAATAATAAATAATGATTAATAAATATGATTAATAAATAATGAATAATAAATAATGATTAATAAATAATGATTAATAAATAATGATTAATAAATAGTGATTAATAAATAATGAATAATAAATAATGAATAATAAATAATGATTAATAAATAATGATTAATAAATAATGATTAATAAATAATGATTAATAAATTATCATTAAATAATATTTAGCCTACCTGGTCTCTACTCAGCCCATAACTACCGAGAACTCTACTTCAGGTGTGGATCTCTGAGAACAAGATTCGAGGCCACGACAAGTTGTATTACAGAAGGATTATATAGATGTAATTCTGTGAAAGTCTTTAGGGTGTTTTAATGTTTTAAATAGTTTGGTTTCTACGAAAAGTGGTGAATATGATTCAGTGAAGGATGCTAGTATAATTTGTAATGTTGAAGAAAGCGTAGTTCCTCTAAGAACTGCTTGAAAGCTTTATTAATTTTGCAGTATTAAACAATTAACTTATCTTAAACAGACGAAGTTCTTCCATTCACCACAGTGACATTTCCTAGGTAGTGTCTATTACAACATCTAAGCGTCTTCGTACATCTAAACCAAAAAGTCTCCTTACTATTCATAACACATGTTGCCGCCTCCCAAAATATATACATCAAAAAAGAAGGCTGAAATTAATTCAATTCGTCGCTTCAATTCGTAATTACAAAAATCTTAATATCTTAAAATCTTAATCTTTGTCTTTTGGCAACATCGTAAATAAAGAAAAACAATTAACGCAAATCTGCATCCCAACTGTTATCATCGATTCAGTGAACTAATTCCTGAAGTCACTGTATCAATTCATAGTTTTTTAAAGTATATATGTAAAAATGTTTTAATATGTAAAAAATTTGAATTCTTGACAAATGAATTATTTAATCCTCAAAACTGTGTAAATGACATTTTGAAAAGAAATTGAGTAAAAGGAGTTCACTCAATTAAATTGTACTATTTTACTGATTAATTGAGAAGATAATTAGATTAGATTGGTTGATTAAATGATTGATTGCGTGATTAAATGATTAATTGATTGATTGATCTAATAGACAGAAATTTGATTGATTGTGTGACTAAATGACTAATTTGTTGATTGATTGATCTAACAGACAGAAATTGATTGATTGCATGATTAAATGATTGATTGATTGATCTAACAGACAGACGACCAGATAGCTCTTCTACAGAACTGCTGGGCGGAGCTACTGCTAATCAACACTTGCTGGAAAACCCTGCGAGGCACTGCCCACAGGTCAAGCCCCGCCTCCGACTCTCCTGCTAGCTTTCCTGGCGTGCGATTGGACGCCGAACGAGTAGTAACCGTGAGCATGGCGCAGGAAATGGGGCTTGATGCCATTGTGGATAGATTACTGGGGTTCACGGAGTCTCTGGCACAGCTGGAGTTAGATCTGCACGAACTGGCTGCACTGAAAACACTTCTGCTGATGTCGCCAGGTTTTGAGACTTATAAATTTGCATTTTTAAATAATTTTTTATTCTAGAGCATTGATTAATATCTATTTACTTATTGTTAAATGATATTGAAAATTGTTCATGGATATCTTTAGAAAAATTGTTTTTAAACTCGTCCATATGCTGCTTAGCTTACAACAAAATAAAAAAATCACTCAAAATAATTGGTCAGGAAAACTAAAACAAACTATACAAAATACTAAATATTAATAGAAGGGATCGCCCTATGTCATTAAAAAGTCACTTTGATTAGCTAGTGTTAGTCAAAGTTAGTCAATTTCTCTTGATAATTAAATGATCTGCGTAGATAGCATTCTGGCAAGTAGCAGGTCAAAGGTTCACATTCCCGTTCTACTTCTGTCTGTTTCCATTCTCTGTGAAAGTATTTAGATGAACAACGAGTTGATTCCATCCCCATGGCTAAACCTTCTGCAATCCTTAATGTGGCTTTTTGCTCGGGAGGATATGGCTTCTGAGTTTCTGTTAAGTGATATATATACATTTAAAATTTTAAAATACTTAAACTAAACTATAGGCCCACCTGAACGCTAAGTAAACTATAGGCCCACCTGAATGCTAACTAAACTATAGGCCCACCTGAATGCTAACTAAACTATAGGCCCACCTGAACGCTAACTAAACTATAGGCCCACATGAACGCTGTGTGTTCTATTTTCAGATATAGACAACCTGAACAACTCTGCCGGCGTTAGATACCGACAAGAATCCGTCCTCTCCTCTCTCTCCTCCTACACGACGCAGCGCTACCAACACATACCTCTTAAAATGCCCCACATGCTGGCAAAGCTTGCGGAACTCTCTCGACTGTGCCTTGACGCCAAGGCTCTGATGAAGCCACATCAGGCGACGGGAAAAATCTCTCCTCAGTCGCTTCTCAGTGAACTGTTGAGGGGCGACGCTGCTTTGCATCGGCCACGCTCTTAATGATAATATACATCTTACACAGTTTCTCTAATAATTATTAGATATTTTATTATAACAACGAATTTTTAACATTTTTTATTATAACAACTAATCAGAAATTATAATATATGATTAGTTGTTATAAGAAGACATGGTAAAAATTCCACAATGCTGCTTCAAAGTAAATCTTACTGGAAATTATAGCACAGTATTAGCAGCATTCATACTGATGATAGTAATATTTATTTAAGTAAAAGTAATAGTGATTATACTTTAATAAAATTTTAATAGTAAAAACTGTAAAATACAGATTGCATAATATAATCTGATAATAAGCGCATCCTACTTATGCATATATACTGTAGCCTGCTGTGTCATTCATCTGTCATTCATCTGCCTATGTCTGAGGATATATGACCATGTTTATCCGTAGACATGACCCGGGTGTTTGATAGCATCTTTCAATTTTCTTCTAAAATTACTCTGACTGTTGCCTGATTTTATAACATTGCTCTTTTTATTGTTATTGTGTTCTAACGTTGTCAATTGTGACAGGGATTCGTGCTAGATAAGCTGCTGCATTGTATTGGACTGAATTAATACACAGTGCTCGCGTTGAGACAAACACGAAATAGTTTTTAGATTTTTTTTATAGCAAATCCAAATGGAGACGGAATAATAAGGCAAGGAGTGGAGCTAAGGAAGGTAACAGACTTAAGTACTTAGGATGTAATAGAAGAGGATGGGGAGATTGAAAAGGAGCTTACTAGTAGGATACGTAAGCAGAGAGAAATCGCTTGAGCAAAGATGAGAATGTTGCGTCTAATGTGTACTAAAACTAGGAAGAGTAGAATGAAAAATGAATATGTGAGGATGAATTTGAGCGTTGAGAGGATTAGGAATAGGTTACCTCAGTCGAGATTAAGATTGGGACAGAGAGGAGTGGTGAGGGTCTATTCGTATCCCGATAGTAAACTGAGATTGAAGGGAAGATACACTATAATGCGTATTGTGTATTCTGTATATAATTTTCCCAGTCTCATAAAATTGGCACTATTTTACTTGCTTGGAATTTACCGATTATTATTTACCAATGTGCACGAAATTGGTAAAATTACTATTAGCAACGAACACAATAACGTTCCTAATAGACAACTAAGAGTTTTAGTTGTGAATTATTTTTGTATTTTCGATATGACCTAATATTTTAACTTTATACAGTATTGGGTAAGAAAACAAAATACTGTCACTATTCACCATGATGTATATTGTAGAGTATACATATACAATACATATATTGCATATATGTAGTGTATATGATATTGCATTGCTATTGAAGCAGGATCGTGAATTTGGCCGTAGCTTTATCGTCCTGTAGCAATAGCAATGGACTAGAATTTGACAAATCATTAATGCTTGTTATTGATACGACTGTTTTGTAGCACATCTTCAGGCAGCTATGTGGAGTATTTGTTTTTCGTTATGTCTGTGAGCGTCTGTCTGTGCAAATGAACTACTAGTGTTGTTGTTGATAGTGTGTTTAACGTCCTGGTCAGTAGCCTGTGGCTTCTCTTCAAGACGTACTGTGCATTACTGACCTCTGTTTTATATCAAGCGTATTGATTTTCAACAGAGCTTGGGAAATTTTGATGATACGAAATCGGACGGTCAATGGGGTAATATGATGACAAAGTAAAATTTAAGGGCCATTTTTGTAACATATTTTTGTTGTCAGCAATCGAAAATATGTTTGGTTAAAACTTAACAGTTTTCAGAGTACCGTAACCAACGGGGTTTCAAGCCGTCAGATACGCCCCTGCAGTGGAAATGTATAGTTCGCTTTAACAACAATTTATGAAGTGTATTTAATTTCCACTGTGCTATGATGTTGGTTTTGTAGTGTTGTGTGTACCAATTAATGAGGCTTATTAATTATTGCCGCTGTCTTTTTGGCATGTAGTCATTGGGCTACATTTAGAAATTATGTGAAAAAATGAACATTTCTCATATTATTAAAAGTCCAGTTTAATACAGTTGCAAAATTGTAAATGATGAATCTAGTGAAGGTTTTGATGCCCTGAGGCATCATCAGAAACTTGAAGGCTTGGATTCCAACTGCTGGCCCATAGACTATTGTTGGTGTCAGCCCAGCCATAGCTAGAGACAGAAAGGCAACACGATTAATTTAAGACCAGCTGTTCGCTCAAAAGCTCCATTAGCTACCGGAGAGCTGTAAGATTTTAGGACCATGTTGTCTATTATACAAGCCATGGGGGGCTTCACTTAATGTTCTATTGGCTGATATTTAGCGCAATGCGTACGGTTGCGATTTCTAAATGTGTGGAACAAAGGTAGGTATTTTTCTGTGTCAACCTTTAACTATTTTTCAATGATCTGTATTATACTGTATTTCTTTGTCTTTATTCTAATCAATATTCTGACTCCATCTGTTATTCTTATTAAAAGAATAGCAGGATATTATTAAGTTCAGGTTATATTATAATATTAGAAGAATATTTTACTGGGAAGTAGAGAAAAAGTATTAGAGAAAGAAGAATAACGGAATATTATACTTTCCGGTGGAACTGTGTAAAGGAGCATTTATTCATCATTCTGTTCTGCGGTGAAGTTGAAAGCTGTTCGATTCTGATATACAACGCAAGTAATTGATATGGCACCATCCTATGTAAGTTGTAAGTGTGCTACTGACTCTGACAAGTTCATGAACTGAGGCCACTGAGATATGCTTTCTAAAATATAATAATAATGGTTAACATCCGCTTCCTTATCCAAGGATGATGTCAGGAACGTGGTAATTGATAGATAGTGAGATATTTTTGACCTTTCAATCGATAATTGTGGTCTTAATAGCTGCGGAGGATTTATGTATATTGGCTAATAGAATGTTCTAGAGTACTAGTGTACATTGAAAATAAATTTCATTTCCATGTTACAATCCAGTTGTAATATTAGTTGCAACTTTTTAGCTAGCCCGTTAATTGTATATGTTCATTGTAATAATAATTACTGCTTTGCGCTACACTAGAAGCGAGGTATCTGAATATTGTAACTATATAAGTTTAAAACGTTAGTAATGTTCTATTGTCTTGCATCGCTTTGCCTTATCTGTCAGATACCTGTAGTGTTAATTCCAGGTTTATGGATTTAACGTTGTTTCATTCTACCATTCTTTCTTCTCCATTATTCATTCTACCTGATGATAAAGAAGTATCTAGTTCTGGTATTCAATAACGTAGCATAATATGGTGTTGTACTTTATCCTCTCCTTGTTTAGATCAGTTTCTTTATATGCTCATGATTGCAGGTAACAGAATATATAATCATTTTATTTACATAATATTTAATAAATGTGGGCTCAATAGTGGGTTTAGAATTTTAGAGATAAGTTAACGTAGTCAATCAGTCCCCGAGAATATAGTTCAGGTTTCAACTTGAATTTTCCGGCTATTAAGAAATGAATTAGTTTAGCACTAGTTAAGAGTTGTAACGCTGGGAATGCAGGTTGATCTTTGACTGACTGTTGGGTTATTACGATTAGACTGACTGCCAGACAGCCATCCCCTCACATTCCATAGGAGAATATGCAGAGCAACATCATTGAATTCAATGTCTCCCGCAGCTAGAGTTACTAAGCTTAAATTTAATAAACATTTTGGGACCGGGATTAATTTCTTTAGCAAACAATACTGCAGCGTTTAATAAGCAAAGCAGGATCTTGACTCAAATATTGCAAATTAAAGCAAAGTTCATTGTAGCAGGCTTTTACTTTTACTATAATTTCTGCTATTAAGTACATATTCATTAGCTTCATCTTGTTGACTATGTATATGTAAATATTTAATCTGCTAATTTTTAATTTTCATCACTGGTACAATGTACATTATATGCTTTACGTTTTGTTGTAAACCAGATCGTTTCCATTTGCATCAGTAGGTTGCGCAAATACAGGAGTTTACTGAGTGACGGACAGCTGTGTGTCGGTGAAACATTTATTGTAGGTGACAGTTGTACATTCTGTAATTTAGACGATTGCATTCATCTATAATTTTCTACTCAACAATACTGTTATTGTTGAATGCATTTAATATTCTAAATAATTTTCTAATCCCAACTATGATTAAACTGGGATTCAAAGGAAGATGTTAGTGTGATAGAACGTCGTAATTATATTATAATGCACATAATATACTGAAGTGCAGAACAACCGCAAACTGCACGTAAGAAACTACTAAAGGGAAAACATCTCACAAGCCATATTTCCCCAAAACTACTTAACCCATTAATCCATGCAGTGCTCTTTAAGAACCGAGAAAGCACAATGGAAGTTGTATGATGCACCCTGTACTACTTGTAGGCTTGGACCTGCCATTTGTCAGAACACGAAATACCGTATTATTATATACTGGTATTATTGTATAATAACACTTACCATGATGTTTGAAAATTTGAAAGCTGTAAAAGTGTGTAAAATGGATACTCTGAAACAATCAATCCTCTTTATCTATTCATCATTTAGCAAATTTCATTCAGTATTATCAAACATTTATAACAACTCTCAACCAAGACTATTGCGTTTTATTGACAAGATCTGCTGCGTATAATTTCTGTTTTCCATTCAATTCCTACTTAACAAAACTAAATGTACACAGCATGCTATGAAATAGTCACAAATCTGCAGCCACTGCAGTCACATGTGTGGTGACGGGCACAGCTACAGTATATTAGCTTGACTCAACGGTTGCAGTGGTAAACACTACGATCGTGCAGACTCTCCCGTCAAACGAACACTCTAGTACAGTTTCTCGTCTCACTCTACTTCAGGTCCTTCACCTGCAGACCTAAGTAATACAAACAGCAATACATCAGTTAATCTGTTTAATGACATCAACAAATCTCATGCCTACACAATGAAAAAAAAAAATTAGAGAAAATTTAATACTAAAAAATACTGCTAAATATATCTTTAATTACATTACTGGAGCGCATAATAAAGGGCACGTTGTGAGAAGGGCAGATGAGAATGTAGTAAAGTGAATTTGGAGGGATGTTAAGCTAGAAAGTGGTAGACCACAATTGACGTGGGATGCGGTGATTAAAAAGGACATGAAAAATAGGGGATTGACTGATATGCTGTGGGACAGAGAGAATAGGAGAAGGTCTATTCATATCCCAACCCAGATTAAACTGGGATTTAAGGGAAGATGATGATGATGACGTTACTGGAGCAAGGCCCTTATAGCTGAGCAATTGTTTCACTGCAGCCTGATTAGTTTAACACAGACACGGAGGTGGTTTCTCGTTGCATTCTGCGGGTTCTGCTCAGTAACTTCTTGCAATGGAATAAATTTTGTCTAATTCAGAATTTTAGAATATTGCCAAAACAAAACAATGATAAACAAAATTTCAACAGAAAATAGTTTAATCACACTGGAACAAGTAAAAACCTAACAATAATCATAGCAAAAATGTACAAAAACAGAAGCAATTCTATCTATATAATATATCAGAAATGGTTTGTAATAGCAGGAAGGTTTAGTGGCAATACTCATCAAAGGCACTTCGTTTACGTTACCTCACAATCAAATCATTTGTGTTACCTCACAGTACATCAGTGTTGCATTAAGCAAGCTCTATTCAGCGCTTCACTCGACAAGCGAGTGCCGCTTCACATAAGAGGTGTCAAAATATGCTTCATCATCTGTACTGTGTGTTGTTACACACAAAATTTAACCTTCTTAAAGATCTAGAATTAGAACATGATAATACTAACAAGAAGTTTGTACCTTTCAATACTCTCTGATACTAATATGGAAAACATATCAATACAGACTGATCAACAATCGATCCACTTCCACAAGTCCCTTAGAAAATTTATGACATAATGAAGCTGTAATTTTTCTCAGTATATAAAGGAAGAAAAAGGGCATGTTCTAGCTCAATCCTTTCTCCAATATGAACAACAATTCCAATACAACAATAATTTTACTAGCAAACTGTGAATGAATCAAAACATTTGTAAAGCACTGCAAGCATGCATAAAAATCTACATCAGTCGTTTAACTCATAGTACATCAGTGTTGCGTTAAGCAAGTTCTATTCAGCGCTTTACTCGACCAGCGAGTGCCGCTTCACATAAGAGGTGTCAAAATATGCTTCATCATCTGTACTGTACATAACCCTAATTCCAAACAAAATGCAGTAAAACTCTCAGCATTCCAGAAAATTTAAAACATGCTACACCGATGAGACTTCAGAGCAACAAGAGAGGAAGTCCTACCAGGTGGAAGGGACTGCCTGAGCTTATCGGCCTTCTCTTTGTCGTTGATGACGAGTGTGTAAAGGTAACGACTGCACCTGACCTTGAACTTCACACTGTCCTTGTTCTTCTTTATCTTCACAGCTACGCAAGTTAATTTCATCGTACTGATCAACAATTCCTTGAACTTAATAAAAGGAACTTCACATTTGATTGAACAAAACTTTTTCTATTTACCATGAACTAATATAATCAATGCCTCGCTAGTTATGCTTTATCAATTTCCTGTATCACTAGCATTTATAATAGTGTTTTAAATTAACAATTCTTAGTCTTCATCATGGAGCTATAACTTTAATTAGAAATCTTTGAAGAGCGTGTCAAAGACGGATACAAGTTAAAGCTTAATGAACTTGCAGAAGAACAACTAATAAAGGCATTCTTTTCTACAGCAATCTAAAAAAATAACTAGAAAAGGTCATTTCCAAGAGCAAATCAATTCTAAGATGTCTGTCTCGTGATTTGCCTCATCAATGAAAACAGAAATAAGCAAGGACAGAAGTAATAATATTCAAGACACATATGAAGCCAGCTGCAACCGAAAAGAGAGTAACAAATATAAATACAAATCGACAAATTACACAAATGATAGTAGATTATAGGAACTGTTTATTGCCTACAAATAGTTAGTATTAGTCAAGAGTCGGCTTACATTTAGCGTCTGTCCTCCTTGCTGTCAGCAGGAAGTCCTTGATCTCCATGATTTGCTTCGGCTGCACGTCACATGACAACAGACAATCGAGACATCAAATACTAGCAAGTGCACGTTTCAACAATGATTCTATGATGCATTAAAACAGTTTTAAAGCACTGCAAGCATATATGCACATCTACATCAGCCGTTTATCTCATAGTACATCAGTGTTGCATTAAGCAAGTTCTATTCAGCGCTTCACTCGACCAGCGAGTGCTGCTTCACATAAGAGGTGTCAAAATATGCCTCATCATCTGTACTGTGTGCGGTTGGTTACACACAAAATTTAACCTTCTTAAAGATCTCGAATAAGAACAAGATAATACTAACTAGGAATTTGTACCTTTCAATACTCTGATACTAATATCAATACAGAGTGACCTACAATCAATCCACTTCCTCGAGTCCCTTAGATAATATATTTAATCATTTCATAATGAAGTCGTAATTTTTACTATTATATAAAGACATAATAAGGGCATATTCTAGCTCAATCCCTTCTCCAAAACGAAAATTATACAGCTGTGTCATATGTCAAACAAATAAGTTCATTAAATACCCGCCAAGACAACAATAATTTTACTAGTAAACTGTGAATGGATTAAAACATTTGTAAAGCACTGCAAGCATACATAAAAATCTACATCAGTCGTTTAACTCACAGTACATCAGTGTTGCGTAAAGCAAGTTTTATTCAGCGCTTCACTCGACTAGCGAGTGCCGCTTCACATAAGAGGTGTCAAAATATGCCTCATCATCTGTACTGTGTAGATTAGTGAGATTTTTACCAATATCGCAGTGGCTATGGTTTTCACAAGACAGAAATGGTTTTCTCAATTTAAAATATTCCTTCTACTTAAGAATTACTTAAATTTCTTATGTAATAGTCTCAAGTTATTAGTTAGTTCTAATAATTTCTTTTTCGAATGTGCATCACTTTGAAATGACCCCATGCATGAAAGCAACAAATATTCAAAATTCTAAACACAAATGCCCCACCACCCAAACACATAAATAAATGCATACTAGTATAAACTCCTCTTTAATTAATAGCAATAGGTATGTGCTTCTAGAGATCTGTCTTACTAGAACCGTTGCCAGTATGTATCTATATAAAATCTACCGATCTTCGCACTTTCATGAGAGGTGGCACATTGCAGTTACGTCCAAATACTATTTTCTCATATATCACAGCTGTTGAAAGTCATTGACACAAGTCATTGTCACAAGTCAGATGCTTTCATTTTCATCACATTTTTTCTTTCACACAAAATTTATTGGTTCCATTGCATCAAATATTTCTTCAAACTGAAAGTTTCTTACAGCTTAGCACTTACCATTTTGTCAGTGTATTCTTCAGTGAACAATTTATCTGAAATTAAATCAAACAAGAATTTAATCATCCGACTGCCAAATCTTCAATTAACTTATTTCTAATAGGCTCACTAAGTCCAAAAAAAATATACCAAATTATATGTACACAAAATGCATTCATTCATAGGGGAATCACTGGTTTCATAGCATACTCATGGAGTTTTATCCACAAATAGAAATGTATTGTAAAAAAATACAATTAAAAAACAACACAAGAGTATACATCTGTAAAATTATACAACATATTGGACAGAATCTGATGCAGTCTGCTAAATAAACTAAACTAAATACTGCCTAAGTATAATATTTCTACAAAAAAGTAAATCAGTTTTGTTCAATTTAGGATTAGAATTTCAATTCAACAATAGTTCCTTAAATCACAGTACAAATTAATTAAAGCCCTTAAACAACGATAAGTTTTCCGCTAAAATACCATTTTTCGCTGTAGTAAATTCATACATATAGTCATGTTCAACGGCTAGCTTAGTATTTGGAGCTTAGTATTTGGAGTGGAGTTCTCTTTAGTCAAGAATGTTTGAGCATAATGAAGGCATAAAATCACAAAACCTTTTAAACAATTATATATAGCGGGTTTATCAGTCCATCTAGTAGCTTGTGTTTAAACATCGTATCCAAATGGATACTACACCATATATATAATGATCATCATATAAACCCAGCATTCGGAGGATGTTGTTCAATAAATGGGAAATCTTAGCGAACCATTAAAATAACGTAAAATCTAACGTATTCACTCAACGTCAAATCTTCTTTTTAAGAGAGCATAAATGGGAAATATAGTCAAATAATTTTTGCAATAAACAATTGTGTCAATATACGTCTATATTCTCACTAAAAATGATTAATTTGAGCTATTTAAAACATAGATTTAAATCGATTAAAATAAATATAATCCACAATCACAACCTCACTGAAAGTATGTTTACACAAAAAGACCGGAAGCTCAATTCGTTGACGCCGTCTCTGCGTAAAAGGAAACTTCTCATCGTTAAAAGGATTTTTCTAAACCTAGGTTGAAAGTATAAAGTGAAAAGTTGTATTTCTCGATAGATTCTCTGTCCAGATGAGTGAAAAATCATATAGGCGTCGAGAAATCCTGCTTTCTAATAGTTTTGTTTCCATGTAATTTGTATATGACAGAAATTAAATTTTTTAAAAACAATTATTGAATGTTATAAGCAACAACAACAACAACACGATAAGAGTGCTGCTGTTGTCCATGACAACATTGAGCATTGTGAAACTAAATCAAAGCCGATGAGCGGAGTGAGGGGTCCATAAACGGTGCGAGCCAAAATACGGGTAGTCAGTCTAAGGAAGGGTACTAGCGGCATGGAGGTTTACGTGTTGGTCTCAGTTAGTGGACGTTTGGTGACCATATAGATTTCGTGCAGAAATTAAATTACGGAGATGCGATGAAATAAGTGAAGGAGAAGATAAACAGGACTTTAAAAATATTTGAAGGACACATATATCCTTACAACTGACACTTTAATGGTTTTGTGATACTTATAATTTTATCAAAATTTTCTTAGTTTTAAAACTAAAACAAATTTACGTTACAACCAGCGTGTGAGTGGTCCATAAACGGTGCGTGCCAAGGAAGGGTACCAGCGGAATACTTCTAACAACTTCTATTTTAAAATATACCCAACGTTAATTCATCTTCCCATGCAATTAAATCACTAAGTCACTACTGCCAATCCACACCTATCACCGGCCCGACCCAGTGATATCATTCCACATTGTGGCAAATCATTCCACATTGTGGCAAATCATTCCATGTTGTGGCAAATCATTCCACATTGTGGCAAATCATTCCATGTTGTGGCAAATCATTCCACATTGTGGTAAATTATTCCACATTGTGGCAAATCATTCTACATTGTGGTAAATCATTCCACATTGTGACAAATCTTTCCACATTGTGACAAATCATTCCACGTTGTGGCAAATTATTCCACATTGTGGAAAAATCATTCCATATTGTGGCAAATCATTCCACATTGTGGCAAACAATGACCAAGTTATAAAGCTCGATACTCTCTTACAGTGAACATTTAACAATGCTTATATCTTTCCCATATAATTATGTTCTTTTAATTTAGTTGTTATCCTAAAAGCAAAGTAACTATTCAATTTTATTTTGAGTAACTAATTTAGAATAATTAATTCGTATATTTTCATACTACAATCTATTAATTGCAAACTTATCAATAAAAAAACCAAAATCAACTCAGTTTTACTTCCACATCATCCATCCTAAAGTGTTTTTCAGACAAACGGTGTGATACACTTTCCATTACATGTATCCAATTCGACATTAGTGATAAGGAACAAAACTGCAAGCCTACAAACTGACTCCACAAAACAAACGCATTCTAAATCTGAATGGGCATTGAATCAATGAACAGAAGAACAACGTGTGAGATGAGCGCGATACACACAGTATACTCAGAAATCTTTAACACGACACTCTGGCAAGGACCGCTTTAGATACTACAAAATGAGAAAGTTCCGTAACGCAAAACTATAGACCTTTTATAACATGCAGTGGCAGCTCTGCTCAGATAGTAAACAAAGCCAGGTGGGGCAGTGGTAGGGGAGGGGTGTGTGCTTATAATGACGGCAGGCTATGCTTCATACATACCCATATATTTACTGTGTATTTCTTCATTTATTAACAGAATGACATTAAATAAATTATAAAGGAAATTATATTTAGAATAATTATCAAATGATGATAAAACAATGTCGTAGTTTACATGTCTAGAAAAATATCTAGAGAGGATATCTTACATTTATGGGATATCTTACATTATAAATGCCTTCCGTAAAACAATCAGCTGACGATTGCACAGTAGCGCCTTCAATGAATGAGAAAATATACAAGGTGATTATTTCAAACAAGTTTTATAAAAGGTCTATATTATCAGCTCTTCCTGATACAACGCCCAAGTGCAGTATACATAGCCTATTAGATTATTATATACAAGATAGCGTAAATAATATACTGAAAGCAATGGCTTACATAGAAAAAGTTATTTTAAATTTAACTTCATATTTATTAGGTGCTCCAGAGGATTTTCTAAGAAGCATGAAAGCAATTTAGTCGACTTAGGCGCCTACCAAGTCAATATATTGCATAAACATTCTTATTATTCTGAAAGTAAATAAAAACTGAAATATCTTTGTCTCAACTGAGAGTTTAGGATATGCCAATAAACCAAATCAATCAATATATACAGCTGAACGGCTATGATGAATGATGTTCAACAGTTAGATAGCACTGATAAACGCCTTGACGCAAAATAAGCATTTGCTAACGAAAGGGGTTAACAGCAACAACAGTCAGCATCTCAACCAATCAAAGACATTTAGTGTCCACTTCCTCGTCGCCAGATGACATCAGTGTCAAATATCACAAAAGATCTTTAATTAAGGATATAGCCAAGTAGTACGACAGAAAACTAGAGATAACGAAAAAAGTCATCTCATGTACTAATGAAAATCCCATTTAGGTTCAAGAGACATCCATACACTGATGACAATAGCAGATGAGCCTTTTGCAGATTCGTTAAGTGTCCAAATCCAAAATTCTACACTTGCCAATTACCATTTGTATCTTCGTATGATCAACATGAGATCAGTATCTGCTACTCGTGTACCTTTGAAGGCTCTAAGCTATGCACCCACGTATAATGAACAGCTATCCGTCAGATACTCGTACAGTGTCGAAGCCAAATAATAGTCAGACTTCAATTGCTTAGAACACAATAACACGAGTTTCAGCTTAAGAAAAGATGCAGATGACGAAAATTACACGATGACACAACAATTGAAGTCTAGCACTTATTGTATTTTCTACTGCCAGCAACAACAACCAACAACGTTGTTCATGAGAAAAACATCCATGAAGACATCAAGCAGTTGTTGCATAATAAAATCGAGCTTTCCAATGACAAATCTAGCGATGAAGATGAAGCAGTGATAAATTACATCAACTTCCACATCTCCGGAAGGCATCAGATACCAATATTCTATTGTGACAACTTAAAATATTAACAAAACATCCTTGCCCATGTCCGCGACTTTAAATCAATGAGAAATGATGATTATAATGATTATGACTACGATGAAGATGATGATGTAAGTCATCATCGTGTTTACAGATGATAGAGAATAGTCAGAACTGATGACCATAATGATTATGACTCGATGAAGATGATGATGTAAGTTATCATCGTATTTACAGATGATAGAGAATAGTCAGAACTGATGACCATAATGATTATGACTCGATGAATATGATGATGTAAGTTATCATCGTATTTACAGATGATAGAGAATAGTCAGAAATGAAGACTACGACTCGACAGTTCAGCTCTGTAGCTCCTCGTCGTCTAGATCCTGTGAGAGAAGAAAGTTAGCCGCGAGGTCCTCATTTCTCTCACACGCAAAGTAAGCCTGCGTGCACAGGCTCTCCGGAAAACCCAACGCCTTCAACTGCAATAATCAATCAATGAATCATCATTCAATGAATTCAATAATTATAATCAATCAAATATTCAATTGGAGGTGATTGAGTTCTTTAAGCGACAAATGTAAGAATAAATACTGCACCCATTAGGCCATACAATTCTACTCAATCCTGCAAAATGACAAGTCAATCAATATACTCTAGTTTAATATAGATCTCTTTCTCAAAGCATGCCAGTGACTGAACAAGACTAGATTATAACCAGACACCTATGGATCAACAGTTGGATATCTTACCAATAAGCCATAGTTTCAACCAACAACCAATAAGCAACAGAAATTATTAGGGAGTAGTTAAAATAGAAAAGTATATCAAATAAACATACATAATTAGTTTCCGACCGAAACAGTGCAGTTTCTTTCATTGCAAGAGTATTCACAATCTGTTTGAATCAGCTACTGCAGCAAACCTCGTCAGGAATATTAGTAGCAGAAATATTAGTAGTACAATTATCAATTAATATCGCAGGTAACACAGTCAGGCACAAGACTGATGGCATGGTATCTACTGATAGTACACCGCCACTAAAAAAAATTAACCACGCATTATAGTGAAATGATCAACTATGTTGATATCTATCACTTTCTATTATCACATGTTTAAACCGTTATTTATTCCATTTTTCGTGTAACCAGTCCAGTGAATGTCCGAGAGTTTACTCTCAGATCAGCGCGGCTGGGATTTGAACCCACAAGGGTTCAATTCACCTCAGGATCTGTCATTTAAAGCTTCAAGACATTAGCCCTATGCTATTAAGACTTCTTCAGACACTAGAATGAAGAGTAGGCGGCAGACAATATATATTATGTAACTAGGATCTCACTCGATCAATGGCCAGCTTCTCTTCAGGCGTGACAGTTATATAGCCCGGCTCCTGACCGGCAGCACCGCCCCCTCCTACATTAGCTCCACCTCCTGCCCCCTCAGCCCCTGCCCCCCCGCCCATCGGCTCATTCAACATCTGCACAAATCTGTCCTGATTCTCTGTAATAACCTGATCAATCAATCAATCAATCAATCAATCAGTCAATCAATCTATAGATCAAATCAATGGAACACCATCTGACTAATCAATCACATAATTTTCCAAAAAAATTAATAGATTAGTGAAATAGTTATTACAAGTGAAATCTCTCTCTCTCTTAGTGCATTGCCTACCATAGTATATAACGCCTCCACACTTCTCTCACTTACTTCAGAAGAATCCTAAAAATTAATTATTGGGAGCACATCAAAAATCAAACAGTACTTGAAAGGTTTGAAGAAAGAAAATTAGATGAAATGGTTTCGAAAAGAAGGGTACGCTTCTTGGGTCACGTATTAAGAATGCCCGATGATTCATATGCAAAGGCTGCAATAAATTGGAAGCCAAGCCAATGAAAAAGAGGAAGACTTAGAAGTACTTGGTTTAGCACGATCAACAAAGATTTGAAAGCTTTGAACATTTCATAGGAAGATGCTGTGAGGGATGCTAATGACAGAAAAGAATGGAGAAAAGTTGCTGTCCTATGTTCTCTTCAGCAAGCAAGGAACTTAAGATGATGTTGAATAACAAGCAATTCAATGCTAGCTAGTACAACCAATCAATGGCAAGGAAAATAGTGTGAATTATACTCAGGCAGTTGATGATCAATTACAATGACCAGCGCAGTTTTCAGATATGTGCATTTTACTAAGTATGATCAGGCAATAAGCCAGTCTTGAACTGGCTTATCTGGTTGAGTATGGTTGGAAGTAGGTCTGCACGTATGTGTGAGTGTATGTGTGTATGTACCTGTAGTAGGCGGGGGTTAGACTGGCGTATCTGATTGAGTATGGTTGGAAGTAGGTCTGGGTTCTGCTGAACGACCTGCCTCATCTGCTGAAACTGTGGCTGACTGCGCAAAAACTCCAGCGGGTCTCCTACACGAATAGATTAGAAAAGATAGAATAGAATAGATAGTATGTTTATTTTCAGCAGACACAAAATGCATATCACGAGAAAAATTGGTCGTCAGAGAAGATACAGAGTATCTTACGACAGGAAACAAACTTCTTCATCCACCGGCGACGTTTCTACAATGAACTGCCCGTCTATCAAAAGTTTCCTCCTCATGTAACGGTTAATAGTTAAACCAATCATATGATCCGATTATGACTGACATAACCATCTCCCATTGATAGTCAGCTTGAAAGTCGGCTGGAGCCAGTGGCGATGTCGGTAAGATACTTGACTGCGGATCAGTATGTGTGGGGTTCAAATCTTGGGCTCGCCCGTCACTGACATCACTTTCGAGTGAGGAAACTGACATTAACATTAGCTTTTGAGGAGATCAAGGCCAGTCAGGAACTGCTCTCAAGATGATATAACAAAGTAATCTCTATATACCTGTAGTTTTAATTAACTTTCTAAACTAATTAAAATATTAGTTTAATTAGCACAAATCTATTACAGTAATGTACACCTAAGATACCTGCACACAACAACAACAACGCAGTCCAGTTTGCCTACCTTGTATAGCAGCGGCTGGATCAGTGCCTCCGCTGCCGGCTGCAGCCGCTGAGGGAGGCGGCTGGGCCGTGCCTCCGGCAGCCGGAACGGCCTGAGGCTGTTGTTGTTGTTGGACGCCACCAGCTACCGGTTCAGCATCATCTGGTATACCCTGGTAACACATTAAAACTAATTAAACATAAATCAATGGCACTTCTAACATCCAGAACCAAGTGTGAGACAAACCAGCTGCCCTCATATTCTCACTGGTGATAAATGTCAATGGAACAAATATGCTATCGGTAGATCTACCACATAAGCATGTTGGCAGTAAAGATACAAAAACTATAGTCATTGAATGACAGCAAGTGATATCTTAAGTATTTGATACACTATATATACATTACACTATATTACATACATTATATTACATACATTACACTATGTTACACACTAAACATACAATACAGTACATACATTAGTATGTGTGTAGTGTATTGTAGGTGTGTACTGCATACATACATTACACTATATTACATACATTATATTACATACATTACACTACATTACATACCCTACACTATACATTATGGTTCTCATAATTAATTTACAGCAATAAGTAAAGTAATCATATAACAAATGTAACATTTTACAATAGCTCCTGATTTTGTCCACAGATATATTTTATATTACACCTTTCTGTCTATTAATTATTTGTACCTATTGATATGTAGAATGAATTTGTGTACTATTTGTTCTAAGAATTTTAAATGATTCCGCTAGATAGTACAGACATTGCTAGTCAACCATGCTACCTATTTAACATTTATCAATCAATTAAATATATATCCTTATGGAACAGCAACAGATATAACAATGCTAGTTCAATCTGTATAAATTTCAATATTTACACTGAGCAGGTACTCGACGGCTCTATCATATAAAGTACTACATACACTGAGCAGGTACTCGACTGCTCTATCATATAAAGTACTACATACACTGAGCAGGTACTAGACTGCTCTATCATATAAGGCACTACATACACTGAGCAGGTACTCGACGGCTCTATCGGGGTTGTTATAGCTCGCCCTCAGCGCTCTCGTCACCTGCTCCCTGTCGAAACCCATCGCCATCATCTCCTGCACGGTGTTCTCGTACGTCGCGCCCGTGACCAGCTGGGCCTCGGCCTGGGTCACTACGCTGCCCCCCGCCCCTCCGCTCACAGCTGAGCTAGCGCCCCCTGTCGTCTCGCTGGGCTCAGCTACTGCAGCAGCTGGAGCAGCTGACTCAGCTGAAGCAGCACCAGCTGCAGCAGCTGGCTGTGGGGTGGTGGCTGCTGGTGCAGATGTGTCCACGGAGGCAGCTGTAGCTCCACTGGCGGCTGACTTGGGTTTCGGCTGATATAAACATCGAGCATAGACGTTAGCTTACCCAATTTTCTCTCTTATAGAGAGCTTCATGGTAAAGTTCAATTGATTCAATATTCAATTACAACAGTATTTATATAATTAGGGGGTACCGGATTTCATTTTTTCAAATACGATGGAACCTGAATCGGATTTCAAACACAAATCCGGAACCAGATTCAACCTAGTTGTAATTGTAATATTTTAAAAACTATATAAAGCCAAAGTTAACGTCAGTGATATCTCTCAAAAATGATATCAGTGACATCTGAGTCCAGGATTTGAACCCCACATATAATGATCTGCGGTTGTAAGACATCATCACCTTTAATTTATTAACTAGGATATCAGCGTTTAATCAATCAATCATTGAACCATTCACTAGGTTATAACCGTAAATTCAATGAATTCGTTCTAACATCATGTAGTCATTAACAGGCTCAAAAAATCACCATTATTGAATAATTAACTAAGTTATCAATTTCATCGTCACGAAGACATTTGCTACCTCAATTAAACAATCATTGAATCATTAACTAAGTTATCAATATATACTCCATCAAAGCATAACGTACATTATATCATAAACTAGGCTATTAGTATGCTCTTTAAAATAATATAATCATCAATGTGCCCTTCTTCTTTGAGGTAAATTTTCAGCAAATTTTGAAATAGATTTATTACTTTTTATGTTAAAAATGATACTTTGTATATTAAATATGACTGCCAAATCCGGTAACAAATCCGGAAAAATTTGTCAGAACTGGATTTGCAAAAGTGCTGGAATCCGGTCAAAATGGACCCGGATCTGGTACACCTTTATTTATAGCCCTGTATAGGTACTTCTTTAAATTAAAAAAATTAATTGCCTTATATACAAATTTTCACAAAACACTGTTCTTAGCTTTAAGTTGTAATTCAAATTCAGCAAAAGACTCCGCACAATGCAACCTTTCAGAGGGTATCAAAGAATGTATGAGAGAGTTGGGCATCACAACAATAGCTACCAGCCTCAAGGCATCAAGACGAGTGGTAGGGTCAAAGAGTCTACAGTTCTGTACTGGGAACGTTTAACTGGCCGTGTAATACCGTTTTAGGCTTCTGTCTGAGCAACTGTTACACATAATCTTACACGTAATAGAGAAAACTGGCACTTACTTTAGCGATCATGATAACTACAAAGTTCTTCTCGTCAATCTTATACTCTGACACCGGCTTCTCATCATCGAGAATCTTACCTACAGAGTCAACCATTACAACAATAGTTCAACAAACTAGACAGTACAACCATTACAACAATAGTTCAACAACCTAGACAGTACAACCATTACAACAATAGTTCAACAACCTAGACAGTACAACCATTACAACAATAGTTCAACAAACTACAGAGTACAACCATTACAACAATAGTTCAACAACCTAGACAGTACAACCATTACAACAATAGTTCAACAACCTAGACAGTACAACCATTACAACAATAGTTCAACAACTTAGACATTACAAGCTGTTGTACGAGATCATAGTCGCAGTACAAATTATCATGTAACATTAAATTCAAGTCATTGAACTAGCTCAGTACAGCGGCAGCTAGAAGGCACCAATAAAAGTTTCGAAACATTAGTGAAAACCAGTTTCAAACATCACTGTTTTAACATACAGGAGCTCTCCAACGCTGCAAGTCTGCGTAATCAATTCAAAAGACAATCTGGATGCGCATCTTTATCATATATAAAAACGAGAAAACATCGCAAAAACAAATATTATAAATAATTAATTGATCAAAAAATGGTTAATCTATTGCTACGTGTCATCAAATACATTTTTCTGCATCATTTTAAATTATCAATTTAATTACAATAAAATACTTGTACTACAGCTGATCAATATGCGTGAAGGTCAGAACAATAGTCCGACTGCAAACAGCACAGTTGAACTGAGGATAGCACAGACAGAACATAAGCTCAGAAGTCATTATTTCCAAGCTGATGGCCAGATTAAAGTGAGAATACAGCGTAACTTTATGTGGTAACATAACCTTTTCAATCGATGAAGTATTCATTATTGAGTACGATAGCACAATGCGAATAAACACAATACAAACATCTTGGACCTGCCACTAAATATAAAATAAGGAGACACATGCGCTACAATTATCATAATATTAAGAATTGCATATATTAAATTTTAAATGCTTAAAAGACATACGCACCTGCATAAATAAGCTTTTGATTTTCCACACAATATTCTGCCTCTCCTTTTTCTGATGCTATCTTTTTCTTCAAATCTAGTACCTAAATGAAATAGAAGAAATAGTCATAATTAATATGTGGGAAGCAATAATAAAAATTAAAGAAATAATAATAATAATAATAATAATAATAATTATAATAATAATAATAGCCTCCGACAATTTCTTTACTCATTTGGGCGATGATGACAATGAACAACTGAAGGATTCCACTTTCAAGCAAACTGAAGGACTCAAAATAGCCAGGAGGGCAACCAGGGGTGAAACCTGGGGGCCTAGGCCCCCTTAAAATTTTCCTGGATCCGCCATTGAGGGCAATGGCAACAACAGACCTGAAGAGAGTTCCACAGTCCTTCATTACAACTTAGAGAATATCAAATTAGCCTCAATTCAAACTATTGTTTTTTTGTAATTCTATATTTGGTGTCTTTGCAGTGATTTATTATATACTGGATAATTTTCAGTACACTTCACATCTACATAGTACAATCTCAAGATAAAGGAGATTCCTTATAACTGAGCAACTACAGAGAAAAGATTAACATCTGGCTCCTGTTTATTTAGGAAACATATCCTAGATCTTAAAGTAAAAACAAACCAACCATTTTTATCAACTGACAATACTGTTTCCATACTGTGCCCACATTCTTAATTGTATTAGATTTACAATCAAGTGTTAATGAAGACGATAAGCTGATGAGATCTAAATTTATTCCAAGCATCAAGTATGCTATCCAAGATGCTGATGATTACTGTAAGTATCAAACACGGCCGTAGAACTACAGAGTCATAGAAAACTACTCTCAGAAAGATACTCGCTAAATTATCAAAGCCATGTAAAAGTCACTTAAGTTTAGCTAACATCATCGCCTCTATAGTTTTAATGATAAAATAGAAATGAGTATTCTCAAATATTTAATTTTTACTATTTTCAAAATTGTTTTACTGTTTTGCCAAAAAATGTGGTACTATCTTCTAAATAAACACATAGTAATACTCACTGATCTACGTTTGAATACTCTTTCGAGGCCTATTTAAATTATTTCTTGGTAATGAGACTGGCTTCCTTCGTTAAGTGCGAAAACGAAGCATGATGTCAGTTTTCTTGAAATGTTCGAATTACGTTACTTTAGGTTAATGACTCGTACTACTAAGATTCACTGATACTGCACACTTTTTGAATATAAATAAATACAAATTCATATAACAATACATCTGCTACATTTTACTATCCACATTTATTTAGGATGGCGATAAAATAGCACTGTCATTCTAGAGCATTTTTGATTTATATTTACCGTCTGCGTGGGTTCGATTTCTATCTTGAAAATCTGCTGCTGCAGAGTCTTGAACGTGATAATCATAGTAGTCGGTGTGGCTGCGAACCTGAAGCAGATTAGGCGATAAAAACCGTGCCGGTATTTTAAATATATAAATGGAAAAATATAATAAATCTACGAAAACATTGAATTCTTGTTCTTCATCTACGCATAAACGAGCAACTGTGTGTACACACAAAGCAATGACCTCATCACTTCCTGATAATTACGTCTTATTCTTTAGCATGTGTAAAATCTTTAAGAAGTTGGAAATTTTTACGATAATTTACCAAAAATCGTAAATTAAGATGCTCAAAATTATTTAGATTAATGAAGCCAAATTGAGAAAATACGAGTACACATATAGCCTTTGCAATTGTTACTTAAATATTATAACATTATGTAGAAGTATAGATAAGTATAGATAATTTAGATGATAAGTTATCGCTTTAGAGAGATTTAGACAGCTTTATTATACTTTTAATGAAATTTATCCTCTCGCCTTAGCTTCTTAGTTCTCGATGTTGGCATAAACGACAAATGACAATACATGCACACTATACATTATAGAGTATCTCCCTTGTTCAAGAAAGGTAGAAGAGACAAACCTGAGAACTATAGACCAGTTAGTTTGACTAGTATCATAGGTAAGGTGTTCGAGAGCATTATTAAGGATAGTTTAGTTCAACATTTTAATGGTTATGGATTAATAAGAAATAGTCAGCATGGATTTACCAGGAATATATCATGTCTAACTAACATCCTGAGCTTTTTGGAATCTGTAACATTACATGTTAACAATGGAAACCCTGTAGATATTGTCTACTTGGATTTTGCAAAGGCATTCGATAAAGTGTCACATGAGAGATTGTTTTGTAAGTTGGAAGCTCATGGAGTTACTGGCTCTATCCTGATTTGGATTAGAAGTTGGGGGTTAACCTCCAGGAGACAAAAAGTTTGCATTTCAAATCATGACTCGGCTTGGCGCAATGTCACTAGTGGGGTTCCACAAGGTTCAGTGTTAGGTCCAATTTTATTCTTGGTTTACATTAATAACTTAGACAACAACATAATATCTAAATTGAGTAAATTTGCAGACGACACTAAATTGTGTAAAAATATAAGTAGTTTAGACGATATGTCATCGCTTCAGAGAGATTTAGACAGTTTACATCATTGGGCAACTATTTGGCAGATGAGTTTCAATGTTGACAAATGTACAGTAATGCATGTAGGCCACAACAATAATTGTCATTAATATAAGCTTGGTAATGCGGAACTAAAATCATCTATTAAAGAAAAAGATCTAGGTGTCATTATTGATAATACCCTAAAATTTTCAGAGCAGTGTAAATCAGCAGCAAATTGTGCTAATCGCACTTTAGGTTTAATTAGGAGAACTATAAAAAGTCGTAATAAGGATATAATAGTTAAATTATATAAAGCATTAGTAAGACCTAAATTAAAATATTGCGTTCAAGCGTGGAGACCTTTTTTAAGGAAGGATATAGAATTTATGGAAAGAGTTCAAAGGAGAGCAACTAAAATGATTGCTGAATGTAGAGGTCTAAGCTATGAATCTAGGTTAAATATATTAGGTCTAATTAGTTTAGAAGATAGACATATCAGAGGGGATTTAATTCAAGTGTTTAAAATAATTAAAGGTTTTGACAATATCGAATGTAAAGAATATTTCAAATTATCTGATTATGCTGGAACTAGAGGGCATAGATTCAAAATAATATAGGTTAGATCCAGATTAGAGATTAGAAGAAATTTTTTCAGTCAGAGAGTTGTCAATATATGAAACGTGTTACCTCAGTATGTAGTAGAGGCAGAATCAGTGAATGCTTTCAAAAATAGACTAGATAAGTATTGGAAAGAAATACATTAAGTTAATAAATTGTTTGTTTGTGTTGTATAGATAGGCAGGCTGATTGGTCTCATACCTTATGACGGTATTTTGTTTCTAGGTATTCATGTGTGTGGGTCAGGCTTATATGTATATGTGTGCGTAGGTGTGTGTATGTATGTGCACAAGTGTGTATATCTATGTATGTTTTTGAATGTATGAGTATATGTATTGTAATGTAGGCCTATTTTTTCAGATGGTTGATGTAGCGAAATTGGACTTTCGCTTTGATTACGCTTGTTGCATTAAACCAGTATAAATTCGTACGCTTCCGCAAACCAGTATAGATTAAACGTAGCGCCAGTCTAAGGATTTTTCCAAAATATAAAAATAAACATAGATATTAATATTAGAGGTTAGGTTAGTAATTAAAGGAAAATCCTAATTCGTTGGCGATTCTTGTAAAATTAGATAGCATTGGTTGTAAATGCTATAATGTACGTAGTTGGCTTACATTATAGTAGAAACGCGTTATATTAAATGTGAGGAAATGTCAGTTAAGCGCTATAGGAGGTTATAGACGGTTTTATCTAGATTTGTGTTTATTTCGATAAGGTTTTCAGAATCGATAGGAAATAGAGATGATTGGTCGCTAGAATTTAAGCGAGAGAACGACGTCATCACTGCGGTATATTTTCGCGCTAGATCGTACAATAGGTTTAATTAGAAAAGAGCACAAACTAGGTGGTGGAATAAGAAAATACCCAGGATGGTAACACAGATTAAATATAACGTAATTTAGGCCATACCTTCAACCAATGGAAGGGGGGGGGATACAAATCGAGGGTTTAGTAAGGCGTTACGTGATTGGCCTCGTAGTCATCCCATGTTAAAATTTAGTATAAAAGGCCGTGTTTCTCCGTGCAAAATCGCTTGGGTTACTTCGCGGTAACCGTGGTCCAGACGCAGTTGATTGTGATTGGAGCCACTTATCACGAGCTGGGGAACCCAGTGGATAGGGCGCCCCAGCACTAATAGTAGGGGTGTCGTATTTTCGTGACGAGCGGCCAACTTCTGGACGGTGACTTGCTAGCAGTTGCCGATAGGAAGATTGCGCCAATCTGAGCACTATACAGGCACAACAGCATTTAGCTGTGGAATTTGGCTGGGTGGGACATCAAAAAGCAACCCTCATAGAGTTATATATATAGGTAGTCATAGGGATATATATGTATGTAGTTATAGCGGGCGTATAATTTAGAGCTAGCGGTACATTTCTCAAATTAAGAGTTAGAATAGGGAGAAAGAAAAGTACATAATTGCCCAATAGGCGGGTTTTGGTCCCGATATTGGGTGACCTAGGATCCCAACAGAGGCAGGTGAGTCTTGTTTGAATTAGGATTCAAAGAGTTGCTGGCGGGTTTTGTCTCGCTATTAAGGTGAACAGAAACACATTAAATACAAAAGATAGGAAACAAATAGGTAGGACTTCTATTTACTTATTATTAGCCTTTACAAGTGTGGTCTCAGACCACGCTCCACACTCATTAACAGTAGGGTTAGGTTAGACGTGTATTTTTCGTTTGACAAATTCCAATCACCATATTCAATTCCCAACCATTACTAATCAAACCAATCAAATAAATTCTACGTCTTTACACTTTACAACAGATTAAGGGGAGATGGCCGACCTGAACATGGATAGTAGGCCGGTGTCCCGAACCTCCTCGATGTCGAACGCGGGACTTATCCCCGATTCGGGCCGTGACGACCTGGCACGAGACCTGAATACCCACGAACCCACAACTAGGGCAGAGGCCATAGCCCTAGCACAGGCGGGAGACAGAAGCATTCCCACCTTTAATCGTGGCGATCTCGGCGCAGTAGTAGAAAGCGGACATTCACAATTGGCCGAGTTCCTAGGCCTTTCAATAACAAGGAACACACAAGCCACTGACCCAAATATCCGAAAGCCATACTACCACAGCACGCCGGAGGTCCCCATTAGCTCAGTGGGTGGATGGGGAGGCCCTAACCAACAAAAACATTTAATGTTGGAGGGAGCTGAGCAATACCGGCGTCAAAGACCAAGCTATGACACCAAAGATATGGGAAGTGGGCACGTACAAGCCGAGCGTTTCGCGACAGTTGATTTGCCTAGAATGTAGTTATATGCATACATACATATTTTTTGTCTGTATGTAGATTGATGTGTGTATATACAGGTGGGTGTATTCTGTGCGTGTGTGTGGGTGTGTATGTGAATGTGATGTATGTATATGTGTATATGTGTTTGTATGAGTATATATGTATGAGTATATGTGTGTGTATAATTTGTTTATGTGTATATATGTATGTGTGTATGTATGTATATATGTACGTACATGTATATGTATGTATATGTGTGTATTTGTGTGCATGTGTGTGTGTATGTGTGTGTATACGGATATAGGGTGTGTATTTGTGTATGTATGTATATGTGTGTATTTGTGTATGTATGTATATGTGTACACTTGCAAGTGCTCTGAGTGTGTGTTTGTAAATGTGTATGTGCATGTGTGGGCGTGAGTGTGTGCATGTGTGTGTACATGCATGGGTGCATGTATGTGTGTGTGTGTGTGTTTGTGCATGGTTGTGTACTTGTGATTGGGTTTATGTGTGAGATGCTTGTGTGTGTGGGGTGTGTTGGTGAGTGCTTGGTTTTTCTTGTGTTCTTCTTTTTGAAGCCTATCAGCTTGTCAAGGTTTGTATCTTTTCCTTTACGTCTCTAGGTATTAAGGTATGAATTTACGTCTAAAACTGGTGTTACAAGTCTTTGTGACTTCCTTAACCAGTATAATTATTGTTAAGTTAAGTTAAGATCTTTCATAATATGTATTGGCAGCTGTGCACACGTTATAAATAAAAGTTAAGAGTCTGATGAGTCTTAAACAATCATGTAATTGCTTCCTGAGTACCCTTGAGTACTCTTGTTCATTGAAATTATATTTCAATGAACTGCATCCTGACTCTGTAAGGCTATGTTAAAGCCAGGTGGGCAGTGTTGGGGAATGGGAAGGGGTGTGTGAAGGCAGACAATGTTTAATACATGTGCATATACCTATTAGGTATTTCTTCATTTATTAAGAGAATGACATCAATTATAAATTCGAAAGGAAATTATATTTCAATTAATTATCAAATGAACTTAAAATAATGTCGTAATTTAAACATAATATGTGTAGATAAACTATATAGAGAAGATACCTAACATTTATGAGATACCTTACATTACTTACATAGATGCCTGCCCTAAAATAGTCAACTGTTGAGTGCACAGTGGCGCCCTCCGACGAATAAGAAAATATACGAAGTGATTTTTTCAAAGCAAACAAGTTTTATGAAAGGTCTATACGTTATATTATACTTAGCATTAGTATTATTCTTCAGTATTGCACTATTTTGCTCAACGGCTAAAGTTTAGCTTTATTTAGGCATATTTTGTAGTTTTAACGCAGGCCATATATTGCTGATCTACCTTGCAACAAAACAATCTGAAGCTTATAATAGAAACTTCTCAACGACTGCTCATTTCAATGTTGTTATATACATGTAGGCTAAATTATATATATACCCGTATATAATGCGCATGGAGCTTCATAGACTTATTAAACAAATCATAACTAGGCTTAGGCCTACAGCTCTACAAAATTTAATTAGCCTAATTTTAATTTCAAAGTACCATAGCAAGAGTACAACATAGCATAGTACAACAGCAAGAGTTTTCATATTTGAAACAGTAAACTCCTTTTTATTCTCGGCAAAAAACACAGAAATACAGCAACATCAACAAAAAAAGAAAAATTATGCAACAGCAAAGAATAAAAATAGACACGGCTACACAGTGGCGGGTCTAAGGGGGGTGGGCGGAGGAGGGTGAGCTTTAGCCTCCCGGCCCCCCAGAGTGGGGGCCTTAGCAAAGAACAAACCCCCCATCACGTCAGCCCCACCACCGTATAGATTGTATAGTTGAAGTTGAAGGTTGTAGTAGCGGTTGAAGTAACCAGAAAAATTTCGACCCCCCCCCCCCGAAAAAATATTGGATATCTATTCGATAATGGATACAATTCGTAATATCATAATACACGTCATCATCATCATCATCATCGTCCCTTGAATCCCAGTTAAACCAGGGTCGGGACACAAATAGTCTGTCTCAAATCCTCTCTGTCCCACACCACACCACCAGCCAATCTGCTATTTGAGACTTTTCCATTCGTTTAAATTTTTGTAGCAATTTCTGGAGTTTAGGCGCTCACCAACCGAATGCCCTTTCTGACGTTGGTATGGAACTTAGTGCTTTAGTCGCCTTCTACGACACGTGCAGTCACCGGTTGGTCAATACTTCAAACAACCCGGACATAATTAAATCAATTAATGTGCATTAATTTTATGATTTATTTAGTTTACTATTTTCAAAGTATAGAAAACAAATAATACTTCAAAATATATGTTCAACGGACAAGCGTAATTTGTAATTTCGTAATTTGTATCAAGACTATCATTAAATTGTATTTCAAAGGTCTTTGATGGTAAAATCTTTAGGTGAGATGCTTTAAATATAGAAGTTTTCAAAACTACTCAATGCTAATAATGCATCGTAGAATGTAGTTTCCATTTTGAACCTTCTAAATCATTTGGCTACATTCGGGTATCCGGACTATAGATCTTTTCGGTAATAGCTATAAATAGAACATCGTGGACACCAAATATAAACAGTGGACTAGAAAAAGTAAACACTGCATAGAATAGTATTGAAATGTACTAGTTCCTCATAAAATTTCTAATACAAGTTTTCTTTAGAAATGTTATTTACGTTACAACCTACTATACGTATATTAATTAAAGAATAACTTAACACTTATAGTTTAACTCTTTCACCCATTATAACGGTATGCATGCATTATAATGAAGTTATAATATAGACCCATTACATTTACATGTAAATTTATGTATCAGATGTCAACATAAACAAACCAGTGTTACCATACAACAAAATATGTTTTCAATTACCGAACTGATCCATTGCGGTAAAGAACTTTTGCTAAATTTCATATAAAGTTTTCAAAAAAATATACTTGAGCTATTATTCTTTTTTCTACTTTTTATATCTATTTCTTTGACTAATTCTATAGAGCAGTTCACTAGTAGAACCTACACATTTTAGCAAAATAATTTTACTGGATTTCAAACTAATCCCGTATGATTAATTATCTTTGCTATGCTCTGCACTCCAAATATATTCAAATATATTTGAATATATTTGGAGTGCAGAGCATCAAAGAGAGATATATTAAAATTCATGACCAAATTACACTGATGTTTAATATATCTCTCTTTGATGCTCTGCACTCCAAATATATTCAAATATATTTGAATATATTTGGAGTGCAGAGCATCAAAGAGAGATATATTAAACATCAGATCACTGATCTATAATTTGGTCATGAAGTTTAATATATCTCTCTTTGATGCTCTGCATTCCAAATATATTCATATATATTTGAATATATTTCGAGTGCAGATAATCAAAGAGAGATATATTAAACATAGTTTAATATATCTCTCTTTGATGCTCTGCATTCCAAATATATTCAAATATATTTGAATATATTTGGAGTGCAGAGCATCAAAGAGAGATATATTAAACATCAGTGTAATTTGGCCATGAATATTAATATATCTCTCTTTGATGCTCTGCATTCCAAATATATTCAAATATATTTGAATATATTTGGAGTGCAGAGCATCAAAGAGAGATATATTAAACATCAGTGTTATACACCAAATTATAGATCAGTGATCTGATGTTTAATATATCTCTCTTTGATGCTCTGCACTCCAAATATATTTGAAAATATTTGAATATATTTGGAGTGCAGAGCATCAAAGAGAGATATATTAAACATCAGTGTAATTTGGTCATGAAGGCTTGTAAAAGTCAAAATTTAATTGAAAGAAATATATGCATAAATAATGCGAAAGGTCTAACTAGCCATGCATTAAATATTATAAATATTGAATATATTTAAATATATTTGGAGTGCAGAGCATCAAAGAGAGATATATTAAACATCAGTGTAATTTGGTCATGAATTGTAATATATCTCTCTTTGATGCTCTGCACTCCAAATATATTCAAATATATTTGAATATATCTGGAGTGCAGAGCATCAAAGAGAGATATATTAAACTTCATGACCAAATTATAGATCAGTGATCTGATGTTTAATATATCTCTCTTTGATGCTCTGCACTCCAAATATATTCAAATATATTTGAATATATTTGGAATGCAGAGCATCAAAGAGAGATATATTAAACATCAGTGTAATTTGGTCATGAAGGCTTGTAAAAGTTATTATTATTTGAATATATATATATATAAATAATATAGAAATGATCAACTATGTTGATATCTATCACTTTTAATACCACATGTTTAAACCGTAGGCAATTTAGTCCCTGTTCCGTATAACCAGTCCAGTGAATGTCCGAGATATTACTCTCAGATCAGTGCGGCTGGGATTCGAACCCACGAGGGTTCAACTCATCTCAGGATCTGTCATTTAAATTTTCATGACGTTACCCCTACACTATTGTGAAATTTTAAACTTTCATTCTCCTTGAAGACTAGTTCGCAGGAGCTCACATAATGTAAGTTCTCGCAGTGCCAAGTATTTCACCATTGCAGACGATGCAGTTCTTCATCTTTTCGCTGCATTCCTCGCAGGCGATCACGTGTCTGCAGGGCAGAAAGAGAGTCTCAACACGCTTCACTCTACACGCGTGACACGTGATCTGATTCGTCAGCTTCCTGATTTCTCTCTGCAGGGAGAGTTTGAGTTCAGCTGAATCAATAGATCAATAGATCAATAACAGATCACTAGATCAATAACAGATCAATAATAACAACAGATCAAGAGTGACAACAGATCAATACAAACAACAGATCAATAGGAAGAAACGAAACAATATATCAATAGTAATAACAGATCAATAATAACAACAGATCAATAGCAACAACAGGGCAATAGTAGCAACAGATCAATAGTAACAACAGATCAATTAATCAATAGTAGCAACAAATCAATAGTAACAACATATCATAGTAACAACAGATCAATAGTAACAACAGATCAATAGTAACAACAGATCAATAGTAACAACAGATCAATAGTATCAACAGATCAATAGTAACAACAGATCATAGTAACAACAGATCAATAGTAACAACAGATCAATAATAACAACATATCATAATAACAACATATCAAAGTAACAACAGATCAATAGTAACAACAGATCAATAGTAACAACAGATCAATAGTAACAACAGATCAATAGTAACAACAGATCAATAATAACAACAGATAGTAAGAATATATAGTAAGAAAAGATAGTAAGAAATTTATCAGTCGCTCTTACTGCGTTGTTGCATTCACTATCAACAACAGCTAATTACACTTTTGATGTCTTAAAGTTAGATAATTGGTATGTATGTATGTATGTATGTATGTATGTATGTATGTATGTATGTATGTATGTATGTAAGTATGTATGTATGTATGTATGTATGTACATGTATATATGTATGTATGTATGTATGTATGTATGTATGTATGTATGTATGTATGTATGTATGTTTGTATGTATGTATGTATGCATGTTTGTATGTATGTATGTATAACCGTATTCTTGAAATATAAATTTCAGTGATCCCAGTTTTCCAGTTTTTCACCGAGAAAGTCTTTGACTTGTACCCTTCATTGTCCCATATTGTGACATCTAGTGTTCTACGCATCAGTTCTCGTCGTTGTGCATATTTATTAATAAAAAATTTTCTAAAATAAAATTTACTATTTCATTAAATATTTGAAGTAATAATATTTATTTATAACATTTATACTTCTAATCTAAAATATAAATTTACAGAAATATTAATATAACTGACCTTCAGATGGTGCACTGCTTGACAATGGAGACTTGTTCATTCCTGATATCTTAGATGTTTTGTGCCTGCAGGTTTCTTTTTCAGCTTCGATGGAAATCTGTTTAAATTAATGAAAACAAAATATTCAGGAATAAGAATATTACTGATCGATTTTAAAATGTGCCAGAAATAACAATCGAAATATGAACTACACAAATGAAATTGTGTGGATGTACATTCGTATAATTAAATTTTAGATGTCTTATATCATAATTTAGATTTTAAACAGATTTAGATATTTTAACAGATTTTAAAGACTTAAAGGTTAATTTGGTTAATATAATAAATATAGTTGCAGTATTAAATCTAAAATAAGTATAAACTTATTACATAAGTATAAACTAATTAAACAAAAATTAGATAACAATAATAATAACAACAATTAGAGTGCTACAGTCATCAATGACAACATCGAGCACTATTGAGACAAAATCAAGCCGGCGAGCATAAAAGAAGGTCCAAAAACGGTGCAAGGTCCAAAATTCAGATAATCAGTCCAAAGTAAAGAGAGTTAAAGAAAAGGTGGTTTAAGCGCAGGTTGCTGCTCATGGACACTGGATGGAAAAGAGAGATGGAAAAGATAGGTCTTCAACTGCTTATGGAACTGCTCATAGGAAAGCAAAGTCTGATGTGGTTCTAATGAAGATTTCCGAAGATTTTATGGAAGAGAATTCCAGATCTGAGGTGCAGCATGCTGGAAAGAACGATTAGATAGCTTAGAGTGTGAAGGTAAGCTAGGTCTCACATGAGTAATTAACCTAGAAGACCGAGTAACAGCAGGCTGCATCACTTTAATCAAGTGAGACATACAAGTTTGTCCAGGGATGGTGACGGACTTATAGGTTAACGAAGCTGTTTTGTAAAAAATACGCTCTTTAATCTTTAGCCAGTGCAAAGACTTCAAAATAGGCGTAACATGTGAGTACTTAGAACTACAAAAAATTGCTCGTGCAAGAGAATTCTGAACAAACTGCAACCGACTACACATAACGTAAAAAAATTGCCGTCAGAGTGTAGTTAATGTTTGGAATGAGTTTCCATATCAGGGTTTCAATGCAAAATTTCTAAATCAAGTTAAAAATCTGCAAAATAAATATAAAAAGTCTGTATAATAGTGATCTAAGTGTGAAAGCTAGTTATTTTTGAGATTAATTGATGTACAATATTTTGTGACATTCGATATTTCGTACACATAGTTAGTTGGTTACTTACTAATTGGTACATGCACTTGTATAATGTCCAGACTTGTAGTCACGACAAAAACTCTTAGACCAAGACCAAGACCAGGCACATCGAGGCCAAGACCAAGACCAAGACTAGGCACATCGAGACCAAGACCAAGACCAAGACCAGGCACATCGAGGCCAAGAGCAAGACCAAGACACGATCTTTGAAACCGAGACCAACACCAAGACCAAGACCAGGCACATTGAGGTCAAGACCAAGACCAGGCACATCGAGGCCAAGACCAAGACCAAGACACGATCTTTGAAACCGAGACCAACACCAAGTCCAAGACCAGGAACGTCAAAGCCAAGACCAAGACCAAGACCAGGCACATCGAGGCCAAGACCAAGATCAGGCACATCGATTCCAAGACCAAAACACTATCTTTGAAACCGAGACCAAGACCAAAAAAAATGCTCCAAACTGTGATTAAATCAGGTGGCAGCAATGATAGAGTAAAACTAAGATTTCTACACAAGTTAGTGACTAGCCTACAGATAGAATAATTATTATAATTAAAACAACATAGACTACTCGATAGGCTGTGTTAATATAATCTATATGATAGGCCTAAATATGACACATTTCAGTTAATTAGCCTACTTATTGGAGCTGCATACTAGAATGTTGAGAGCATCTTGTTAATAAAGGCCGATATATTCTACATGTATATATTATCGTTTGACATTAGCCTCAGTTGATTTTTCAATATTCGCTTCATATTTTAAGACATCTACCCTATTAATCTTTGTAGTGTACATTGTACAGCAATCAATCAGCAAGAAAAAGATATTAAAACGTGCAATTGTATTACATCATCATCATTAGTTCCTTGCATTCTGAAGAGGACATAGGGCGGCAACAATCTTCTATTCTCTTCTGTATTCAACAACCCTCACAGCATCTACCCATGAAATGTTCAAAGTTTTCAAATCTTTGTTGCTCGTGCTAAACCAAGTACTTTGAGGTCTTCCCCTTTCCTTTCCATATCCATTTTCCTTGGCTTGGCTTCCAATTTATTGCAGTCTTTGCATATCTATCATCAGTTGTTCTTAATATGTGACCCAACAACCTTATTCTTCGTTTCAACACTATTTCATCTAATCTTCTTTCACCAAACCTTTTAAGTACTGTTTAATTTTTGATATGCTCGCAACAATGAATTTTTAGTATTACATCACAGATGTAAAATTCTAGCAAATTGTTCATCCACAACTTCATGAAAATAGTCAATATAATATGCAGCTGCCTCTAAAATATCCAAGACCAATCGCTCGATACCAAGATCAAGACCACAATCTTCAAAACCAAGACCAGAACCTTCAACCAAGAAAATCACCAAGACCAAGAAAACCCGGTCTCGAGGGGTATTGAGATCACGGCGAAGTCTCGAGGACTAAAATTCTAACAATTATGTCATTCTTTATCTTACTGAACTATAGTTCAGTTAAGATAAAGATAGTTAAGATATTATATTTGTGCTAATTAGTTGTCTTGAATAATATAACACGCTTTTGTATGTCTAATGTATATTTCATACATATGTATATGTAGGTGATAGTATACATTTCAGCAAAATATTAGATATTTCAGAATACTAAATATTTCAGAAAGAAAAAATATGAAAACTTACCCCTTATTTGAATGATCTAATCAAATATTTGAATTTAAATTCTTAAACAGCTAAAACCAATAACTGTAAAGTTCGATTCTCTCCTTTAAGCTCTATTAGGCGTCGCTGTGAATACGGGAGTAGTTATACAGTCAATATTGAATAAATAGACGAATAATGTTAAAGTAAGAATGCAAAGTAAAAAAATTAAATTAAAAGTGAAACTAACAAGAAAAGCAAAAAAGACGGAAAACCCCTAGTTTTCCATAGTCAATATTGAATAAATAGACGAATAATGTTAAAGTAAGAATGCAAAGTAAAAAAATTAAATTAAAAGTGAAACTAACAAGAAAAGCAAAAAAGACGGAAAACCCCTAGTTTTCCATATCGAATTTTCAACAACAAGCTTTTACAACATATCAAAAACAACAATAAAATAAAACAATAGAGAGGTTTCATGATCACGTCATTTTTTGTTTACATTACAAAGCCGCCATTTTGATGCAGAAAACTCTATATGATACACGGCTATGTATGTATCTTTAAGCAGTTTTTTTAATCTTAATTTGGTATAAAATTGTGTCTGGCATATGGACATGGGCTCTTTCTTACAGGTTAATGAACTGGTAACGAATGTGATGGTTCTTGAAAGCTTTGTTACACGTAATTTTAGCATTTCTGCCGTTTCTGCCAATTAATGCATGGGACAGGCTAATTGGCAGAAATAGCAGAAATGGCAGAAATTTGGACTCCATGAGTGGAATTAAGGAAAAGGGAACAAAAATCTGTCCGCACGATGTACGTGTTTCTGTTTTATTTTGTACTTATGTATTTAATTAGCAATTTTTAACTCGAAATATAAGATAGGCCTATTGTTGGCAAGCTTTAATGGTTTGATGAAATTAGTAATTGCAAAACTTCTGCCATTTCCGTAATGCAGATCAAGGTCAAATTTCTCAAAACAGAGTCAAATTATTGGAATATACATAGATCTGTACACAAAAGAAATATTGAAAGTTTTGGCCTTTTGCATTAGCCTATAGTTAAAGACTTAAGGTTTGTATTTGAATCCTTTACAGTCTCTGTGTGTTGAAGCATTAAACTACGACTAGACTAGTGTTGCAGGTCCTCAAGACTTACTGAACGAGTATAATTAATTTAAGTTAAGTCTTCAACTATAGAATCCAGCTACATAACGATTCTACAAAGTACGGCGTACCGGTAAGATCGGAGATCGTATATTTCATACGTAAATTCATATAACTTCATGAGGCACACAGGTACACTGTCTGTGTATATTACTAATAAATCTTGTGCATTTTTACCAATTGCAATATACGTACATAGAAATTTAATTTTTATATGCATATATATCTATACATACGTAATGCTAAAAATCAACAAACGTAATCCAATATGGATGTCAATGCCGGCAGGTGACTAAAAGTGGGCGCGACTAACAGCTGTGAAAGTCATCTATAGGAGCAACAATAACAACGGAACTAGTGTGCCACTGTTGTCCATGACAGCATTGAACACTATGGTGTCAAATCCAATCCGATGAGCAGAGTGTGGGGTCTAAAAACGGTGCAAACCAAAATCCGCAAAATCAGTCCAAGGAGGGGTACTAGTGGTAGGAGATTTGCCTGTTGGTCTCTGTTCCTGTGCAATAGTGAAAACAATCACAACAATTAGAGTGCTACAGTCATCAATGACAACATCGAGCACTATTGAGACAAAATCAAGCCGGCAAGTAAAAAGAAGGTCCAAAAACGGTGCAAGTTCCAAAATCCAGTTAAAAAGTAGTTGCAAAATTAATTAAATTTTGCAATGACAAAACTACACAAACAGCAATCAACAGCTTTTAGAACTAAATCAAGCTGGAGATTTTAGTCACTACGCGCCATTAACTCGTTAATCGTAGATCGTAGGAGTGCTCTTTAAGAGGTGTGAAAGCATAGGCCTAATGGTAGTAGGAATATCTACCTTTTGCCTGCTTTATGGCAAGAAAAGAGAGAGAGAAAAATTAGCAATATGGTTTAAAAATTCCACATTAATGAAACTTAGTATAATTACTTGTCATTATTAATTTCAAATGTGTAACTATTAACGTCCACTCAGTAAAATCCCAGACGTTCACATACTTTCAAACATATTGATTGGCATAATCTAGCAATTGTCAACTTAAACATAAAGAACTGCAGACCCGTTTGTCACAGCACTGCTAATTTTATAATAATAGATAATTAATTAAATTTACTATATACAATAATATACATGTATGTGTGTGTGTGTGTGTATATATATATATATATATATATACAATATATATACATGTATATATATATATCTATATATATATATATATATATATATATATATATATATATATATACAATATTTATACATATATATATATATATATATATATATATATATATATATATATATATAGGCCTAAAAATCAGACTGTCTTTCTAAATACATAATTATGTTATTAGGCTATATGTAAAGCTAGTCATAGAATGTCTAAAGGTTCACAGCATGCATTAGTGCCCTTAAGTAACGTCAAGAAATTTATATATTTTCCTGAGGTCTTGAGATTAAGTTCCAGAAGAGCTGATCAGATAAAGAGTATAAAATCTCGGACATTCACCGGACCGGTAACATGGATGTTACATTATGTCATTTACAGTACTGCTTTCACGTTTGCTAATCAGCCATTCATAAATGAGCAGGTTTTATATCTTCATCCAGACTTTTAGTCAAGACCAAAACTCTTAGACCATGCATGAGGAAGACCAGACCCCACGAGACCAAGCCCCTGACAGCTTCTACACCTGTAGCTTCTACACAGCTTGGCTACTAACTTACAAGTAAATGTATAATTACTGAAACAAATCCAATAACTCAATCTTGGATATACAGGATTGTTTTCTCAGGAAATGACGAACCGACCCAGTAATTGTTAGTCGAAGCTGAGGAAGGCATAGGGGGCTCAAGATTGAGAAGAGTGGAGGGGTTATATACCATGGAACCGCCAGTAGGCAGTGCACTAAGAGAGAGAGGAGAGAGAGAAACAAATCCAAGTTCGCCGGCTTGAATTTGTCTTAATAGTCCTTCATGTTGTCATTACTAATGGTAGCACCCTAGTTGTTGTTATGTTAAGTGTGTGTGTGTGTGTGCTTCATTACCATTAAACTCTATGGGCTATATAAAACAATCCAGTACAACAATCGATCAGCAAGAAACAGACGTTGAAACACGTCATTGTACTACATGTATAATTCTTGCAATTATATCCATTTTCTCGACGACTAAAACAGCCTCGAGACCAGGACTACATTGACAAGGTCAGGAGAACTAAAAATCTGCCTTAGAGGCTTAGACCATCCCATAAACAATGAATTGTATAAATATAGGTAAAATGTGACTAAATCTGAAGTTTTCTTTTACCTTCTCTATCTGGAGCTTAATCTCTTCTTAAGACAGAAGCAACATACGGTTAATTGATCAATTGCTGAGGTGGAACGTGCGGGCACAACACAGGCAGGAGTTATTCTATCATAGTCTAAACATCATCATCTGACCTTGACTCCTAGTTTAACTAGGATCGGTATTAGGAAATTTTTAGCAATGTTCTGGAGCCTAGACGTTCACCAACCGAATATCCTTACTGATGTTGGTATGTTTCTTAATATTTTGTCGCTCTTTGTGACACGTGCAGTCCACGGGTGGTCTGTTCTTCATCAACCGAGATACAACACGGGCAAGTATTGACTATCGCAGTCTAAACCAAATATGAGAAAACTGCAAAGCTAGACGTATATTACAGTATATACAAATAATAAATAATATGTTTTTAATCCTCTTGTGCCTTAATTTCTTTATATTAATGCATTGCCTATAAAAATCTAGGATTGCAATAAAACGTGTAAGTGAATTGAGGTATAGGCAGATAAGAATTGTAAGGAATGACGTTTAAATTTTCATTTATACAATTTGGGCAATGCATATAGATTAATTGCACCTCCAGTACGATTTGTTATTCACTGAAAATGGCACTATGTTATCTGTGCAAAGTAGGAAGTTGACTAATTTCAATAATATAAGCAGTTTGATGGAACTCACGCGAAAATCCAATACATCAATATTGCAGGTCGGACTTAATTCATGAAGTAGGCTTACTAGTTAGTCTAGTCGTTTTCCAAAAAGTAACTTGACAAAGAAATCTAACAAAAGTTCTTGTGTTTCCGTAACATGACATAGAAATCTAACAAAACTTCTTGTGTTTCCGTATGTTACAAGCATTTTGTTCGCGTTTTCATTTCTCTGTGTTAACGTTTCGCGTAAAAATCGACGAAAACGCTTTGAAAGTAGAGAAGCTACATCAAAGAGGGGGTGGGGGGGGGCAAATAGTGATTTGTTGTAGACCATCAGAGTCCTACAAAACTAACTTTAAAATATTATGTAAATAAAATAGTTTAACGCATAATAATTTAATACTCAAAATCATTTCGCAAGTTTATTTTTTAATAAATGTATAAATAACAAAATAAAGTTAAACACTTAGTCTACAGGCACTTTTTCGATTGTGAACCAACGGAAACTTATGAATGGAGGGAATTCAAACCGACACATGTAGGGGCCTATACGTGGCATTATAATATTATGTCTGATCTGAAAAGCGCTTATAAGCAGAGAAATAGTAAAAAGTAGTCAATTAACAATAACAAAGTTTATAAATTAATTATTATCTTTCTCAGTAAAAATAAACTGAGGCATGCTACTATCTGTATACCGTAATTCCGGGCACCACTAAATCTCAGTCACTAACGTCATGAGTGAATAAAAAATGAAACCATCAAACCTAGGATTTAAAATAATACAATGTCGGGTTTAAAGTGATAGATATCATCTTGAACGATCAAGGTGTTGTTTGCTAGCAATATACGACTGTGATCTAAGATGATTGGTTGAGGTTTGTCAGTTGCAGGAACTTGTATACGAGTCTCTGACCATCGACCTTACTAAGAACTCCGTTAGTGTAGTAGTATCTGTAATAACATAACAATTAGAGTGCTACAGTCATCAATGACAACATCTAGCACTATTGAGACAAAATAAAGCCGGTGAGCAAAAAGAAGGTCCAAAAACGGTGCAAATTCCAAAAATCCAGAAAATTGGTTCAAAGTAATACATAAAAAAGCGTTAGTGTTGTAGTATCTGTGGAGAATACATAGGAAAGCGACAGATCATAGAATACAGGATCATAAACTCATCTTAAAAATCTCCTATCTAAAACCCTCGGGTTTTCATAACGCGAGCAACAAATGATCCCTTGGCCTTTTTGCTTTCAAGTCTATACTTAATACAGATAAAAACATATCTTTATTATTTACTAATTTATAACAATTTTTAATTTTTCTGTCATAGGGATTTCCTGATCTTCTACGTTAATGATACTTAGTTTGCTACTGGTGTATCATTAATGCTGCTCGGACTACTAAACTATGAAGCTGTACCAACAGGAATAGTAATATTGACAGACCAATTTAAGAAATCCCTTATTTATTAGTTAAATTACTCCCCAGTGCATTGGAGCAATTCAGTGGAGTAATTTGAAATTCTGAATAGTGCAGAGGTAAGGTCATGATGTTTTAAATGACAGATCCTAAGTGATTGGACACTGATGGGTTCGAATCTCAGCCGCGCTGATCTGAGAGTAAAATCTCGGACATTCACAGGACTGGTTCTATGGAAAATGGTCTAAATTTCCTAACGGTGTAACATATGGTATTAAAAGTGATAGATATCAACATAGTTGATAATTTCACTATAACGCGTGTTTACTTTTTTAAAATGAGAAATTAGTGACTGTAAGTGATTGTGTTGTCTATAACCAACCTCAGAGCTCAGCCCATTTCCTAGCTTTAAGCCCTAGTTATTATTGGTTACAGACTTTAGCCAACACGCAAAAATAAAAATAGTAAGAAACTGGCAAGATAAAAATAGAAAAAAGTTCATTAAGAACGAGAAACTGAATGCATGGAATGCGCGGAGTTGAAAGTAATCACTGTTTAATGGGGAGCCAAATAAAAAAATAAAAATAAAAACATTAAATTTAAAACTGATATATGTTTAAATGAGAAATTAGTGACTGTAAGTGATTGTGTTGTCTATAACAAACCTCAGGGCTCTGCCCATTGTCTCATAGTTCATGGAAGGTCGATTCTTGTGAATTCCCCACAATCTCGACACCTCCTTACTATCTACAAGCTTGAACGAGCCTCCATTCCTATCAACCCATCGAATGCACTGAGGATTGTACTCCGGGCTGTTCAACAGATCCAAGAGGAACTGCCACAGGAATGGACTTCCTCCATTGGACTCCTTAAGTCCCGGAACCTTTCCGGTACCGGATGTCCTTGACCTTCGCTGCTTATGTCCTTGAAGAGCATCTTGATTTATTGTATAGCTACAGGTCCTATCCTGTACCACATCCGGTTGTTCTGTAGGATTTTCTCCACAACTGGAGTCAAACAGTTGGTTTTGATGATTCTTCAGAGTAGAGAGACATACGGAGTCAATTGAACTATCCGGAAATGTTTGAATGGATAATTTTGTACGTGAACAAATATCTACCGATGTGTTTCTAGGATATGCTAAATTAAGCAGTTCACCTGATTGACTTTGACAGTCAATTTCAACGCCTGCCCAGTCCGACTGCTTCCTACAAATAGATAGATCTTCCGGTGTGTCCGAATGAGCAGAAAGATCCAGAACATATTCTTCTTCTCTAAATTGGTCCACTGATTTAAATTCCTCTTCTGATTTCATAGTTTTGTTAAGATAGATGCCTCTACTTAATGATATGGGAAGCACCGGTGGAGCAGCATTTAAAGAAAACGGCAAGGATGGTTGACATGAATTTACTGAGGCACTTGCTGGTATAAACTGATCAGATTCAAGGTCTGTCTGAGCTAAAGCTAGATATAGATGTTTTACCCTACCACGACACTCTGACAGTTTTCTTGCATTTTCAGATGTCGACGTTTGATACTTGGAATCAGATCCGATAGAAAGATCCACGACAACATTTAGCGCCTGCTCGTCGAAATCCATATCAAGCGAGGCGGAGTTCCTTGCAGATGACTTAACGATGTCTCCTGAAATTATTCTTTTGCAGGATATACGTGAATCTGCTTTCTGTTTTCTTACAAAACATTTATCAGAGTTATTTTTCTCACCAGTCCAATAAACTGGATGATGGGACGAGATTCCACGTGTACTTTCTGCTTCCGATCTACACGGTTGAACTTCAATCACTGATCGAGCCTGCAATCGGCTACCATTGATTACAGCGTTACCATTGGTTAGAGTGTTACAATTGGTTACAGTGTTACCATTGATTAGAGTGTTACCATTGATTACAGTGTTACCATTGATTACAGTGTTACCATTGGTTACAGTGTTATCATTGGTTACAGTTTTACCATTGATTAGAGTGTTACCATTGATTAGAGTGATACCATTGATTAGAGTGTTACCATTGGCCACAGTGTTACCATTGGTGAAAATGTTATCATGGGTCACAGTGATCTTTGGAAGATGGCCAAGCTTCACACAGCAGCTGGTAGGCCTAGTGGTTAAAGTTTTGTTAAAACTTTCATTGCTGCAAACAATGTTTCTGCGGCAATCGCTGGCAATTGCTTCACCAGCAATACAAGGAAAGTTAAGACATTGGCAGCAGACTCTTACTTTAGCTTTTATAGAATTATTACTTTTTTTGAGGCATCTATCTATATGACAGTCAGGTTTATTTATATGACAGTCAGATTTATCTATATGACAGTCAGGTTTACTTGTAGCTGGGCAGGAGTCATGTAGGCTCAGGTAACCAGGAACTATCTGGTTAGTATGATTATTATTACTGTCATTATGTTCATACCTGTTGCATTCAAGTACTGTCTTGCCACTAGAACTACTTCCTGGTTTGTACTGGGTAATTGTTTCACTATTCGACACACTCTGTTTACTTATTTCACGCGCGTCACCACAGATTGATTTCATGTCAGTTTCAATACGAGCGCGCTCAGATTTAAATTCGATTTCGTCGCCTTCAGTAGCCCGAGATTTAAATTCTTCAATTACGAGAAATTCTTGATCAGTTGAAGATAGGAGTGGAGATTGAATTTCAAAGTTTTCAGATTTTAAATTTTGTAAAATCTCGACGTTTTTAAGGTTACGCACATTGTATTGCGGCTCTAACATTAATTTGAATTGTGCAAGAGGTTCATGGTTCACATCTGGGTTGTCGATAGACTTCTGATCAATCAGAAGTTGCTCATCGTCGTTTAAATTTATGTCTTGGCTTTCTACATCTTTCAATGCGGTGTCTTTAAGAAACAAATTGCAATTGGCTGCCTGTTGGATTTTAGTGTTTTCTGAAAGAACATTTATCAAATTTAATTGCTGGCAGGAATTAACTTGAAGATTATCAGGAGATTCAGTTTTTATTTCTTTGTTAGTACGATATTCTATATTGAAATTATCACAGTCGATTGTTAATTTATATTCAATTGGTTCAGTTATAAACTTTAGTTTCCTTATTTTATCAGCACAGTTCTTCAAGATCAATTCACATCCGGTTTGACCGTCAAGCCCATTATCATTACTACAATCGCCATGGATTAACTTCTGACTTCTTCTTGACTCAACTACATGTACTTCCTGTTTAAAATCTAATTCTGAAAAACTATCATCCTGAGATTTAGTAGTACAATTTTCAAGCGAGTTTAAATATTCGTTGCATTCATTATTTCCGCATAGGGTAAATTTTAAAGGTAAACAGGTTTGAATTACGTCAAACTTGCAACACTGGTCGATGTTAGTAGGCTTGAGAGAGTTAGAAGTCTTAAAATCGCTATTTGCTCTGTCAGTACATTCAAAGATTCCAAATAAGCAAGAATTGCCGTCTGTAGGACGAAGAGCTTCTAACTTTGGCTGGAGGTTGTCGTGGACGAGTTTAAATCTTTTGATTTTCCGATATCTCTGGAAACTCTCGAGATCGGCTGAACGCTTTCTTGGTATTTTGCAAATAGGCTTTGAATGACACGACGAATGATATACCGCTGAAGTTTTGAATGATGATAATTTGATTGACGAGGACGATGACGACGATGATGATGATGATGACGATGATAATGATGATGATGATGATAACGACGCTGATGATGATGACGATGACGACGACGCTGATGATGATGACATCGAAAATAGCGTTGTTGTGGCTGTTACTAATGAGACTGAATCAGAAACTTTTGTTGTTACCATTCCAGCTGTCGTACAATCTTCACCTATTCGTGGGGTAGTTTCAGAAACTTTTGTTGTTACCATTCCAGCTGCCGTACAATCTTCAACAATTCGTGGGGTAGTTTCAGAAAGTTTTATTGTTACCATTCCAGCTGCCGTACAATCTTCACCGTTTCGTGGGGTAGTTTCAAAAACTTTGACCATTTCTGTCCGCTCTGTTTCAAGACTGATTAACAGATCAGAGCTTTCTTGCCGTTTCGATGCCGCAGAAGACATAGCGTCTACTCGACAAGCTAGTGAAGAATCTACTTCCTTTCCTCTTACTTCCGGTATTTCTGTTGAATTCAATGGAGAAGAAGACGATGAAAGCTGGACGACGGCTAATGAGGAAGCCATTGATATGGAAGCCACTGATAAGGAAGCCACTGCTGAGGAAGCCACTGATACGGATGCAGCTCCTGAAATATAAATTTAAAATATTTAATAAATAATAATATTAATAAAATATAATTACCATAATGATAAAATTCTATAACAGGGTTAAATCATCATCAGAAAGGTTATCAGAACTCAGTGAAGTCCTGGTTCTGATCAGTAAATGAAGAACTGTGGCTTTGAACCGAGTACCTATGCATCTTCAGTCGGATCGCTTATAGATACTAGGGCCATATTAGATACTAGGAGATCTGTAAATATATTACAAGGGGAAACAAATTCTGACCGTTCCCCTTGCTCTCAATTACCACTTTAAGCCCTAGTTATTATTGTTTACAGACATTAGCCAACAGGCAAAAATAAAAATAGTAAGAAACTGCAAGATAAAAATAGAAAAAAGTTCATTACGAACGAGAAACTGAATGCATGGAATGCGCGGAGTTGCAAGTAATCACTGTTTAATGGGAGCTAAATAAAAAAATAAAACAAATAAAAACATTAAATTTAAAACTGATATATGTTTCGCCACGCTATATAGGCAGGTATTGCTAGGTGCAATGCATGCACAGGTGAGATGGAGAAAGTTAGCCCGCCCATACCCCAATAAATAACCCTGTGACAGCCATTGTCAGCCAGGGCTCAGCTGTCGCCCTCCTAGGCTCCTACTTATGAAAGGACTACGCCAATCGTGACCGGCAGCTATAGTTAGTACCCTGACGTTGCCCCATTTGAAGTCCTAATTGTACGTGTAGCCTATAAAAAACGCCGGGGGTCACGCCTCTAATATAAAACTCCGTACTTTTTCCACTCCCTCCTATTTGTCGTCGAAGCAATTTGCGTCGTTATCAATATCGCGTAGAAGGGTAACGTCATGAAATTTTAAATGACAGATCCTGAGCTGAATTGAATCCTCGTGAGTTCAAATCTCGGCCGCGCTGATCTGAGTGTAAAATCTCGGACATTCACTGGACTGGCTATACCGAAATTGAACTAATTTAGCTAACAGTTTAAACATGTGGTATTAAAAAGTGATAGATATCGACATAGTTGATCGTTTCACTATAATGCGTGTCTACTTTACACTTCGTGTGGACGTTCCTGTATAATATTTGCATGGCGACTATACAAGTAAAGTATAAGTAAACACGCATGTTAGTCACAGTCAGCAATACCATTAAACTGCTAACGCTGCAATCTCTGTAAAATAGTCTCAAAGACCAGTCACGAAAAAGATACTTGTACAAGAGTCAAAGATGAGACTTAGTAGATCTGCACGAAGAATTGTGAGTCGTCAGTGTGTGTCAATCATAGAATTAAAAATAGTACCGTAAAGCTCAGTAATGAGAACTTATATTAAAAGAATTTATATCATCATCTTCTTCTTCTGATGATGATGATGAATCCAAGTTTAGCTAGGGTTGAAATTTAGAAAATTTTTGTAGCAATTTCTGGAGCCTAGGCTCTCACCAATTACAGAATTTTTATAAATTCTTATACATGTATATTGTATATCTATCAAACTTACTTGATTCGGAAAGGGACTTAGTGAGATTTAGAGGAAATTCATAAAAGTCTCTGACGCAAGTAGAATGATGAGTTGAATGATCTTCAGGAATAAACCGGAAATTATCTATTGCATCATCGCAGACATTCGAAACAACGTCTTGCAGCACATGCCCACGCCTGGACAGATCTAGAACTCCGCTTTGAGCGTCTGAGCGTAACCACGACATTGATTCACAGTCCATTGTCTGAAAGTATGTACGAAATGAATTTGTGACTTACAACAATCAAAGAACGATAAATACCTGTTATATAAAAATTGTTCTCAAGAAGTAATAATAATAATAACAAAATAATAACAGTAATAAACAATAATAATAATGATGATGACGATGACGACGACGACGATAATGATGGTGATGCTGATAATGATGATGATGATAATGGTGATGCTGATGCTGCTGATGATAATGATGATGATGATAATGATGATGATGATAATGATGATGATGATAATGGTGATGCTGATGCTGATGATGATAATGATGATGATGATGATGATGATGATGATGATGACGATGACAAAGACGACGACGAAGACGATGACGAAGACATCAATAATAACAACAATAATTATAATTATATTATTAATAATAGCGTTTAATATTGTTTCCGCGTAATAGTAAGAAAGCTGGATTCGGCTACCTAGATCACGACATAGTAAAAAGTAAAAGCTAATGCTAACGTCAGTTTCCTCACTTGAAAGCAATTTCAGTGACGGGTGAGCCCAGGAATTTGAGCCCCGCACATAGGCTACTGGTCCGCGGTGGAATAACTTACCGACATGGCCACTGGATCCAGCAAGCTTACTAAAAGGTAACAGACATCATTTCAGACAATCCATACACGGCAACAGGTAGGGGCTAATAAACTACAACAGTTTACACTTTACACAAATATTAATATTAATATTAATATTAATATTTTAAAAAATATGAATATTAATATTTTATGATACGTTAAATTTCTTTTTATTGATCACTTAAATATACTCCATATTTAGCAAAGAAATCTTCTATCTCAGAGATTGCAAATTAAAAAATTAGATAATGATTTATTATATAATTTACTATTTGACTTACAATATGATTTACTACATGATTTACCATATAATTTACTACATGTTTTATCATATAATTACTACATGATTTACTACATGATTTTCTACATGATTTATCATATAATTACTACATGATTTACTACATGATTTTCTACATGATTTATTATATAATTTACTATTTGACTTACAATATGATTTACTACATGATTTACCATATAATTTACTACATGTTTTATCATATAATTACTACATGATTTACTACATGATTTTCTACATGATTTATCATATAATTACTACATGATTTACTACATGATTTTCTACATGATTTATCATATAATTACTACATGATTTACTACATGATTTTCTACATGATTTATCATATAATTGCTACATGATTTACTACATGATTTACTACATGATTTACTACATGATTTACTGCATGACTTATTACATAATTTACTATTTTAATTACTACATGATTTACTTTATAATTTACTACATGATTTACTATATGATTTACTACACAGTTTATTATATGATTTGCTATGATATATTATATGATTTACCATATTATTTAGTATGCCCTATCAGATATATCATCGTTCAAAGCTACAGCCTGCGCTTAACTCGCTTCACAAACTATTTTCGTGCAGTGGACCTACCCGCGCTGTATGAAAATGCTATTAACGCTCGGGCTATTAGCAGCGATAGCTACGAGTTCAAACACTGCGAACAGTTTCTCTTCTCTTTATTGACAATCACATGTTGAGTGCATTTGCCGATAGACACAGGCACCCAAGCAAGCATATTAACACAAGTCAACAGGGGAACATATAGAAAGACAAACCATACAAGAATGTTGAATAGAGCGCCACCAGCGAGCTTAACAGACATACAAGCAAGCGCACAGGAAGGTATGGCCCAGTCAGGTCAACCTTTGTCTGATTTCTTACTTCCGCAGTCCTACTCAGCGTTTAGCCTGTCTGCTGTTGGTTAACGTACTTCCGCCCCAGGGTTGCCAACCTTTCTAAGAAGTCTCACAGTCACACATCTCTTAAGAACCAACGGCAGGGGACTCGCATTGGCAACTACTTGTAGATTTGTGATTTATCTGCTTGTGTGTACTTTAGTTTTAGAAAAAAATTGTAAAAGTGTTAATACGTTGAACTGCCAGTAAAGTTCTCGATTGGTTGTGATTAAAATCATAATTATTTAAACATAATGACATGGTGACAGCGAAGTTTGTTGAAAGAAACTATTTCGAGCCGTTATAGTAAAATTCTATCGGCTATTGTACGGCGATATCATTAAATGAAAGACCGGATGCTGTGTCGAACCCAATCACTACATGCAAGTTGCGTGACAAAATAATCATCTTCTTCGCTTGAAGCTCAGTTTAACTACAGTCAGAATTTAAACAAATATCATAGCAATTCCTGGAGCATAGGCGCTCGCCAACCGAATGCACTTTCTGCAGTTGGTTTGGATTTTAGTGTTCTGTCACCTTTTAAGACACGTGCAGTCCTCTGTTTGTCTACTCTTCAGCAACTCTGACACAATACGGCTAATATAAGACAAGTTGTGAAAGACAAAAGTTATAAATTCTTAATTTAATATTATTTATCTCTAATTAGTCAATTAATTAAATTAAATTAACATTTAACGAAATTTAATTAATTAAACAATTTAATAAAATTCTATGATATGAATCTCTGTAGCAAGATTGTTGTTCAGGGGACAATAAGAACAACAGCTCAGCGAGACTCTCTCGCTTCTAGGCCTGTCAGGCAGTACTACATAGTAGGCCTACTATGACTATGTACATTGTACATTAAAACCAGGAAGAAATGTACTAGAGAGCTAAATCGATAGGCTAATAAACTCAAAATGTAGAGATTAAAAGAAGAATAGAAAAAAATGAAATAACCGACTTCAGTAGATTTCTATATTAAACAATTAAATACAGGCAAAAATTATATATATATATATATATATATATATATATATATATATATATATATATATATATATATATATATATATATATATTAGAAGAATCTAACAGCATCGCTTGTTAGAATACTAGGAAGTAAAGACTATAATCTAGAATAACAATTCTAGCTCGCAATTTTAACTACAATAAGCCAGCAGTCGTTTGCCTAAACTGCATAGACCTATTATTGTCTAATAAAGGTGACCATATATGTCATTCATTGCATTTGAAGTTGAAACATCTGATAAATAATCAGATAAATGAGATAAACAATAATTAGCCAAAACCAGTCGTTAAAGTGGGAGAGTGGAACGATGGTGAACTGTGTTCCCCTATAGCTCTCATTTTTCTGAGGTGCGTTCCCCGTCAGGGGCCCATAACCGTAGGATAAAACATGTATATATAGGGCCCTGATAATAATTTGGCAATTTACTTTTGATTTTGGCAATGAAGTCTAAAATTTAACTGAAATAGGCCTATACATTTTTAATATTTTAATCCAAAAAGATGATATCAAAACAGCTAAGCATTTAGCATATAGACTAAAAAGATCGACAGTCGGCAATTAAGCTATTACAGTGTTTGTAGGCATGCTTTAAGTCGTTCTGTCGTTTATCAATACCACGGATTAAGGCAGTCTAGTTTTTGTTTCACGTCTAATGTTTAATAATATAATTTAAACTGGAGTTATCGAAAGAAGGACGAATATGTAGGAGAGTTAGACAAGGCGGTTGAATATCAAAATTTCTATTTAACATTTCCGTAGACGCAATCATGATCAAAGCAATGGATAACATTGAAGAAGGAATAAAAATAGGAGGTAAACTTGTGAAAGATGTAAGATTTGCCGATGATCAGGGTATGATTACTTGTAGCGAAGTAGGTTTACAGAAAATTGTGGATGGTATGAACAGTACTGCATTACAGTACTGAATGAAAATTGATATAAAGAAGATCAAGGTGATGAGAGTTTCTAGAAAAGGAGAAGGAGCCAACAGAGAAATCGAGAGTACGAAGTTAGAACGGTTAAAGAACATCAGATATTTAGGACACACGATAGTAGAAGATGATAAACATGGAACAGAAATCAAATGTAAAATCGCTCAACAAAATCCGCCTTCAGTAAGAGAAAAGAACTACTAAAGAAGTTTTAAGAAATCCACAAAGAATACTGATTTTAAAGACTTCAGTATGGAGTTTTGGACCAAGCAATTGGACCAGCTACTGTACGGTTGTGAAGCATGATTATTGAGAAAGGAGGATATCAGGAAACTGGAAGCATTAGAAAAGTGGCTATGGAGAATGGACAAGATCAATTGGACTAACAACATTACGAACGAAACAGTGTTAAATATGGTTGGCATAAATAGACAATTGATGAATATTATAGGAATAGAAAGAAGAACTGGATAGGTAGGAGTACAGTGAGAGGAAATGATTTATATGAAGAAAAAAGCAGTTGATAGAAATATATGAAGCAGTTATATGACATGGACCTGCGAGTAGGCAGTGAAATGAGAGACAGAGAGAGCGAGAGCGAGAGAGAGATAGAGAGAGAGAGAGAGAGAGACAAACAGACAGACAGAGAGAGACAATAATTTGACTCTGCTCAGGCTTGACTGTTGAGGACTACATAACGTAATTAGACCATGAGGTCTTTTCAGCCATTATCTCTGTATCCTGTAGTCTTCACAATGGGAACTTTTTGGTTCACAATCTTTTTATTAACAGACTCCCACGTGTGACTTCCGCATATTTCTACAGAGTTGGTAATATAATACTCTTCCACTATTGGAATTAGATGTGCAGTTTACATTGAAAACTATACAATATAACAGCAATGTAATGTCTTGTGTTGGATACGAGAGATTTGATTGAGGATTTTTAGTGGTATTGAAAAGTTAGTGAAATGTGATGGGAAAAGTTATGAAGAGAAACTGGAAATGAAATTAACTTTGGTATCTGTGCATTAGACCGATATATTGGGTCGCTCAAATTTCAAATAACCATACGTCCAACCATATCAGTAGACCTATATAGCATCGCAAGACGCCATTCTTTCACAATTCACAAACCATTAATTAAGTTATTCTCAGCATAATAATAATATATTTCACACAATAGCAGTAGGCCTATGTATGTATATATATATATATATATATATATATATATATATATATATACCATATATATATATATATATATATATATATATATATATATATATATATATATACATTATATATATAGAAATCAAATCATTCAGCATCCATTGAGTGTATACTATACACATTGTGACTAGAAAAGTAGCGTCATTTTACAAGCATTAAGACTATCTTAGTCCATTTACCCAAGACCTTTGCTTTGACAGCACTCTGTTTTGTCATGTGATTTTTTGCTATCTAATACATACAGTCTGACGTACTGCTAAGTTGACAGGAAGTTATGACTAATAGGGAGAAGGGAGGGGGTGAGCAGGAAGAAGTGTTCGGGGGGGGGGGGTGCGGGTTAGAAGGAGTTTAGGAAGGGGTAGAATTATTTGAATATAATGATTGCAGTGTTCGCAAGAGTGGGACAGGGGTCACTGGACTAATGGCACTTTCAGCACAGGTCATCGTCTTCCTTTATCTAAGCTAAGTAATTATCTGACCGTGCATTGGATAACTATTTGCCCGTTCAGCATAAGTCTCATGTTCGACTCGTCGAGTCCATCTCCATAGTTTGTAGTTTTGGTTGAAAGTGATGTGCTGGAATATTAGAATATTTATAGCTCAACGTCTTAGTTATATTTAAGGGTAAAATAACTCATTAGCTTTTGTGACTTAACATAATAATAGTAGAAATAACTAGTATATATATATATATATATATATATATATATATATATATATATATATATATATATATATATATATTGTAGGGAAGTTAATATCACAATAAATGGTACGAAATTGGAACGGTACGGAGTTCAAACATTTTTGGGTCATACTATAACGATGATGGAATGTGAGACAGAAATATGCAGTAGGATTGCACAAGCAAAAGCGGCCTTTGGTAGTAGAAAAGAACTATTAACAAAAAGTCTAAAAGAAAGACACAAAGATAAAGATAGTGAAAACTTTGGTTTGGACCACGCTATTGTATGGATGTGAAACATGGACCTTAAGGAAGGAAGATATTAGGAAACTGGAGGCATTGGAAATGTGGATTTGGAGAAGAATGAAGAGAATTAGCTGGACTCAAAAGGTTACAATTGAGGAAGCCCTAGAGAGAGTTGGCACAGATAGACAGTTGATAAATGTATTAAGAAATAGGAAGAAGAGTTGGTTAGAACACATTCTAAGGGGGGAAGGTCTATTAACACATTCTAAGGGGGGGAAGGTCTATTAAAAAGGTCATAGAAGGTAGAATGGAAGGAAAAATAGGCAGGGGCAGGCCGAGATTAGGTATGTTAGATGATTTAAAGACCCACTCATATGCGGAAATGAAGAGGAAGGCGGAAGACAGAGAAGAGTGGAGGCGTCATGTACCATGGACCTGCCAGTAGGCAGTGCACTAAGAGAGATGTGAACATAGTAATAATTTCACGCAATAACAGCATAAATATACTGTTATTATGTAAACATAAATATGAAGTTCTCAGAATAACTGTATAAATAGGCCTATATGTACATATGTGTATATATATATATATATATATATATATATATATATATATATATAATACATATATATATATATATATATATATATGTATTTCACTGCCTTCTAGCAGGTCCATGGTATATAACACCTCCAATATTCTCTGCCTTCCGCTTTCCTCATGAAATATATATATATATATATATATATATATATAGATTATATATAATATATAGATATATAATATATATATATATATATTAGTAAACTGCCTACTGAAAGGTCGATGGTATAGATGTCCAGTATAGGTATATAAATGTAAAGTTGAAAAATGAATGTATATATATATATATATATATATATATATATATATATATATATATATACAGTATATATACATGTATATAAACTTTAAGATAAACTCAGCCCAGCTGACTTAAAATACAAGAAAAAATGAGATAGCCTACTCTGTCGATCCTCACATATTTCTTTCACTGAAATGAGCAATAGCTCATAGCTAAATAGCTGTATAGCTTATACACACACACACACACATACACACACACATATACACACACACGCACACAAATACACACACGTCGTATACCCATCTCATTTCCGCTCACATTATCTATCACAAGACCGCCAAATCTGTCACTTCCGCCTTTCTCTCTCCCTGTCTGTCTCTTTCTAAGTCCCCACTCTCTCTCTCTCTCTCTCTCTCTCTCTCTCTCTCTCTCTCTCTCTCTCTCTCTTTCTATCTCAGACGTAATATTAGTAAGTAAAAATTCGATTAAAATACTTATAATCATCTATATATATATTATATATTATATATATATATATATCTATTATATATATTTATAGATATCTATATATATATAAATAGATAAAATATAAAAAAAAAAAATATATATATACATGTATATATATATATATATATATATATATATATGTATATGTATATGCACACACAATACACACATATATTTATATACATAATATATATATATATATACATGTATGTATATATATATATATATATATATACATGTATATATATATATATATATATATATATATATATATATATTGTATATTTATCCAAAATAGATTATTTGGGGGGACTAAAAGACGGATCAAGATCTAGGTTTCTACACTCTCCACGCTAGAACATGTGTACAAGGGAAGGGGTTTTACTAAACTCTAAGACTGTTAAAATTTCTACAACCGGAGCCAGTTAATATATATTAGTCAGAAACTATAGCAAAAGTATCCGATCGGTGAATAGAGGAGGGTGGTGGTCAATAATATTGCTTTAGATGAGTGCATAGCGATATATAACAGTAGAGTAGGTCATGTACTGAGATGGAATGATTTACTAAAACTGAAGGAAGAATGAAAGGAAAAAGTTTAGACTAAGATAGAGTTCTGAGATGCTGAATGATTTGAAAATTAATTAATTCATACGTTGATAAGAACAGAAAAGTAGAAATTAGAAATATATGGAAAAGTTATATAGGCCTGCCAATAAGTAGTACACTAAGAAAAATAGCAGTAGAGATTAAGGGAATGCAGGGGAACTCAGTTCCCCTAGCTCTCATTGTTTTCTGAGGTGCGTTCCCCTGCTAGGGGCCCATATTAGATAATTGGAGGTCTGTAAATAATATTATACAGAGAGCCCGAAATATTTTGACAGTTCCTCTAGCTCTCAATTCCCAAGTAAACCACTGATCAAGGGGAATATGACCATGACCTCGGCCATGTCTCAGCTTGTAGCCGCCACTGAGGCATTTCACACAGAGTGGCGCTAAAGAAAGATACCTTCTCTTCATTGTTTCCTAAAACTGCTGGTTCAGAATATGCATTCTTACAGTTTGCTTTCTCATTCGTTCAAGAGACTTTCATTATACACACCGATGTTCATATACTCAATTTACCAGTCTTCAAGCAGCCTTAGCTTTCAAACGAATTTCTTCGGCGGTGTCTCAACGGCCTGCCTCAGTTCAGCACTGGTCGCCTCTTAAAACTAGACCCGTACAGGTTGGTCTATTCCCGGACCCAATACGAGAAATATACTAAACTTATCTGACATCAATACGACAACATAGAACGACGCTGCTAGTTTTAATAGTGCGTATAATAACATCATTATTTGACACTATAGGTTATTAGATAACAGTAGCATCACATAGCTTTATGAGTGAGACTCGCGAAGTAATATAAAAATGAATCTTAGAGAAATATATTAAACTATATATACTAACAGATAACTTATTAGAGAAATATACTGTGAGATAGAATCAACTAAAAGCAGTAAAAGACAGCAACTCAATGCAGCGATTCCAGTGTACACGTGGTGTAAAGAGTTCACTTATAAAACTCTGCATGTGTACATAGACCGTGATATTATAAACATGTGGTAAAATGCTTCCTGGACAAGGCAGCGATCCATGTATTTGCTTGGAAAGTCCCAGTCATAAACTTCTGAGAAAATAAGGGACGTTAAATGTAATAAAATTATATTTCGTACATATTTGACAAGTTCACATATTAGAGAGCACATAAAGCATCAAGTATGAAAGTATCCAGGTTCGTCTTATATGAGCATAAATGAATGTATGAATGAATTAATGAATGAATGTATGAATGAACGTATGAATGAATGTATGAATGGATGTAAGAAATGTATGAAAATGAATGCATGAAAAAAATAAATGATAGAAGGAATGAATGCAAGAACTAACTAGTCAACCAGTCGGTCCTTACTTAATTCAATCAATCAATCAATCAATAATAGAACCAAGCAAGTATAATAAATGTTACATTCACACGACACCTTCAGCCAAGAACTCAATTGCTGCACAAAATGGACAACAATTCATTAGATGAAGCAACAATCACAACTACATTAGCCAATCATCCTGACTAAAGCACCAGAGACTCAGATTCGCTAGATTAGCACAGTTAACAAGGAAGCAGGCACGGGACAGTAGGGAATGCATTAAAACAGATCTCACAGATAGTAAAGCAAGGCAAGACTTCTAACATCTACACTATCACACGGACTACTTCAATATACCACAATTACAATAAACGAAAAACATTTCAACTTTAAATCAATTGGAATAATGGAAATATAAGTAAATAATAACGAGAAATCTACTAATTAAAACAACAGATTAACGTAGAACATGATGGCATACAATCATCGTGACGACACAACTGTAAGGACTAAATCCAAGCGCCGTTTGCACGCTTCAACCCAGTTAACACTTGTATAATTATATTGTAGGTTCTATCAGGAAGTTTTATTAGATCATTCTTGCTAAATACTTGATTGTTATAAAAAATTATTATATATAAAATTATATTATAAGGATGAAGAGTCTTAAAATCAACATTCTCGATTACGTAAATGTTTAATAATATTTTATCAAAAAGTCTGCAATAATAGTTTTTCATGAATAATATACGATTACATCTACTAATTGAAGTTGTATATGCCTACAATTGTCTGCAAAAATAAAGGAAGAATGGTACAATATTAGAAAAAGCACACAATTCGCGCAGTAAAATATGCAGGCAAATATTAAATAGTTACGGCCATCTTCCTTGACAACGAATCTCTCTCTTTAGTGCTCTATCAAATAGCAGCTCCAAGGTAAATATTCCTATTCATAGCATGCCTAAACACTAAAAAGCACCTCACTGATCCTAGAACTCAGTATACAGATAAAGAAGGTAATAATCGTCAGAAATGGGTGAATTGAAATATCCATGTTATTTCCACTCCATTTAGCAAAATATAATTAAACCTCATTACTTTCACTAATTAATTAGCGTTAGTGTTTTGATGCGCAGCAAATTGATTATAATGTTACATTCAGGCACTGTCCAATACTCTGTTGTAGCACATGGCGTTGTCTAAAAGTTCTCATTAATCTCACATTTTAAAACTATTAACATAACATAACATAACGGCACACTGGGTCAGGAAGCATGGATGCTTGTTGAAGGCCCATTTCTTCCTTCCTCTCCGTGGCTATTAGTAATCGTTGCCTTTTGATGGCGCATCAATTGCAGCCGACGCGGATTTAAGAATAACCTTCAAATACCCTGGGATTTTTCCTTCCTAAGCTGTCAACACTTGGTCTTCCAAGGTGGTCATCAACAAAGTACTAACCGAAGTCGATGTACCTTAACTTCGATAATTGATGTGCAACTACACCAAGTGCGTCAAATCCCGCCGTTTCAAATTAATGAACATTAGTAATGAACGATTAACGTCTGCTTGCTGTTGAAAAACTACACATCAGGTTAGTAGCCCTTGAAAAGTTATCAGCCGGGTGAAATATTCAAACCGTTGTACAGGTAATTGTAATAATTTCATAAAAATATGGTTTAGCAATCATCAAATAATAATTTTGTACTGGAAGGAGACAGCCTAAAATTACTTCTTGTCCAAAATCAATCAATGTGAAGAGAATAGACGTGAGAAGAAATAAGAATAGTAGTGGAGGCTTTCTTTCCTGCCTAACTCCTAATATCAACTTCTTTTTAGATAGCAAAGCACATCGTTGCGCTGTCGCGGTTCATACATTTAGTATAGATTAATACTATAGGATGTATTAGACAAAGTCAAACTTAACGTCAGTTTCTTTTCTCATCATAGCCTTCACAGAAGGGACGATACTGAGATTCAAACTGTACAGCTTGAAATTGCATAAAGACCTAAAAACATATGATAACGAAACAGCAACAGCAACATACAGACTCCCCAGCGCTCTTTCGACCAAGATACCGTTACACGACTGTACAAATAAATTCAAGACAATATTTCGGAAAACTTGCAATAAAAAGAAGCAATATCACATAAAAGCAAAGCCACGCTCCCCCCGTCTTCTCGAAACTTTTCAGAAAAATTCCTAAACTAATTTGCAACAAAAATTTAGACTAATTTTCCACACAGCAATTTCTCAAGATTACAGAAATGAGAGAATAAATGGCCAACCACCGCACAACGATCAACCAAATACAACACGACTGTTTAGATGATATCATAACGACAGACGTTCAGTTAATGTGCCTAACAAGTTATCTGTGACAACCCCAACCGGCTGCAGAAAGACGAATAAAAAAAGCTAATGTTGATGTCAGTTTCCTCACTCAAAAGCTATGTCAGTGACGGGCGAGTCGAGGATTTGAACCCCGCACATACTGATCTGCGCTCGAATATCTTACCGACATCGCCGCTGGCTCCAGCCATTTAATCAGTGAGATTAATTTAATTAGTGAGTTATAAATGGCATAAACGACGAAAATAGCAGGCTCAAAACACACTACTGCTTACATTTGTCTTCATAAAATTCATTATATAAATATTAATATATTCTAATGGCGCCTCAAACAAACAGCGAAGTCCAGTGTACACTATTTAGATGTCCTGATATCGACTTCCAGTTAGAAAACGAACGTCAAATTTTTATAAGCAGGTATTGCATGGCAAATTATACAACTTGACGTTCTTGTAAAAATTACATCTGTTCACTCTCTACTTGTAAATAATCTATGTACCACTTTATCTGTGCAAAACATCATTAAACCGGTTACAAATTTATTAAATTCCATGGAACTAGATCAAACTGGAATTTTTTGTAGACCAGAAAGTAAATTAGGAAAATGACCGTACGGGTAGCTCATCGCATCACCCCCCCCTCCGTTCTGCCATTTATAAAACTGTAAACACTATAAACGAAATTCAGATATTTGAGAATACACAAGAATCTAAATAAAGCCAGAAACGCGTAATCAGTTACTTATTTAAAATGTAGAATTGGCATAGTAAGTCTTCATTTACATAATCACTGTCGATTACAACCTTATAAATAGTCTATTGGAAAGCAAACGTTGCAAATCAATCTGATGCACGAAGCTACAGAGTCGACTCTCAGGAAGGTCAAGTCATTCGTCAGTTGTTATCATTTAAATCCTTCATTAATTCATTGAACTACAGACAAGAAAATCACAAAGAGATACTAGAAAAATAGCAGTCCCATTGTACAGTGAACTGATTGCATGATTCAACCGTGCCTAGAATATTTATTTAAAAAAGCTTAATTATATTATCTTCTATTGCAATAATAATTTTTTTTCTGGAAGTGCATATGCTTTCAAGTAATGAATGCATGCAAGACCTGCTTGAATATCCCTAACTAAAACTTTAGAAGATTGAAAACAACGATGCATAGAATTACAAATGCTTCTAATATTGATATCTAAATGCACGAATTAGCACAAAAACTGTTAACCTTTAACTACTAACTACCTTACATATGTCCCTTTATAGTCCAGAAGAAACTCAAACTTTTCAATTCGATCATACAATTAATTGTACTAGTAGCACTACTGTTGCATAAAGCAGCGCGTATATAAATGTACTTATTATTATTATTATTATTATTATTATTATTATTATTATTATTATTATTATTACATAAGATGTAAATCATTAAAAGCATGGCTACAGTCGCTCAGCATAGTACAAGCTTTCAAATGTATTATATCAGGTATTAATTTATTTTAAACAATATCGAAAAGATTCTAAAAATATTGCATTAATTATACTACACGCAACAAGTGAATGTAATTACTGATGCGTAAGAGAAAAATATCCCACAATGAAATTCAATGAGTGAGGTACAGTTAATTGCTTTCAGAAATTAGAGCTAATATAATAATCTTAGCAAAATTGAATTATTATTAACTACATCAGTTAATTTATTAATAACCTTTTTCGTGCTTTTATTTGAAAAATTCCATCGATTGTCTTAGACGATACTGATAGACTTTTAATTTTTTACACTGATTTAACTTTTATTTACGTCATTAATACACAGATAGAAGCAAAACTAAAAAGACTAATTCCGATCGTAAATGGTTGAAAATTTGAAATCTGACTTAAAGCCTTCAAGAATTAAAAGCTGCACTAGATCTCTTGTTTTCATACTCTTGAAAAGGGCATCATAGTGAAAGTTAAAATCATCTCATAGCATGCTAACCATACACTACCACAACAGCCTCGTTATCATGATCTACACGTATATATCAGTATATGTCTGTACTGCACATACAGAACGCAAGGCGTTCAATATCTTATACCGCGCAATGTCTAGAGATATGACATATCATACGGTATATGACACAATATTACACATCACCCACAGAACTACTGTCATGACCCAAAGGTCAATTAACAACAGTCTTACCACCAAAAGGCACCATAGCCAGGCCAGAAGCATCGCAACTAAAGATGAGGGGACAGCTGACTCAGGTACTATAAATAGGACACATCGTGGGCGGAGCCCTTGCTACTGCCTCTAGAGTGGCCCCTCCCTCCCACCGGTGTTTCATCCTCAGAACCCTTACTCTCACCACGAGGTCTGGGGGGAGGAGGGGGGCCCGGCCTGGGGGGCTTACTACCCGGAACACCCCCCGCCGATAACTGTCGACTGTGAAATTTCTCTCCCTTACCGAGAGGGGGGCCCATGTCCCCTTGCAGCTTTCCTGGGACGGTCGCATCAGCCTCGGCTGGAAGCGAGGGGTATATGCGAGGAAGAGATGAAGCTTTTGAGTTAGATTCACTCTGTCTGGGCGACGGGTGACTGCCAGGCGCTAGGGGTCGCTCAGGAGGGGGGGCTTTGGGCCGCTCAATCATTTTAGGGCTGGGGGGTCGATCAGGCCGGCCCCCCTCATTGAAATCTTCTGATTGGACCCTACTCGTCTCAGAGCCTCCGTTGCTCGATATTCCCAGGAGGGGGTTGACGGTGGAGGCCAGCCCTGCGGCTAGAGACTCCGCTCCCCCCGCTCCCCTGGGTCCGCCGGGCTTCTCGGGGAGGTGGGCTGGTTTTTCTCCTGGAGGCTGAGGAGCTGGAGGCTTCTTTCTCTTGAGCGTGCCCGGGCTGTTACCACCGGGCCCTGAGGAGACGTCGTGACATTCTGTAGTGGGGGCACGGTAGTCAGCCGCTGATCTGAGGTGTCAATCAAACAAAATTAATCAGTAGGAAATAATTAATATAAATCAGTACGAAATAATTAATCAGTAGGAATGAGAATTAAACAACTAATTAAAGGAAATTAATACATTTAGCGAATGGAATGAAAAATTAAATTATTATATAGTGGGAACTAGTCATAAAAACAATGAAATAAATACTTTGGTTCTAATACACAACAACAACTACAACAATTTGTAAACATAACAGCCCCAATGATTTAGCAACTAATCAACGTAAGATCGATTAATCAATAAAAGCAAATTCACGGATCAATCGATATGCATTGTTCTGTCAGATAAATTATTCAGTAAATCAGCGCGAAAATTAGAACCCATTTACAGAATAATAAATGGAGATGAAAGAGAGTTTGTCGAAAGACGAATAAAGTCGAAGGTCTGTTTCTGCCACTTCACTACTGACATAACCATAGACGATCTTTAACAGTTAGTTAACGACTCTTAACTTCTTAAGACTGGTCAACAAACTTTAGCAACTGATAAAATCTCAATCTACAGGATATGACATAACGGTTACTGTGTTGGCCGAGGAAGCAAGTGGCCTGAGTTCAAAGACCAGGTCGGTCAACAACTAAAGCATCCCTAGGGTCACAGGAAGGCTAATCAAGTATCGGTGCTTGTTGCCAATTTTTACTATCAACAGCAAAGATATGATTAATCATGAAATTGAATACAAAGAGAATTTATGAAAGAATAAGCCAATGTCAGAATATATAAAGCAGTCTGGAAGACGGGTCACTGGCCACCACACTGCTATAGAAATAGTCACTTCAAATATCAATTCATGATAAATAATTTCATTCTAGAAGTAACTGTAGACTGCAAAATAAATGATGCTAGATAAGGAAGAAATCTAAGAAAAACTGAGCACACACCATGCACAATCATGCCAACATAGAACGATACAAACGTTGCAATGTATTCGAATTAAACAATGACAGTAAAATGCACAAAGCGAAAGCATGTTTAATGCTAGTTTAATGTTTATATACACAGTCCAACCACTCCAAGTCCAAACCAAGTTTTCCTTACATGGAATAGAACATCATATACACGTAGTATACACAATTTACATGTAATATACACGTAGTATACACAATCTAACCAATCATTTCTGTCCTTACATAGAACAGACACATCATATAGTAGGTACAATCTAACCAATCACTGTTATCCTTACATAGAATAGACACATCATATATAGTATACACAATCTAACAAATCACTGCTGTCCTTACATAGAATAGACACATCATATAGTATACACAATCTAACAAATCACTGCTGTCCTTACATAGAATAGACACATCTGCTTAACGTGACGCGCAGATGTGCAGATATTACATATTACAAGTACACAGACATCCAAATACGCGCAAACATACACACATTAACACAAACATGCTCAAACGTTCACAGGCGTATTGCAATTAGGTACACATACACACATATGCGCACTAACACGCACACATAGGCATCTACACACTTGCACCAATACAAGAGGGCGTACAAATATACATACGATCATACATTAATGCACACACATGCACACACAAGCACACACACAAATACACACACATGCACACACACAAGTTTCATACAAGGGAATAAACACATACACACAAACACACATACATACACACATACGCACCTGCATCAGCACATTCACACATAAAAACCACTCAGCAAGAGATGACAGAGTGTAAAAAGTCTACGAGGCACAAGGAGGAGCATGCTAGCTAGAGGTTAAGCACTGTTGAGATGGGGTGACACTGCTGGATGGGCTACAGATCTTACCTCATGTACAGCAGCAAACTCTCAGTGCCTAATCTCTGCTCATAGCTCGACAGAGTCTTCCTATTTCATCCATTACTAATTAATTTAACTATATCTTCCTGTATATATCTGATATAATATATATATATATATATATATATATATATATATATATAAAATATATATATATATACATGTATATATATATAATATATATATAAATATAAATATATATATATATATATATATATATATATATATGTGTGTGTGTGTATATATACATACATATTATATATATGTATACATATACATGTATATACTGTATATATATATATATATATATATATATATATATATATATATATATTATATATATATATATCTATATATCATAATACTGAACAGTACAACACGACAACAGCCCTTCAAAGAGATTTCAGACAGTGCAATGTGCATATAGACAGAACTTTTTCACAATACCGGTAATCTCAGATTATTATAAACAATAATCACCAAAATTAATTATAATTATCTTACAGTACAAATAATTTCGAGCCTAATTATGAAAATGAAACTAAATTCATTAACATAAGCTTAATAGTTTCCATACTAGAATCAAAAATTGAAAAAATATTTTAAAAACTACTCTAATATAATTGTTAATATTAAATTGCAACAAGAACTTACGGTAAACTTTCTGCTGACTGAGACTTAGTCTGAGACCTCGTCCCCGCTTCACTGGCTAGGCCCCCATTTCCTGAGTTACCATGGTAACCAGTCTGATTCACTGCCTGATTAGCGTGATGAGAGTTGGTCTCAGTGTGGAGGTTGGTGAAGGTAGGGTGGGAGGCGATACCCCCACCTCGAGATGCTACACCCGTGAAATTTACATCTAACAATCAATCAATCGATCAATCAATCAATCAATCGATCGATCGATCGATCCATCAATCAATCAATCAATCAATCAATCAATCAATCAATCAACCAATCAATCAATCAATCAATCAACAAAACATTCAATGAAACAAATAATAAATCAATCAGTCACTCAATTAGGGCGGAGGTGAGTGATTCAGTGATAGAATTAGTAAGTGAACGACTTTTTTAAGATTGAGTTTATCAGTGAGTGTCAGTGTAGAATTATTGTTTAGAAATTTTGGTATTCACTAAAAAATGTTGCGTGGTTATCAACTACAAGGTCAACTGCCAAAGTTATGTCGCTCAGCCAATCAAAGCGCTGTCCTTCAGGCTGATCGACCAATCAGCTTACTTCGAATTAACTAGACTAGAATATTATTTCTTAATCAATTGATTAGCAAAACAGCGGCGTAAACGTGCGAAAACAGGCACTCAGCTACGCATTATTTTACACAGCGATTCAAGCTTACAGCATATCAAATGGCGACTAAACAGTAGTTTACGCAACTGTTGATGTTTAAACAGTTGATTATCTCACTAGTAAATACGGCTATAAGCGAGTAGAGCTTAACCCACAGACCTCCTGGAAAGAAGTAGTCGGCGTGCGCCACGAGGATTTCCACTATTGTGCTCTGAATGCCAGTCGTTAGCATGTTAGGTCTGCGCAACAACAGTAGCTCAGAGTATTGTTGATTGCAAGTTATTAAGCATTTGGCTAAAAATTTCAACACAAAGAATTGCTATTTTGCAATCTACGTTAAATATATAAGTGGCAGGAATATACACACACAAATATATACATGTATATACTGTATAGCATTATAGGGATATACAGCACTTTTAATGCACCGGATTTTTATTCATAGGATTTTTTAGCTTGATATTTTGTCAATTCTATAATTAACAGATCTGCAAATGCAACGGATCAGCTCGTCATATGGTCTCGACTGGCATTTCATTCCCAAATGTATCTGATAATATTCTGGTCTACATGGACTTGATGATGTACCAGGCACGCCATCAACTGAAAAAATGGGTAGATACGAATAATTAATAGGTTTCTAAGGGCCAATAGCGCTCTATTTTAAAAACCTAAATACTCCTTTTCTTATAAAGAAATTCAAAGCGTCATCATCATCATCATTTTTCATTTAATCCCAGTTTAACTAGGGTCGGGATAAGAATAGACCTTCTCCACTCCTCTCTGTCCCATACCATATAATCAGTCCATCCCTTATAACCTCTTCTATTCATTTTATAAAATTTAGTTGCAATTTTTGGAGTTAGGTGCTCACAATAGAACGAAAGAAATACAAAGTATAGACAAGTAATATGTACACCTGTGTATACAGATAGTGCATATGTACATACAGACAGATATGTACACACAGACAGATATGTACACTCAGACAGATATGCACACACAGACAGATATGTACACACAGACAGATATGTACACACAGACAGATACAAGCAGACAATACTAACCCCTGTTCTCCGAGTGGCCACATGAGATTTGGACCCATCACGACGGCGATGTTACTGGCAGACATCTTGTTAACTGACGCGTGCACTGACAGAGCGGCCAGAAACTTTATCAGATACCTACACAGAGTCAATCAATCATCAATCAATCAATCAATCAATCAATCAATCAATCAATCATCAATCAATCAATCAATCAGTCAATCAATCAATCATTCAATCAATCAAGCAAAGTCAATCAACCAACCAACCATTGAATCAATCAATCTATCAATCGATCGATCAATCAATCAATCAATCTATCAATCGATCTATCAATCAATCAATCAATCAATCTATCAATCGATCGATCAATCAATCAATCAATCAATCAATCGATCAATAAATCAATTGAAATAATGAATCGATAAGTTAGTAAATTAGAGAATCAGATTATCGATATATTCATTCTTTCAGATTACCAATATATCTCTAAAGTATTTCTAAAATTTTACTTTTTAAACTACGGTATAATTAATCCTTGGGGTAAATCTCCAAAAGGAGAGGTGCAGCTACTAGTGGATAAGGCTTACTTAATATCAAATTGTAACTAGTCCCTTGTTTAATCTATTGTTGAGTGCTATACTGCGATTTATCTTTATTGTTGAATGCTATACTACGGTTTATCTAACTATTCTTAAAATATCCATTAAATGTGTACCTGATATTTCTAGAGTTTAAAAGCATTTGTAATGTTAAACAAGATACCATCAAACACCCACTATAGTTACCAGTTTTCATTCTAGCTTCTAATTTAATTCACGCTTGATTTTACCTTAAATTTGAGTAGTTAGGCCTGGGCAAGCGCTCTAAGACACTGTACAGAGCAGTCATTCTCTGGTCTCCTTGCCTGCACAATCAAGAAATCAACAAGGAGTTGATGAAAACGACACACACACAATCAAGAAATCAACCAGGAGTTGAGGAAAGCGACAGAGTAAACTGGCGAATTACGTACGAAATCAGAGATTCAGTGATAAAGTAAGAAATTTAAAAGCAAAATATGACTATTTTCATTTGACCAATTTGATAGTCTAAAATGTAGAAAATCCATATCAGTAAAAATATCAATGAATCAGTAGATTGGCCGGGCAGTGTAACCAACTAACAATTTCCAAGGCTAAATGATTAAAGACTAGCGTCTAATGGCAGTTTCCTACTAAGAAATTAGATTGGCATATGATTCAGCTCTTCAACTAGCCCTACTGCAATCAATCAATTCCAAATTAATTACAAGCATATAACATAGCATTAATGTTGTGCGATAGAAACATCGACCTATTTATTTTTGACGATGATTTAGAAAAACTACACACAAATATTTATTGCCTCTAACTATCACTGTGAAAATCAGTCAAAAAACTTTATTATAACATTTTCTAAGTTTCAGAAGCTTCTTATGAATAGCGAACAATACTGCAAAAATCTATTGTATTTTAAAACTAGCAAAAACTATTTATTGTATATTATAACTAGTAAACACTATTTATTGTATATTGTAACTAGTAAACACTATTTATTGTATATTAAAACTAGTAAAAACTACCAATGACTAAAACCTATGGGGCCAAACCCCAAGGCTGAGATCTAAATGCCTTTCTGTCATATCATGTGAGTGCTGCTGGGACGTCCCTGACATCATCCATGGATGAGAAAATGGACGCTAAACCTTTATTATTATATTATTTTATCAACATAAATCACGGCAAATCATTAGAACCAATGTTGTAATGTAGACTATGCTGTTAAGTAATTGCAGTAAATGATTTAATGCCCTGTAAAGAAGATTTGCAATTTTACACGTTTATTGTAAAATTCTCTTCAAGTGACACTAAATTGTTATATTTGCACTACTTTTTTTTAAAAAGCTGGTAAAGCTGTAAAGCTAAGATTAACATAAGTTTCCTCGCTCGAAAGTGATGTCATTGACGGGCTAGCCCAGGATTTGAACCCCGCACATACTGATCCGCCGTCGAGTATCTTATCGACGTCGCCACTGGGTCCTACCAGTGGCGACGTCAACTTTCATAGACACATAACTATCATACAGCCCATGACTTACTTTTGTACAACATTCATGAAATCATCGTAGAGGGCAAAGGTCATGAGAGGTTCCGGAAGCTCTCTAAGATACAACTTTAACACACCTGTAATCAATAAATCAATCCATCAAATCAATCAATCAATTTATCAACTAATACAATTAAGTACTACAAGATTTCATCTATAATATTACAAATGCTTATAACTTTTAAAATTTAAAAAATTAAGTTTTATCACGGTAAGCAGCAAATTGCCGATAATATTGCAAGAGGATTGGGTAATAGAAATAATAGAAATACTACAAACGCAAGGGAAGATACAAAATGTAACTCTATTTTATGCTATTGAAGCCCATGAAAGAATTCTCCACTCTGACTTGGTGCTCAAAATGATATAAGCTAGAAATTACTGAAACTTATGTAAGTGGGAACTCACTGAAGACCTAAGAGCATGAACTAAAAGCAAGAGAATCGTTGTAAGTACAGAAAGCAATTGATAATTAATAAATATAGTAGACTGAGGGTAAGACTGCAGGCGTTAGTACAGTTTGAGATCTGAGTAACTCGGCACACCTCAGATCAAGAGGCCCTAGCTAGCCTCATGATGTCTACACCTGCATAATTAATAGCCGTTGATTAAATGTAACATATTCTAAGGGGGGAAGGTCTATTAAAAGAGGTCATAGCAGCAGAATGGAAGGAAAATGAGGCAGCGGCAGGCTGAGGTTAGGTATGTTAGATGATTTAAAGACCCACTCATATGTGAATATGAAGAGGAAAGCAAAAAACAGAGACGAGTGGAGGCGCCATATATATTATGGACCTGCCAGTAGGCAGTGCACTAAGAGAGAGAGAGAGAGATTAAATTTAACAGAGTAGAGTGCTTAGACTTACTGGCTATTACGTGAGGGTCTAGATCATCCATACTGGACAACACTGATCCTGAACTTGTGTTAGAGTTAAAGGCAGCCTGTGTATTCAACAATAGTATAATAATAATAGTGATAATAAAGGTTTAACGTCCGTTTGCTCATACAAGGATGATGTCAGGGACATCACTCATCAACCTTATAATAATAATAATAATCAACCTTATCTCCAGCTAGTGCAACCACTGGTTACATGTCGGTAAGATATTCGACCGTGGATCAGTAAGTGCGGGTTTCAAATTCTGGGCTCGCACGTCACTGCCATCACTTTCGAGTGAGGAAACAGATGTTAATATTAGCTTTTATTAGGTTTTTAATAAGCTACTACCATACCAATACCCAATGACTAATAACTCTAATTAATTATTGAGTTAGTTCAGAAATAAATATACGAATGAAAAACTACGCATTCAATGTATGTGAACTTTAATTTCCTTTCAAGATTCCAAAATTAATCCTGATTCAGCTTAAAGAAGGCGGTTCGTAATCTATTTGAATGATTTTAAATCTTTGTAAACAGTTTGGCTAATGAAGAACAGAGGATATTTAAGTATCATAAAATATCAACTCTCTCTCTCTCTCTCTCTTTCTCTCTCTTGTTGTCCACATGAAAAAGACAGACATTCTGATTTAAAGTTTGTTACATTTCTCATCAATGAGAGCTCTATAGATCTACAAATTATGCTATTACAAGGGTTATTCTTAATGTTTTTAATCTCGAACCTTCATTTATTTTACTCTGTCATTATCTGCAGTAGTCGCCTCTTATAAAATTCATGAGGTTTCCAATTGATAAATTGGTAATTATTTTTTAACATAATAATAAAAAGCACATAAAACCAGCATAGCTAATTTAAACGACAATTATTGTACCAAACAGGTCCTGCCAGAGCAAATCCAGTCCTGAGACTATTGCGTTCCGTTAATAGAGCATTCATGATACCTACTCGAAAATTTAACTGGCAAAACTAACGGCGCTCGTACGTGGATCATACAAATACACAATTCTTAAAATTATACCTTGAGTTTCTTTATCTTTGAAGCAGATCCTGCTATCCTGAACAATCCCTGGAGCAGCAATAAACCAAAACAGTATAATCCTCTCTCAACTCTGACTTTAACTCTCAATGTAGAAAGTTCTTGTATTTCAGACTCAAGTGAACTCTGCTATAACTATTAATTAATTTTGGTATTACCGAATAGAGCTGGGGCTCCTTTATGGTAGCCTCTTTTGAATTGTTATTAGTTTATCTAACTACATCACCACGTTCCTATTGCTTGTATAATCTGTGCTGTGATGAACAAATAAACGATACTCCGCTGAGTGTAAGAAAGGTCTATGGAATACAAATCATTCATCGAATTGTATCTCTCATTTCTTCTCTCTATATACAAATGCTTTATCAAATCCCTCAACCGCAACTAACAGAATTCCTTTACCTACAACTATCAGTAACCCTATCCCCTTCTGATATGTCTTACCCATCCTTTCTATTTCTTATCAGATTTATGAACAGTCTATCAAATTTTTCAGGTCAATAGTTTTCGGCACTAAGTGCAGTATAATACAAGTACAAAAAGTAGCACTCACACAAGCATACACACAAACATTTACGCACAACCATACTATCTTTTCTTCCTAAATCATAGACATTCAAGACATTCATTCTTCTATATACATAAGATCTCACAAAAATACAGCACAGAGAACAAGTAAAATACACTCACACATACACCTAAACCGCTACACCACAAACACAAAGAAAAGACAGGTAGTCAAAATCTCACACGATGCAGTGCCGTACACACAATCACAAGTACTAACACACACACACACGCACACACACACACCACACACACACACACACACACACAAACACACACACATATGCATACGCACACACGTATACGCACAGAGACACACGCACACTCACCTCTTCCTCTAAACCACAGTCGTAGAGAACTGACACACACACACAAACACACACAAGCATTCGCACACACATATATGCACAGAGACACACACGTACACTTACCTCTTCCTCTAGTCCACAGTCGTACAGAACTTACACACACACACACAAGCATACGCACACATATACACACACACATACACACACACACACACACACACGTACACGCACACACTTACCTCTTCCTCTAGACCACAGTCGTACAGAACTGACACACACTCTTCTATGACAGAAGAAATCTCAGAGCCAGTGGAAGATAGATGTTCATTAAGGCTTAAGCCAAAAGCTGGCTTACGTACACTGTAGTCTATGCACACATCAACACATAGAATGGTTGTAGACTAATCATACTGGGGCTGGTTCCAGCCAAAGATTTCTCTATGATGTTCCTCCACAAAATTCTATTCTTTGCCATTTCCTTGATGTTCATTCTTTATATATATATATATATATATATATATATATATATATATATATATATATATATATATGCATGTATATATAATAGTTATATATATATATATATATATATATATACATGTATATATATATATATATATATATATATATATATATACACACATACATGTATATACAACTTATACAGTATATGCCTCAATCAAAAAGTTTAATTATAATAGGTGAATTGTAAGAATCATATATAATTTGTGAATAATCTATTAATTTACTTATCTAATAAGTATTTTTAACTGAAAAGTTACAAATTTGAAATGTACAACTGCAGATACAGGAAAATAAATTTATAAATTTCAATACTAAATGACTAATTACAACTGAAAAATATCAATAAAGTTAACTATGAGATTTTGTTATATTAAATCCTAGACACTTAAGAAGAGCCGGTGGCTTGAATAGCCAGAGACATGTTGGCAAGTTGTTCGACCCTTATCAGTGCATGCAGGGTTCTAATTCAGTGCTCTCCCCGTCACTGATATGCTATTGTGTAGGAAACTGACCTATATAGATTTGACGCTTTAGCCGTTTAATAGATCCACCAGTAACTGCATGCATTTTAATGAGTAAATTACTTCAACTGATCAAGAATCAGTAACGAGAGAGAATACAAAGTCTCACACTAATGTCGGAATGAGTTTCAGCAGATGTAATAGAAATGATCTCAAAGACAAAAGCGAGAAAAATCGTATGCCAAAACAAATTTATACCTTAGTACATTAAAGACGTAGAGAGATATAGTGCTCAAGCTAACCAACCTATACATTCTCTTATTGCTGGTAGTATACTGTCCAAAGCCTGCAGCGATCTCGTGTGATAAGACACTTGAACTTGAATCAACTGGAAACAAAGTAATAAATAAGTTTATTATATATACCAAAAAACACACCCATCTAAAATGTCAATGTCATATTTTCGATCTTTAGATATAGTTTCTACTAGCCAATGGCTGTACGAGTTATCTATGCTGTGGATCAGTAGGTACAACGTTAAGACACTAGGATCACCCATCACTGATATTTTACACTAAACCTTCAACCGTTTTATTTGTTTATCATGTCATATAAGCAGCAAATACAGCATACTTAATCAGAAATTAAAAAAATAATCAAGAAGAAGAGGGTTACCACGAAGAAGTCTAAGCTCAGAAATTACGTAACACAGGTCAGTAGCAGCTAATAAGAACAACAAATAAGTTCACTAATTGCCTTCTATGCTACAGAATACTATAGAACCAATGGCAGTCATTCACAGTAACTACTGCCCATCGAAAGAAGATAAATATAAAAAAATGTAATAATCAAAGCATAATTAAATAAAGTTATTTGAAATAGTTACCATAATTTAGCGTCAGATTTCCTGATGTAATCAATACATTTCAAAAATTTAAAACCAATTACAAATAGACACCAAACTCGTATGAATTCTCTCTTGGTTGGAAAGAAGTTTATAGAAGTAGGTTTAACATAAAATGTCATTAGCCTCTGAGAGGCCTAGCTAATTGATCAAAGGTGTGCTCTCCAATAAACACGAGAGCAGATAGTACACAGGAATATGCATCTTGGACTGGGCATTTAGTACAGCACGGGAGGGAGAGAGGCTTTAAATAAATAACAAACATTACTGTTAAATAGCGCTTACATCATATAGAAGATGGTCTAACTCAGATTCTCTGCCAACAAAAGTGTACATCTCTGTAGCCAGTTGATCCTGTTAGACAATCAATACATTCCTCGTCCGATTAACTTAATAATAATTATTAATGCCTACGAAGTAACTAATTAGTTATTAATTTATAGTATATGTCTATGAATTAACTAATTAATTATAAATATAAAATATATAGCTACGAATTAATTTGCTAATTATTAATATTAAGTATATGTCTATGAATTACTCACACATCAGTACTGTAAAGTTTATGTCTAAGAGATAAGTACATAATTATCAATATACATTATATACTTATGATTTAACCCATTAATAATTAATATAAAGTAATATATCTATGTAAGACTAGATAAAAATTAGACAAAATTAACATTTAATGATTCAAAAAAATCACATTTAATGAAGAACCGGGTTAAGATAAACTGAACCATTACTAGAAAATAACAGGAAACATTACACGAGGTAACTCTGATTCAGGTCAAGGTAAGGAACTGATGAAAGAATGAAATGAAAAAACATTACAAGTGGTAAGTCTGATTCAGGTAAGGAACTGATCAGAGAATGAAAGTCGAGCATTAGTCTTAAACTTCCCCACCATTTTACTTTAAATCAATAATAAAGTCATCGACCAACATAATAAGGTCAAGATCAAGTGCTAACCTTGAACTGTTCGCACTTCATAATGGCGTCCTCCATCTCATCCTTGGCCGCATCGATCTTAGCCTGTAACCCTGCCACCTGATTGCCTCCCGTCTGAGACTGCTTCACCAGCGAGGTGTACCTGGCCAATCAAACAGTGATCCAAACAATTAATTACATTTAATTAATAACTGGCAGTTAACTTGAAGCCAACTCTAGGAAAAAGGTAAAGAGGAAGACCTAGAAGTACTTGGCTAAGTACAATCAACAAAGATTTTAGAGCATTAAACATTTGAAGACGCTGTGAAGATTGTTGATGATAGAAAAGAATGGAGGAATGTTGCCGACCTATGTTCTGTACAGAACGCAAGGACCTTATGATGATGATGAGTTAATAACTGGCAGTCTGCAGTCTGGCCACTATTAAATTATCCTCTTTGACACTGAATCTCTTAAGCAAATTAAATCATTCAATCGATCAGTACTTAGTAGTAATCAATCAGAAAGACAATCAATAACTTTTTAATACACTTTTTCATGTACAAGTCAACCGCAGATCAGTATGTGCGGGGTTCAAATTCTGGGCTCGCCCGTCACTGACATCACATTCGAGTGAGGAAACTGACGTTAGCTTTACCAGATGTTTTAAGAAGAATGTCCAACCTCGCCTTGTACGAATCCATGTCGAGTATTTTACTATTGAGCTGTTTCTTGAGTTTCTGTAGAGCCGGTATATCAATGTCGAGCATTTCCTGCAGCACCTTTATCACCCTGAACTCCACCTCCGTCTCCAGGAACAGCCTTTCATTGGCCAGCTTACCCTCGACGTCTCCACACAGCTGAAACAGCTGCCTGCTCATTCCACCAATAGTAAACATACAGCTGAAACAGCTACCTGCTTATTCCACCAACAGTAAACATACAGCTGAAACAGCTGTCTGCTCATTCCACCAATAGTAAACACGCAGCTGTAACAAATGCCTGCTCATTCCACCAATAGTAACATACAGCTGTAACAAATGCCTGCTCATTCCACCAATAGTAAACATACAGCTGAAACAGCTGCCTGCTTATTCCATCAATAGTAAACACATAGCTGAAACAGCTGCCTGCTCATTCCACCAATAGTAAACACACAGCTGAAACAGCTGCCTGCTCATTCCACCAATAGTAAACATACAGCTGAAACAGCTGCCTGCTCATTCCACCAATAGTAAGCACACTGCTGAAACAGCTGCCTGCTCATTCCACCAATAGTAAACATACAGCTGAAACAGCTGCCTGCTCATTCCACCAGTAGTAAACATACAGCTGAAACAGCTGCCTGCTCATTCCACCAACAGTAAACATACAGCTGAAACGGCTCCTGCTTATTACACCAATCAATCAAGCAGTAAATAAATCATCTCATTAGTCAAATAATTAATTAATCAATCAAGCAGTACTTCAGCGCATCAACCTCTACGACAGTAAGTTTTTCAGGTTAAAATTTCAAGTTATGAAAGAATTTGCAATCAGGTATATGGCCTATGTAGCCTGCTGATAAAATAACCCGATTACAAATCTACAGCAACCCAGTACAAATATCAAGCTCATAGGACTGATGCTGCTTTGAAGTGATCGATATAAAAAACAATCCAAATACAATTGTTGTATAGTTATTATTGTTTTGTTTGTGTTGGGTACAATTTAAGAATGAACCAGCAGTAAACTGCAGTTGTCATAAATTACGACTGAACAAGAACAGATGAAGGCAAAGGGAAACCACCTCTGAAGTCTAACTATAGGCCATATTAGGGCATGGGTAAGATATAGCCCTTTGAGAGGTAATTAAATTGTCAATTGATGAAGTCCTCATTAAGAAGCACAAGAGCAGACTCTGAGTAATAATACACACTTTTAGCTGCCATTAGGCAGAAAACAAGAGAGAGAGAGGAAGAGGGAGAGACAGAGAGAGAGACAGAGGGAGGGAGAGAGAGAGAGAGAGAGAGAGAGAGAGAGATTCATCATTCAGTAAAATCAGCATTAACATATTGACATTATGCACCATTCTCTAACTTCACTAATTATTACAATTTCTGTTTTTAAATGAGATAATTACAATTTCTGTTTTTAAATGAGATACATCAAAGGTATCATATTTCACAACTGATTACAATCCTAACTTATCAGATCTACCCTGAAGCCGTTGAGGAGCCCAGCTGTACCGATGACTCTATGAGCGAATGTGAAAGACCAGATTCGGGAATTTTTTTCTAAACAAAACAAACTTCTAAATTATAATTACAAAATTACTGAAATCGTAAAAAATGCAATTTTTAACTTCTCAAAAGCCAGAGTCAATTCCCTGAAATGTTCCAGTGTTGTACTCGAGTCTTATTTATTCAGATATAAATATAGTCAATATAGATTCTATTAGATTATATAGATATAATATAGATATATTTACTGAGCACTCAGTGAGGTCATTAGCAGCTGAGCCACAAATCCTTTTGTTATTCAAACACTTAAATCCATGGGTTTCCATTCTGAATTAGTTGTATAGTTTTCAAGGTTACCATTTTGTGGAAATTAACTTAGGCATCATTATATACAGTAATTTTCTCCTTCATTGCATGTAGGCCCTTTTCATCATTTCCTAATATATTTTCCTTTACTTCATCTAGCAATTTCTTCTTTCCACACAAACTATGCAAATTAAAAATTTTAGGATAAAAATATTATATATCTTGTAAACAGAAGTGTTGTAGTCAAGACCAGAGGGTTCAAGACTAAGACTGAGATAGCAAGTCTGAGCTAAAGCATACTATGAGTGTGAATGTTATATTATTAAAAATTCAAGCAGTGGAAATATATAGTTAAATAGACTATAGAGCTAAAATGGCATTGAATAAGCAATGTTTTCATATCAGACTCAGATCAAAAGAGTAAACACACTTCAGAGGTTATAAGCTGCAGAACATTTATTCTTGCTAGGAATAATCACTAATTTGTCATTAATATGCAACATAATATGTAGTTCCTTCTATGTCATTCCTTTGACTTCATATATAATGCTCAAATACTGAAGCCAACAAATTTTGAATAAGACAATCATAAAAGCTGTTGTTACGATTTCATTGACAACAGCACAATCCAAAAATCAACAACGATTAATGATAATTTTTTCAAGTAAAGAGATATAACAAAGAAACGAAAGTCTGTTGTTTAGACAGAGTTACGTGCTGTAGCTGTGCCAAATAACATTTTTACAATACCTCAAAAGACCAATACCTCAAAACCAAGACCGCAAGTCTCAAAACCAAAGCTGAGACCAAAATCTTCAAAAGTGGCCTCGAGTGGTCTCTAGACCAAGATCATGGTCTCAAAGACAACAACAACACTACAAATGACTACTGTACAATAAAAACACTGGAGAACGCAAGCATGAGATATTGTCATGGACAAGGCAAAATAAGAGTTTAATGCCATATATTTTATGTTTCCATATCCTAGTTTCTATGAACTTTGAATACTGTTTCTATAGGATAATGCTACAACAATAGATCCTGCACTCTCTTCTAAGCATAAATTGTAGAATTTTATCAAGGACATCAGATGCAATTATATAAAATCTAAACTAGGACATAGACAGGGTATGACTAATACTCTAGAAATTTGAAGCCCTGTCATATGAGGCGTATCATGCATACAATATCAGATAAGTAATCAGGTTTCATCTGCATCATACAACAATTGTACAAGGCTTGAATGAAGTATGCAGCTGAACCAACCACATAGTTCATAATCTATTAGCGAGCAATGAGCAATATTTATCTAATTCTCTTACTTTTTTATTTAAAATATTCAGACCATCAATTAAACAATTTTAACCTATAATGCCCTCGATCCATATAATCTGCATTTTAGTATCCATTTGTCATTCAAAGAAAATACTGATCTCCCAGCAGTGCATATCACTGCATCCTGCTTCGACCAAAATCATCTGTAAAATGCAGACGCTTTTCCCTTTCCATAAAGCGAAGCAATCTGAGTGATAAGAACTTCATTACTCGCTTGATATTAGATGATGCTAATTAAATTAGTATTTTTACTAATATTAGCTGTCTGTGTATAATATTATGATACTTGTTTATATATAGTGTAATCCAGTGAAATTTATGAGTACAATAGTAACTGACTTAGATTAGATTTTTCTATTTCGAGCAACATATTATCTATAAAAATTTAAATCTCATCTTTTATGTAATTGACTGTTATGATATATGTGTAATTTGATATGTCGTTTCTCTGCTGCAACTTTCTGCATTTGTCAGATTAAAGTGAAAAAAACAAATAGTATTATTATTATTATTTATTGATATTATTATTGAAGAAAAGGTCCACAAAATGCATAACTAACTAGTCAAAATATGATGTTGCAAAGTTAATTGCAAACCTACTCAGACGTTAGCAATGTAATAAAAGCAACAGACACTACCGACACTATGGGCCTGGTAGAATATAAATATATTTATAGTGTCTATAGTCTGGTAGACTACAGAGACTATACACCTAGAGAGAAAGAGAGATCTAAGAACATACAAGTCTCTTTTCTACATCGTTGCCTACTCCAGCGCTGTGAATACACGTCTTGACCTTCTTAACAACCGTCTCACAGGTCGTCTTCATCAACTCCACCCGCCTCTCTATCTCCAGCTCCTCATCGTTTAACACTTCCGTCCGCTCAGCTCTTTACGCACAGATACAATTAATCAATCAACCAGTCAATCAGTCAGTCAATCAATCAATCAGTCAATCAATCAATCAATCAATCAGTCAATTAATCAATCAGTCAATCAATCAGTCAATCAATCAGTCAATCAATCAATCATTCAGTCAATCAGTAATTCTATCAATATATCAAAACGACAAATTATCTTGTTAGCACTGTTAGCACTTGACTCAATGGTCATATTAAAAATAAATATAATTTATACTGCCAGTGGGGTTCAAATCCTGGACTCGCCCGTCACTGACAACGCTTTCGAGTGAGGAAACTGACGCTAACTAACATTAGCTTTTTTTTATAGAAAATTCCTAAAAAGTACATGAGAGTATGGCACAAGGCAAGATCGACTATATTTGATGGAAATGGACTTTTGTTTGTAAAGCTCTAGATTGCTACTGTATCAACCAAAATGGCCTGCTAACAGTAACAAAATACTAAACTCATACAAACTGTGCATGATAGAAAAATAGTTGCATTACATTAATACCATTGAAATCATTTTTGCAGCTAATAATCTATATATTTCAAAATGTCCTACTACTGGTGGCAGAGTGTGCCAGTGGCTTGTTAGCAGTTCTTCGACAGCAGATCAGTAGGTACAGGGTTCAATTTCTGTGCTTTTCCTCGTCACTGACATGCTATCAAGACACTGACGCTAACTTTTGCCTTTAGCTATGGATGACATTCCCAATCTCCAGACTTGACTCACACTTTGCCAAACTTTTAAAAATAAATCTAAGCTCTTCTACTATTTAAGGAAATCATAAAATCTATAAATTCATTTTTTAAAATTATAAATAATTTCAAAATAAATAGATTCACTAAACAGAAAGTTTTCTTAGTGTTCAAAACGACTTGTTTTCCATTGATGATGTCAATAAAAAATTGGCTTGAATGTGCAATATTAATTAATTATTTTTTAAAAATCTAATTGAATTGACTTTATAATTTCCTGTTTTTAAATCTTCCTGGCTGTGAGATTGATCAATTGCAGTTTGCTAAAACTTCCTTTGTGCAAGTATTTTTAGTTCCAAGTACTCACAAGTTACAACTACGTCAAAGTCGCGCTGGCTAAAGATTAAAGAGCATATCATGTACAAGACATCTTCATTAACCCGTACGTCTATTACCTCCCCTATACACAGTTGTAGGTCTCACTTGATTAAAAAGATGCAGTCTTCTGTAACATGGTCTTCTTTACTAATTATTCTTGTGAGACCTAGCCTACCTTAAAGCTCTAATCTATCTAATTGTTCTTTCCAGCATGTTGCACCGCTGATCTGAAATTTTCTTCTACTCTTTGTTATCACATTGACCTTTGCTTCCCTATGAGCAGTTCCATCAGCAGCTGAAAACCTACCTTTCCATCACTATTTTTGATCCACTGTCCATGAGTTGCGATCAGTACGCAAATCTCTTTAATAGTAATTCCCTTTATATTTGGACTAGCTTTCCGGATCTGAATTTGCACTGTTTGGACCTTCCTTTCGCTCGCCTAGATTTGTCTCAACACTGCTAGATGTTGTCATGGACGACAGTAGCACACTAATTGTTATTGTTATTAGTACATATTGCTAGCAGAATTTGAATTTGATACAAATCTGACATCCTATTGCCTACATCCGTGTATTGATTTATTGTATAAAAATACCTTAGATTTTAATCGTAGTTAAGTTTTACCAAAATAGTTAGCAATTTAAAAATAAGAAAGGAAAGATTCATAATAACTTGCCAAATGATTTTTAGACCTACCTGCCTAAATTTTGATCAAGATTTTGCTTGACTCGAAAGAACTGCTTCTTTAGACCCGTTACGTTCATATTTAGGGTCGAAAGTTAATATTAAATGGAAAAGTAAGAGGATTATTGTCAATCACTCCTACAAATCCTAATGAACTTTATAACTGATTAATTAAATTATTTATTTAACTTTTTTTATTTAATTATAACATCATTTCTGTCCCTTTAACTCCTCCACTTCCCTAAATTCAACTTATATTCAAACACTTCTAATTTATCAAATATTATCATTCCTAAGACTGTCTTTCTCGGCCGTTTCATAGTTCCACTAATGCATCAAAATTTATGGTATCGATTTTCTTAGATATCTATATTTTAAACTAAATATAATAGCAGGAACTACTGCTTAATGAATTAATTTACAAAATGGCTGGATATAATTGCCACTATTTGTAAATTACTAATCTCGAGTCGATAATCGAAAACAGCGAATTATTCTACGAAAAAAATTGTTCAAGTATTTTATCTTAGTTCGGTACCATTAATTGTTAATGTTACAATTTTACTAAGATTAACATAACATCATATGTGATGATAATTCACAGGATGCTTTGTTTGAATTCTTCTGTGAATAATTCTCACACGAGAATTATAATTATTTAAACTAAATTAACGCCCATCCACTATAGATCTACCGATTAACCTTTTGGGAATAGCATATAAATTCGTCTTTACAGGTTGTTTTTCATTGGTTTTGTCAGCTCCTACTTCAAGACTGCAGGCTTAATTACAACATCTAGATATATGCAGCTCATGAGGCAGTTTTATTATTTTACATAGGGGCTAACTTTACTGATGAAATTTTAATTCGTTGGGTTTAGAGGACATGCTATGCTCCATATGACACTTGTTTTTGTTAAAAGTAAACATGTAATGACCAGATATATGTTTTTAACATTTATTAATATTTATTAATTTTAATAATTTGTTAGTAGATATTGGATAACATTATTATAACTCATTAAATTGTTAGATGGACAGTTTTACTTTAATGCAACTCATTTTAAAATATCTCGAAATATTAAATTTGTCGCCGTAAAGTTTGTTTACGGATGGAGCGGTCGTAATATCTAAAACTGTGGCCCATTGTTTGGCTTGTAATTTAATTTTTCCAGTTTCTAGTTTGCTTGGTTTTATACTGCCGAGTGCTTTTTACAAAAATGATGGAACAATGGTTTATAATACATATTATGCTAACAGCAGGCATATATTTTTCGAGAATTGATTATCAATTGTTGTGATAGTTTGCTTAATTAAATCACAGGCTAATAATTTGAAAGTGAAATGCTAATTTGTATACATATGATGCCAAATGTTGGAATATATTATTTAATCTCTGGTATTTGACTGATTGATTTTATACTAGATTGAATTTTGATTGAAAGTTGTCAACCTGAGTTTTTGTGAAAATGGCGGACGACAAGCCATCTGTTGGTCACTCACCCTCTACAGAATCTGATCGCCATTTTCTAATACCCAGTCCTGTACCAACACGACGAAGCAGAACTTACTCTCAGTTAGTTTAATTCGTTAAATTTTCGATAAGTTATTATAATTGACCTTATTTTAATTAATTAATTTTTCATTTTGGGTCTTGGCTACTACAGAATACCAACCATAAAATGCACGTATCTAAAATGACTAAGTAGTAGCTGAAGTAGACTGTGGGAATTCTTAAATAATCTTTTCTTCAACTAAAGGCTAAATTATTGTTTTACAACAGATTAGTCTACCTTAGTGAGGGTGGCTAAGTTTTTAAAAACTTATTTTGAAGGCTCAAAGATCTTCTTTTCAAAGTTCTTCTTTTGAATTATGTCAACCTTTCATGTGAACAGAGCTGCAAGCAGTTAGACGTGTACTATTTGATATCTCTTTTCTATCTAGTGTCCACAAGTTGCAACCTGCATGTAAACTCCTTTTCTATAATCTTTATTCTTAAGACTGGTTTCTGGACTTTGAGTTTTGCATCATTATTAGATTCTTTTGTTTTTGCCCTTGACCTGGATTTGTTCAGTAGAGCTCAATGTTGTCCTTGATGGCAGCAGCATTCTAATTGTTGTTGTTGTTCTATTCACCAGAGTACTCTATTATATTTTGAGCAGGAGTAGGCCCTTCTGACGTTGCAAAACATTAGAGATAGAGAGAAAGTAACTATTTACTGCAACAAAGGAAATGTTTGTAGATATGAATCAAAGTTTTTGTTTTCACAGCTGACCCCTATGACCTGACCCCTATGACCTGACCCCTATGTCCTGACCCTATGACTTGACCCCTATCACCTGACCCCTATCACCTGACCCCTATCACCTGACTCCTATCACCTGACTCCTATCACCTGACCCCTATCACCTGACCCCTATCACCTGACCCCTATGGTCTGACCCCTATCACCTGACCCCTATCACCTGACCTCTATGACCTGACCTCTATGACCTGACCCCTATGACCTGACCCCTATGACCTGACCCCTATGATCTGACCCCTATACTCCATTCCGCTAGTACCCTTCCTTGGACTGATTACCCGGATTTTTGTTCAGACCGTTTAAGGACCCCTCACTCTGCTCATCGGTTTTGATTTGGTTCCACAGTGTTCGATGTTGTGGTGGACAACAGCAGCACTCTTAGTATTTTTGTTGTTGTTGTAATGTATCAACTGACTGACTGACAGATTAATTGATTGGATAGTATGATTCCCCGTGTTGTGCTCGGGTGTGGTTGGACCACTGCAGAATAGGGCAACCGCAGTCAATCTGCTGCGTGTACGTAAGAGGCGACTAAGGCAGAAGCTGAGGATGGCAAGAGGGGACCCACCTCACCATGAAATATTTTCCCCCAGGATTAAATGGTAATTAATCCATCTAACTGAGGAAGGCAATGGGAAATCACCTCAGGAGCCATACTTTTTGTCAAGCAATAGGCTACATGAGGTATGGATAAGGCATGGACTTTGTGAAGGGATTAACTTGTTGATCTAAGAAGTGCTCTTATGGAGCGAGAAAACAGACTTTGAGTATGAATACGTACCTTGAACCTGCCACTTGTCAGTGCACTGAAGTAGAAGAAGTGTGATTGATTGATTGTGCACAGATCAGAGAGGGCCAGAGCGGGTCCTACCTTGCATGGAACCATTCAGTCCTTCTGCAGAGAGAAGGGCCATGGCTTTATCACGCCTAAAGATGGCGGTGAACTTATCTTTGTTCATATTTCTGAGTAAGTGTGCAGAGTATTGATAATTGTTTATTTAGTTAGATTCTTATTTGCTCAACATAAATATGACCTTAAAACGTGTGCAGTAAGGGAATAAATATACAAACAACATGAAAGTGGCTATCACAGAGGAACCTAAGCTCTGGGAGGCAATATTTAGTATAAATGGAATGCCTTCCATAGTATGATATATTCTTCCCTCGATTACCTCTTTTAGGAATGGTTTGCTGAAAGAGGTAATTGAGGGGAAAAAGGAAGGAAAGAAGGAAGACTGAAACTTGAGATGTGGGATAATTTCATAACTAATTCTTATGTTGATATGAATAGAAAAACAAAGTATAGAAATATATGGAGGAGTTATATGCCATGGACCTGCCAATAGGCCGTGCATTAATAGAGAGAGTATACTATATGACGTTACACATATGTACAACTGTATGGAAGCTGAATAATGAAATTGAAAGCCATCCCTAAACCAAAATTTAACATCAGTTTCTTGCTTGATAGCATACTCCTGCACCTGTTGGATTGAATGAACTATCATCATCGTGTCATCTTCCCTTAAATCAAAGTTTTGCCAGGGTCGGGATATGAATAGACTTTTTCCATTCGATTATTTTTTTGTAGCAATTTCTGGAGTCTAGGTCAACCCAATGCTTTTTCTGATCTAGTTGGTTTTGATCTAGTTTTGTCACCTCCTACGACACGTGCATATTTACACGGCTGGTCTATTCTTCAAGCAACCCGGACACCACACGGGGAAATTGGATTAAATGAATATATATATAGCATATATATATATTCAAAAAATATATAAATGAACATTTATTAGTTCTGCTAAGGCTATCTAAAGCAGACTCTAAATAAGTTTGTAAAACTGTATGTTGTGTGCATTATTTTAAAATTAAAATAAACATACATTGGTTCTGCTAAGGCTATCTTATATAAAGATATCGTATATTGAGGATGATCATATTATGTCATATGTATCATTTTTGCGCTATTTTATCTTATATGCTATATGTAACATTATTGCTCTATGGTATCATATATCCTATATGTAACATACAGCATAGAGGATGATTATATTATATAATATGTAACATTATTGCTCCATTGTACACCCTATATGTAACACTATTGCTCTATTATACACCCTATATGTAACATTTTGCTCTATTGTACACCCTATATATAACATTATTGCTCTATTGTACATCCTATATGTAACACTATTGCTCTATTGTACATCCTATATGTAACACTATTGCTCTATTGTACATCCTATATGTAACACTATTGCTCTATTGTACATCCTATATGTAACACTATTGCTCTATTGTACATCCTATATGTAACACTATTGCTCTATTGTACATCCTATATGTAACACTATTGCTCTATTGTACATCCTATATGTAACACTATTGCTCTATTGTATTATACATCCTATACATAACACGCATCATTAAGGATGATCATATTATATAATATGTAACATTATTGCTCTATTATATTGTACTGTATGTAACACGCAGCATTGAGTATGATATTATATAATATGCATTGCTCTACTGTATTATATACCCTATATTTAAAGTTATTTCTCTATTGTATTGTACTATGTGTAACACACAGCATCGAGGATGAGCTGGTGCCGGTGCCAGGAGACGAGGTGAGCTACAAGAGATGCTCTTTGCCTCCCAAGTTTGAGAAGTTCAGTGCGGTACACGTGCACATCACACACGCTAAGGAGGGCATCACGCATCAGCGCTGGGACGGGAAGGTCAACCTCGAATGATTAAATACCCGTCATTGACTCTCTGAAAAACTGATAATTTTATCGGGTATTAATGACTACTATAATGTACTGAATATCTGTTTATGATATACTGCACGCTGTGCAAATTGAGCAATTTGTCCATCGATATCTTATTTAGTATCCGTTTAGTATTGTATCCATTGGGTTCTGTTGCGTAATTTATCGGTTTAGCAATGCTGATCTGAGATTAAAATCTCGGACATTCACTGGACTGGTTATTCTGAAAATGGTCTTAATTGCCTAACGGTGGTATTAAAAGTGATAGATATCAACATGTTGATCATTTCACTAAAATGTGTGTTTACTTTGCTTTATATTGTCTCAGGTTTAGTAATCCAGTTGATGTTTTCATCATGAATTTACTAATCCAGTTGTTTTCATTATGGACTTGTTTTAATATTGATTTGCTTTTGCTTACTTGTGAAACATTAAATGTTCAGTTACGTTAGCTGATGCTGATGAAAGCTGCTTAGTTGTTCTTTGTTAGAGCAGCCTTCAGCAAGCTGCTTAGTTGTTCTTTGTTCGAGCAGCCTTGAGTCTGCTGCATATGTGTTCTTTGCTTAGAGCTGCCTTCAGCAAGCTGCTTACTTGTTCTTTGCTTAGAGCAGCCTTTAGCAAGCTGCTTACTTGTTCTTTGCTAGAGTATCTTTCAGTAATCGGCTTATTTGTTTTCTCTTATTTTTAAACGTATTGTATTAGTATTTTCCATAGAAGTATGAGTAACATTTCCATGGAAGTATAAGTGTAAGTAACTTCTTTTATATCTATGGTTTTTTATATAAGAGTTTCTTTTTCACTGTTGCCAATATATCAATAGATCATGTACTATTATTAGGCAGCGGTTTGTTAGTAAAATAGTCTCGGAGTGATCGCTGCATTGTGGGCAAATGTACAATCAATTATAAGAATGTTTCTTATTAGCTTCATTTTCTTGGTTCATTAACTAGGGATTCTTAGAATCAAAATAAAGAAGATAAAGATGTAGTACAAACAAACGCACCAGCCCCCACACCAACCAGTTCCTGTGTGAATAACCTGATTACTAATTGGGGAGGGGATATAGCGTAACGGTTAGAGTGTTCGCCCCTTCTCGAGACGTCAGGTGTACTGGAGTACCCTGAATGGTGAATGTCCGAGATTTTACTCTCTGATAAACTCTATACCGAGAATTGATCCCAGGGCCTAAGGAACGGCATTTGAACCTTCATCTTATGTGCTTACACACTGAGCTACCCAGACATTTAAGCTCAAGACATTTCTTGCTACGAGTGACATTAATTGTATGTTGATTGTATGTAACTTGCTACCACGTTTTGTTGGTGTAATAAAGATTCATAATATATATATATATATATATATATATATATATATATATATATATATATATATATATATATATATATATATATATTAACTACCGACGTGTAACTGACTCTCAGCGCAAGCTACGCCTAGAGGCTGGAACAACAAGGATTATCTCATAGACGGTTGGGATTTGAACCGGTTTCCTCCTGCTTATCAGGCTATCAGGCCAACCAACCAACCAACTAGACCAGTCGAACGATTTGAGTGCAATGATCAAAATGTAATCTGTATTAAATATATCGTTGCTATGATTGTTTCAAAGTTGATGATCGTATTACTTTCTATATTATTTGTTTATCGCATTCATTCATATATAAATGCATATGCGGTTTAACTTCTTCACACTTGATTTGTATTCTAAGTAAATAGCTATGTCTTGTTAGTAACGTGAAGTATTTAAATTTGAAATGATATTCAGATTAACACTTCTGTATTTAAAAACCAAACTTTGTTTCAAATCCGAATTATCCGAGTGCGTGGTAAACGAGTCATCAGCAATATAAAAAATAATCAGCAATGTAAAAAGTAAGTTCATATAGATATTTTATACATACAGTATACGTAATGGATAATATATTATTATTGTTATTGACAACTGACAGATACTGACAAAATCTATCAATACTAAACGAAATGCAACGTAATACAAGTAAAAGAAACTTAAGTATCCATAGAGATCACATTGTGTAAGTTTTTATTAAACTTCAAGTTAATTAATTAATTACAATTAATTAATAATATTAAATCAGTAACAAAGAATAAACAGTAGTGCACTAATAAAATAAGAGCTGAAGCTTGTACAAAACCTGCATTTACTGTAACACAATCAGAAAGCCAATCATCAGAATCACTGCTAGTGCCATTATTATATAATTAAGTAGCCAAATTAAGATATATATTAGCATTTAGAGATCTTCAATAGATGTTTAAGTTTAGTACAAGTCATCTAAATCTTTCCGTGAATCCCAGTATAACTAGGGTCGGAATTAAATAAACTTGTAGCAACTTCTGGAGCCTAGGCGCTCAATAAATACATTTATTAAAATTAACAAGTACAATCACAGAAACTATCGCAATATTTTTCTTTTCATTAGAGAGTTATCAGAAATGCTTACAGAACTATACTTACTACAGCGTACAATAGATTCAGTTTATTACAAAATACAGTATATGTTTATTGTAAGATATGCTTACAGAAATATACTTACTATAATACAATAGATTAAGTTTATTACAATATACGGTATATGTTTATTGTAAGATATGCTTTCTTGTAAACAACCAACAAACATCATGATGTGAAAAGTAAATTTAATATTTAACGAGCAACCAAGTAAATGCAAATAAAAGCACAGAATCAATGATTCACGCAAAATACAATATCATTGATACTAATAAAAACATTATATTACAAATGCAGAATTTTCGCATTCACAAGAGGCCATAGAAAATACTTTAAAGTATGTCAGATAAAGATTAAGGGCAACCCTTATAATAATATAATATTACAAATCTACTATGACAAACACAGAGTGTATCTGTGATAAAGAACGACTAGAAAAACAGAGATCATGTGAATAATAGTAGCAGATGTGATGACAAAAAATTGAAATGCAATACAACTGAGCAATTCAGTAACATATTAAAGTTAAAAGCTAATGTTAACGTCAGTTTCCTCACTCGAAAGCAAGTCAATGACGGGCGAGCCCAGGATTTGAACCCTGTACATGCTGATTCGCGGTCGTGTATCTTACCGACATCGCCATTGGCCCCAGCCAGTTAACACAAAAGTTTATGATCCAGTTGTCTACTGTTCAAGTTTCAGTTTACTACAGTAGCAACGATTAGTCTTAGTACAGAA
>CAJHZI010000329.1:112500-422500 GCA_905160935.1 Enchytraeus crypticus
TTTTATTATATAATAAAATGGATCTCTAGAGTGATGGAAAAAAGCTGCATGTGCAGAAGTCTGTGAGAAAACCTAGCCAGCTGTTAGTGTGAGTTCAAGACTTTAAGGAAAAAATGAACAACTTATGTTGTCAGATTGCAATTAGACTTGACAATTTAAATACAATAAAAAATTTTCTTTACCTCTGAAATTACACTGATGGTGAATAAAATTTATACATGAAATTCCATGAAGGACTAGCGGCATATCAGTAGTTCTATTTCAAGATCAGTAGGCCTTATTCATAGATGGATAAATTTTTAACAAAAAAGCGCCGCGTCAACCACAACGAACCAAAGACTGTGAAAGTGATCACTCAACCTCTTGAAGCCAACAGCTCAATGTCAAATGCGAACCTAGAGAATGACGACAAATTTGAGGTGCGAAATCCGCCTAGTAAAGGTAATACTTGTGCAAACTAATATATATATATATATATATATATATTAGTTTAAATTTGTCGTCATTCTCTTTGTCGTCATATATATATATATATATATATATATATATATATATATATATATATATATATATCGACGTCCCTGACATCATCCCTGGATGAGGAAACGGACGTTAAACCTTTATTTATTATATATATATATATATATATATATAATCATATACATGTAGTTCCTAATTTTCGACTCGGGCCCTACGTTCGTAAATAGTCGATGATCGCCGGTTACAATATTTATGTAACTTCAAATTAAAGATAATGCTCCCCCAACTTCAAAACACTTGCCAGGGCTCTGGAGAGAAGATTGGCATCGGTGGAACGAAGTGCACGTGAGGGACGATAGGGAAGAAGAATTTCCTATAAGTAAGAAGGCTTGCAAAATCTCAGAGTTTTGAAAGTAGAGCTATTTTATACTTTATGCGATGATTAACAAGGAGCCAGTGAAAACTGCGAAGTAGAGAAAGAGTGCGAGATTGAAGTCGAGAGGACTTGCAAACAACACGTACTTCAAATGTACTTTAAATGTAGGTTTCTGTAATTCAAATTTCACCGACAGCCATGCTGGGATTTAAACAGGCACCTTTTAGCTTAGCCAGCAAGTGTTCTAGCTCAAAACTGAGTCAGGTATATGTTGTTGATACATTAGTTGCGACAAGTGTTTAGAACATTCAAAAGAAATGTAACTAAAGAAGGTCATAGAAGGTAGAATGGAGGGAAAGAGAAGCAGATGCAGAGCGAAACTAGGAATACTAGATGAGTTAAAGATCCACTAGAACGCGGACATGAAGAGAAAACGTAAGACAAAGAAAAGTGGAGGCGTTATATACCATAGACCTGCCAGTAGGCAGTGCACTAAGAGAAAGAGCAAAAGGAACACACAAGCCGAGCGCTGCACATGTCACTGAGCTAGCGTACCCAGAGCGCCTCGGCTGACCAGATAGCGGAGGCTATCCAGTCAGTAGCCTCATCTCTGACACAGTCCCCGTAGGGCCTGTCTCCAGCCTCCGTCGAGGCCAGGCCACTCTCATCCCTGGCGACACGTACGAGCCCCAGCCCACCCGTGTATGCATGAGAGCTGTCAGAGACCAGGCTACTCCACCTCAGCGCTTGTCAGTACCACCGCACGGCCCCACCGCCGCGCGGGGGCTAGCTCACTGTCATATCGACATTTCTGTCGACACACACCGCCTGTACCGTCTGTTCCCGTGTACTAAAAAATCGACTTCGCTTTTATACCATCCGATTCTGAGGACGAGTGAAAGTGGTATTTAATTAAAGTTTTTGAAATAGGTTTTTAAAGGAATAGAAATTGCTTATTAGTTCAACAGTCAGTCAAAGTACAAACAGAGAGATATAGCATTAACGCATCAGCTTTAGTAAATATTTTCAGGAATTGCAATAACATTACGTCAAAATATTAAAATTAAAATAAGTTTAGCCAGAGTTTTTAAAATGGCATTCGCCAGGGTAAAATTCCAAAGACGTTATAATTTAAATATCAATATAACGTTTTATTAAATTTCAAATTTCACTTAAATCAACAACAACAACAACAACAATAGCACTCATAATTCGGTTATGTACGCCTGATATATAGACTGCCTTCAATACCAGAGATCGCAATATACTCTTGTAACGTCTGTAACTCTGTGTTCTTGATTTGACAATGTAATGCAGGTAATCATAAATTATATGAGTTCATGTGATCCTGTAATGTTCTTACTTGGTTTTCTTCCTATCTTACGAAACTTTCTCAGAGTTCAAAAGTGCAGGAGTAGATCTACATCTCTTTGCCTTCCAACATCAAGCAATGTGTGCCTCAGGGCTCCGTTCCTGAACCTTTCCGCTTCACACTCTATGCTACATCATTAAGCTCTCTAATTACCCTCTCTGAAGAACATCATCATCATCATCTTCTTCTTCCCTTGAATCTCAAATCCTCTCTGTCCTACATCGTCTCATCCATACGTCAATCCCCTACTTTTCCATTCATTTAAATTTTTGTAGCAATTTCTGGAGCCCATGCGCTCACCCACCGAATGCCTTTTCTGACGTTGGTGTGGATCTTAGTGCTTTAGTCGTCTTCTACGACACGTGCAGTCACCGGTTGGTCAATTCTTCAAACCCGGACACAACACGGGGAACCCGGATACAACACGGTGACTTCTCTCTGAAAACCAAGAATGATATTTTCTGATGTCACTGAATTATACACATGTTTCGCTTACTTCAACATGACTTGTTGGCTCAGAAATCCTTCATTTAATTTACACCTAAGATGTTAAAGTTTGGCGACAGGAAGTTAGCGTGCCGTCGTTATGTCTCATTTAATAGGGTCGAAATTGGAACCCTAAGGTCAGCTATTCTTCAACCTGACACCTTCAAGTGCACATTTGCGTTCTTTAGGGTCCCTTCGACAAAGAAAAAAAGGAAGCCCAACCTACCCACCATCTACACCGATGGGAAGAGTATATGTGTGTATACACGTGCTCAGCATTTATGTACTGATTCAACACACTGTTAGACAAATAAAATATTATTTGTCTAACAGTGTGTGAGATCAGTGTAAAGATTAACAAATATCGAATAATGCCATTATATAATATTATTACATAATTATAATATAGTAATCTTATATAAAATATATCATTATTTTAATATAATATTACATTATATTATTGTAACTGATTATAATTATATTAAGCAATAATCATAACTAATTGGCACAATTACAAGCTATTAAAAGCTAATAAAATCCTACAATAATAATATCACTCAATGGGCTAGTCAGTAGCGTGATTCATTAGATGTCCGGCTGACCACAGTAGGTGCATGGTTCAAATCCAGTGCGGGAATGTAAAAGAAATCCACTAAGAGAAAGACTGTAAAGACTTTGGTGTGGACCACGCTCCCGTACGGTAGTGCAACACGGACGTTAAGAAAGGAGAATGTCAGGAAACTGGAAGCATATGAAATGCGGCTGCGGAGAAAACAGGAGAAGATCAATTGGGCTAACAAAATTGTGAGCGAGGAATTGATAAATATCATAAAGAGTAGAAAGAAGAACTGAATGGGTTGGTCATGTTCTGAGAAGAAATGGTTTACTAAAAGAGGCAACGGAAGGAGTAATGGAAGGAAATTTTTAGCACTTTCTGGAGCCTAGGGGCTCACCAATCGAAGGCACTTTCTGACATAGGCTTAGATCTTAGTGCTTTGTCGTCTTTTATGACACCGGCAGGCCACGCTTGGTCTATTCTTCACCAACCCGGACAAAATACGGGCAAAATATATTTAACCCACAGGAAAAATATTAGCACCAAAAGCATACATTTTAATCTTCATTTTCTTACAGAAGGACGATACAATTAGGCGAAGGTTAAGACGACAATATACCGACCAGTGACTGCAGTAAAGAGACCAGGTATAATTCTCCACTTTCCATCCTCAACACTGTTACCATCTCTCATAAAACACTCATTATGACTCGTCACCACATACAGACTCGAGTTGCTAACATGCAGCGAATTAACTGCAGCAGAGTTTGGACCTGCACAAACAAAATTACAATTTACCAATAGAAAAACAAAATATTTTATTAAATGTATTCATATGGTCACCGCTAGATGTAAGTTTCTTTTTTTAATTTGAGTGTAAAGGGATTCGCATTAAACGATTCAAATATATTACTATCGTTACTACTATTATTTCTTTAGTTTGAATTCTTTTAGATGTAATGTACGGGGCGTTTGATAAAAACGATTCAAGCAATAAGTGCTGAACCGCCGCCCGGCTACTCGAGGTCATCCTGTTGCTCAAAAGAATTGTCGATGCAAACTGCATAAAATCTTTGTACAGTCTTTGAAAGCCTTAACAAAACAAAAATGTCTCTGACTTTTGGCCGATTTACTCAGAGATCTAACTGTGCTCATGTCAAGTCTCCGTCATTAATATTATAATGATTAAACGCTATTAAAGTTTAATCTCAATAAATATATTAAATCTATATATTACAAACAAATATTTATATTAAATCTGAAGTTTAATATAACTTTCTATGAATTTCATCCAGGAAGCGAGCTTCGTCAGCAGACAATGATTATGGAACCCTGGGGAACCCTGGAAGTTCAACTTACAGAGAGTACAAAACCTCAGCATAGCAACCAATAAGTTATGCAAATGTTGCCACTTATACATAAGCACCAGCTTCTACACTGAGGATGCAGATACCTTTACGTTTATGAGAAGTTTGTAAGATATTTAAGAGATATTAGAACATTTAAGAGATGCTTAAATTTACCGGAACGCAAACAAATATGTAAATCTACCAGGGATAGGCTTCCACGATGTACCAGTAGGCGTTGAGTGCGAGATACCATCTCTCGTGTACAACCGACCCTTTACATCAATACCCCACACCTACACATAACAGTGGTAACATCGACACATAGAGTAACATCTACACATAACAGTGGCATCATCTACACAAAGAATAACATCTACACATAACAGTGGTAATATCTACACATAAAAGTGGCATCATCTACACATAACAGTAGCATCATCTACACATAACAATGGTAACATCTATACATAACAGTGGTAACATCTATACATAACAGTAGGTGATAACAGTGGTAACATCTACACATAACAGTAGGTGGTAACACCTACACATAACAGAGGTAACACCTGCACATAGCAGCGGCAACATCTACACATAACAGTGGTAACATCTACACATAACAGTGGTAACACCTACACATAACAGTGACACATCTACACATAGCAGTGACACATCTACACATAGCAGTGAAACATCTACACATAGAGTAACATCTACACATAGAGTAACATCTAAACATAGAGTAACATCTACACATAGAGTAACATCTATACATAGAGCAACATCTACACATAGAGTAACACATCACATAGAGTAACATCTACACACAGAGTAACATCTACACATAGAGTAACATCTATACATAGAGTAACATCTACACATAGAGTAACACCTCACATAGAGAACATCTACACATAGAGTAACATCTACACATAGAGTAACATCTATACATAGAGTAACACCTCACATAGAGTAACATCTACATATAGCAGTGGAAACATCTACTCATAACACAGGCAACATCTACTCATAACACAGGCAACGTCTATACATAGAGTAACATCGACACATAACAGTGACACATCGAGAGATAGAGCAACATCAACACACAGCAGTGACAACTTCTCAACAACATCTAGGAATTCTCTTCTGTCCTCTCTTCCGAAGTCTTTGTTTGAATCACATCAACCTTTGCTTTTCTATGAGCAGTTTCATAGGCGGAAGAAGGTTACAAAAAAAGAGTCTAAGCCCTGTGAGATAATGCAGTCATCATCTCACAGGGCTTAGCATCTACATGGAAATAACAAATACGTTTGCTACTTGTTTACTATGCTACAGCATACTGTATAACCTACGGTAACTATACATTAAAATTACTGCCGTTTTAAAGATAACTTCTCGTGTTGTGTCCGGGTTGTTTGAAGAATTGACCAACCGGTGACTGCACGTGTCGTAGAAGTCGACTAAAGCACTAAGATCCAAACCAACGTCAGAAAGGGCATTCGGTTGGTGAGCGCCTAGGCTACAGAAATTGCTACAAAATCTTCTAAAATGAATGGAAGAGATTTTGATATAGTATGAGACAAAGAGGAGTGGAGAAGGTTCATTCGTAACCTGACCCTAGTTAAATTGGGATTAAAGGGAAGAAAAAGAAGATAAAGAAGATACTACTAAGATAAGATAAGAAGAACTACTATACGAACAACAACAAAAAGTAACTACTCACAGAACGGTCGTTACAGCTTACTTCCACCAGCAGAAACTGAGGGGCAGGTAGTGCGGCCGAACTACTAGTCTGCTTCACTGGCTGCGCACTAGAGGACTGCTTCACTGCCTCGCAGACATGTGACACAGTCGACCAATTACCAGCGCTCTTAGAATCAGAAGCTGCAGTAGATTCAAAGCAAGCATGGACTCTGCCTGATGTATCCACGGCCCACAGGCTGTGTGACCCCGCGCTCACCCAGCTGAGCTTGATATCCCTGCCTGGTAGAATAACGAATCATATCCATCAATCCATCAATCAATCAGTCACTGAACTAACAATAATAACAACAATACTATTGGAGTGCTACTGTTGTCCATGATGACATCTAGCACTAAGGAACCAAATCAAAACCGATGAGCAGCATGCGGGTGGTCCATAAACGGTGCGTGCCAAAATCTGGCCGAATAGTAGTACTGTAGTAGCGGAATGGAGGTTTGCGTGATGGTCTCTGTTCATGGACATAATAGGTGGATGGGAAAGATCAAAGAGAAAAATTTTTAACCGCCTATGAAACTGTTCGCAAAGTAGTAAAGGTTGATCAGGAGTAGATGAGGGGGTGCGCAGAGTGGAAGGAATAAAATTCCAGATTTGTTGGGCAGCATGCAAAATATATATGTAACAGCGATAAAAACTGACGCCATCATCATCATCACTATCTTTCCTTGAATCTCAGTTTAACTGGTGTTGGGATACAAATAGAAATATTTCCATTCGTTCTAGAAAATTTTGTAACAATTTCTAGAGCCTAGGCGCTCACCAAACGAATGCCCTTTCTGACGTTGGTTTAGATCCTAGTACTTCGTTGTCTTTTACGACACGTGCAGTCCACTGTTGGTCTATTCTTCAGCAACCCGGACACAACAAGGGCAAAAAAGTGACGTAAATAAAATTGAAGTAGAGAAGTTTCATAAACTGATGTATACAACCCTAATATATATATTTTAGCCTAAAATAATAGTTAATGGCAAAACTATCAGACAATTAAATAGTCATTCAAGTCAATAAGTATATATGTACTAGTTCATCTGTGAAAAGTTATGGTTAATGAACTCTTCTTGAAATATAGATCATCCATAAGTGTTAAAACATTCATTCATACTACATATGTGTATGGTTTATAATTAAAAATTCAGATTTTAAACAAAATTATGTTTAAATGTAATGCCAGTTCTAAGAAATAAAAATTCAATAGAAAAATAAAAACTTCAAGCATTAGCAGTCGTAATCAAGAGACAATATAAGTATTACTGCGTCCATATTTTAAGGTAATTTCACAGATTTCACAAGTAATTGCAATGCGAAAAATCACATTAATATTGTGATGAACATTATATTATCATCATCATTAATATTAACTCATCATCATTATCTTCCCTTGAATAAGGGTTTAGCTTGGGTAGGGATAAATATATAGACTCTGAATAAATTAACTTAGTCGGGATAGATAAAAAATTATAAAGTCGGGATAGATATATATTAACGAATTTATGTTACAATTTGATATACCAATTAAGCTTGTGTAACACATTTAGAGTCTTTGCCAGTTGCAGGCTATAATTTAAGTATACTTTTCTCTCTTACGTTTCTTTCCTGTTCTCAATCTTATTCAGGATATAGAGTTTTCTACATCAAAATGCGTCATTTTGCTTGATATCTAAGCCCAGGTGGAATGTAAGGAAACATGATTTTAATTAGCATTTTAATAAATAAAATACTGTATAACCTATTTTATACATGTATACAGTTAGCCTATAATATGGAACATCGTGAAGAAACTAGTTAGGAGACAATAGACAACTAAACGAGAACTTTCAATGATTGTTCCATGATTATTAAATTTTAATAAATTATTACTATAGTTATAAATACTGTAAAATCATCACACCTAATTTTCTCAGATCCATTTTGATCCAGCTGAAGCCCTGGGGATAGTTCTCTGAGACACCCCTCCTTGCGTACAGCTCTCCCTTTCCATCCACCAGCCAAACCCCCACTCCACTAGCTGATATACATCTGCTGCATTCATCAGGGGGCAGCACTTCTACCACTCGATCAACTACTGAACTTTCTGCTCCAAAATCTCTTGACCCTTCTGTATTTATACTTGACACCGCAGGCCTTCCAGACTCAAAACCTCTTGATCTTTCTGTGTTAGACAGTTCAGCACTAAGATTTGATCTTACTGAACTGTTTACGCATATATCCGAATCAGAAGCCCTTTTTAGACCTTGATCAGAACAAGCTGACCTTTCCAGACTGAGGCTGGAGGAAGCTGGTACAGGATTAGATACACCGGAAACAGGTGATATCCCGAGAGATCTTGCACTTAATGACTCCCTTCCACTGGAAACAGCGTTGTCCAGTTCTGCGGTTGTACTAGATGACCTTGAACCTATTGCACTCAGTGACCTAGCGGTACTAACGGATGACCTTTCCACCCTACCCGATTGTTTAGAGTTGAGAATAGAAATATTATACAGAGATTGAGATGGCGCAATATTACTGACGAATACGAATATAGAACCGTTGGACTGCAGCAGCCATAACAAACCTAAACGAGTAGCAAAATACACAGTCCATAACAAAGCATATACAGAAATGCAATCTTGTACGCAACAGCCTGCTTGTTAATGCTCTCTGCTTCCGCGTTCACCGTATCTTCAGGTCCACGGTGCATATTCTTAACTAATAAGTATTCAATCAACTAACTATTAATTTAGTCCTGTAGTCAAAGTTCTGCTTTTATCCTGGGCTCGCTCGTCACTGTCATCGCTTTCGAGTGAGGAAACTGAAGTTAACATTAGCTTTTTACCAGCTTTTATCATAGACTAGAATAGCCTTTATGTTAAAAAAATTCACGTGGTTTCTCTCATGAAACTCTCAGCTCTCTATGAGAGCTGATAGTTTGGTGCTGAATATCACTACCGGAAAATCATGAAGACATTGAATTTTCCTCGTAGAAAAGGATAGAGATTGAATAAATGACTGCAAGAATAAATCATTATCATCATCTTCCCATTAATCCCAGTTTTAACTCGGGATACGAATGGACCTTCTCCACTCCACTCGATTGGACTCTCCTCTGTCCCATATCATATCAAAATCTCTTCCATTCGTTTTAGAGAATTTTGTAGCAATGAATGCAAGAATAAATAAGTGAACAAATAAATGGTAATGAGTGAATGAAAGAATGAGTGATTGAATGATAGATTGAATGCATGAATGAATGACTGAATGAGTGACAGAATAATTGAATGAAATCAAAACTTTATGAATGACTAAATAATGAATTACTAAATTATAAAAATAATATTTGCTCAAAATATTATACATACAATATACTTTTTATGTATATAATTATATATTAACAATAAATAATTAATATTTACTTTGGTTCTTTGAATTGACTGCAGCTGTTATATGATTCCACCTCATAGATGATACCATAATCTTAGGCGTGCTCGGTACCGTTCTAAAACCTAAAAGTGTATCAATCAATCAATCGACACATTAATTATTCGAAAGGTCAATAAAAATTATTTAAAAAAGAATATTATATCATCACAAAGTCTATCAATGAAATTAAACAGTAAATTAGCGAGTCACTCAATTTGTCGACATCTTCCCTTGAAGTCTTTATCGTCATCTTCCCTTGAAACTCAGTTAATTTGGGTCGGGATTAGAAAATCTTGTAACACTGTCCTTTCTGACGTTGGTTTGTATCTTAGTGCTTCGTCGCCCTGTTAATTTGTTGACATTAATTCAATTATTAGAGTATTATTTCATGTTACTTTATAAATATTATTTTTGTGTTGTTAATATTATTATTTATATTATATTTTTATAAATATTATACTATAGTATAGACGGAAACAGGGTTCCATATAAAGTATATATATATATATATATATATATATATATATATATATATATACACATATAAACATATATAATTATATACAGTATTATTAATAATATAGCTATTATTAGTAGTATTATTAATAATATAGTATATTAACACAGACATACATATAATTAATGCACACCACAAGTGATCCAGTCTCTCAATGGGGTTCGGAACAGACGTTAAACTCTGCTGAGCTTACAGTACAATCACAACCTAGAATGTTGTCCCAGCAGACGTGGAGAGGTGTGAACGCAGTCCAGCCACTCTGGGATTCATGAGCGCTGAGCCACACTGAGCCATCTCTACCCACTGATATAACACCAGCATGGGCTCCACTGCTGCCAGATCTTACTGAGGAAATGTCCTGCCACCAGGGTGCCATCTAGACACAAAAACACCCGGTCATGCAAATGATCTACAGTGTAGGCAGGATAAGCATAATCAATTGCAGCAATCAGTTACGTTAGATTTTATTATCTCTCTCTATCTTAGTGCACTGCCTACTACTTACTAGCAGTTTCACATAATTTACTCGATGCAAAATGATGTACAATAGACTACCCATGGTTGAGTTAAATAACGTAATTATATAACTAGAGGACGGAAGAGAATGGAAAAGATTGTGATATGGTATTGGACAAAGAGAAGTGGAGAAGGTCCATTCGTATCCCGACCCTAGTTAAACTGGGATTAAAGGAAGATGATGATGATGATGATGATGATGATGATGACTTCCTTTTCAGGATAGAATATTACTCACAAAAAAAGAAACAAATCTAGTACACAAACCTTCCACCAGATTCCATCACCTTGAGGTAAGTCAACCGTGACAGCAGATGTAAACCATACAGTGCCTTCACTGTCGATCAGGCACACACAGGCACGTGCTGTGCCTACACATAGGCTAACCACCGCTAGCTCTCTATCACAGGGTCTGCACAATCATCATCATCATCCTTCTTGAATCCGAGTTTAACCAAGGTCGAGATATAAATAGACTATTTTCCATTTTTCTGGAGCCTAGGCGCTCATCAACCGAATGCCCTTTCTGACGTTTGTATGGATCTTAGTGCTTTAGTCGCCTTCTACGACACTTGCAGTCACCGGTTGGTCAATTCTTCAAACAACCCAGACACAAGACAGGGTCTACACACTCAATCAATCATAAAGATAATACGTAATGATCACAAAACTACAATCTATATGGCCGAGCGTCTTCTAAAGCAAAAGGCCAAAGCCAAGTTTACGTGTCTGTTTCTTACTCGATAGCCTATCAGAGACGGGGAGAACACTGGATTTGAAAGTCGCGCCTACTAATCCGCCGTCGAACAGCACACTAACAAGCCATTAGCACAGTCAAATGATATTGGTTAGGTTTCCAACTGCGGATGGGTATCTGCATTGTTCAAATCATGGACTCGCCCATAACGGATATCAATTATAAAACGACGTTACTATCAGTATCAGCTTCAGCATTTATCAAACATCTGTAATCTCTACTCTTACTTCTATATCAACCTTTTCGATTAACCAGTCAAATTCATAAATCAAATTCGATTCATAATCAAATTATTTTAAAAAGAATGTAGAATGATCATACAAAAATTAATGCACAATTATTTTACTACAAAGTTGATTACTATTATTGATGTCTATCTCATAAAACATGAAATTAGTGTTTAATTGAGGTCTGAATAATTTCTATTCGTCCACAATCGATAATTTTCATAGTATAGCTAAATTCACAAATATATCATTTACCTAAATAACTATCAAACTAATTCTTCATCATCATCATCATCATTTTCCCTTGAATCCCAGTTCATCCGGGTCGGGATACGAATAGACTTTCTCAAATCCTCTCTGTCTCACAACACATCATTAGTCAATCTCCTATTTGAGACTTTTCCAATCGTTTAAATTATTGTAGCAATTTCTGAAGCCTATCAAACTAATTAATAATATATAATAATTGCTAATTACAATTAACAATGGGTACCTAAATTGTTATAGCAAATAGTTAGCCATTCAACTACCCCCCACCTGTTACACTCCGTCCAACTATCGCCCTCTGGTGCTGATTTACTGACTCCAGTTCTACACAGCAATCTCCCGTCGGCTACAGCAACCCACGTTACACCTGAACTGGTTGAAACCAGACAAACTGGTCCGTACTTGTTGTCAACAGGAACCGGTTGAGACCGGTAACTGGGACGTCTGCGAGACAGGCCTGTCTGAACCATAACTGCGCCACTTTGCTTCACATACCTACAACACAGTAGAGGTATGTTGTTCAGTAAAAAGAGTTCATGATATTCCAAAGATATGTTGTAATACAGTTGATATTATTTGTAACAATATGTTGCTATATTGCAACAATATAGCAACATATTGACAAATATTATAAAATTATTAAAAAATTAAAAATTACACACATATTATTTAACATATTATTAAAATTTATGATAACATATTATTATTTATATAAATTAAATTATTATTATTTATAATAATTATTTTATTTTAACATATTATTAAAATTTATTAAACTAACAATGACATGATAATAATAAACTTCAATAATTAAGCTGAATGCCAGAGATCAATAATAAATATTATTTGTATTTAGAATTGGCAGCATTATTATATCAATTATGACTACGTTTAAGGAACGCCAACATAAAGTAAACAACAGTGTTTTGTTTCGCTGATAGTAAACTTTGACATCACATAAAATTTAGAGTTACACTAAAGAAATATTAAAATAAGCTTATTGTAAGTTAGCAAGTAATTACCAAGCTATTTGATCGTCAACAGCTACACAAGCTACATCCCTAGCTACCAGCTTCCACTCTTGACCTTCAAGTGTCCTTGACTTGACCTTGTCCACCACATACACTGAACCTTTGTATAAGCACCAGGCTATCAATCCATCAGGGGATACCGAAATCTGACTGGCTGAGCGATCAACAATCTTACTCCATCTAAACAATCAATTATTCAATCTATTAATTAATCAATCACTTAATTTATCAATCAATTAGCAATTCTATCAGTCAATGATTCCAAATTTAAACAATTATATTAAATTTTAAATTATTTAGATTTTACTATTAGTAAATTCATTCATTCATAAATACAAAAAAAGTTTTTTACTTAAAATAATAAAAATTAAATAAATTTTTTAACATAAATTTAATAGTTAAATGGAATTACATACTGCATTTCGCTATAGGCTCCTCCCAATGAGCACTGAAACACTGCCCCATATTTATCAGTGCACATAGAATGGCGGTGAGTCAGACTAAGCGACGTTAAGACCCGCCCACCTGGTGAAGCAATATCCACCCATTGATCAACACCAGAGATACTCTGACAAATCACAGACGGATCCAATCTTTCAACACTACACTTCGTTAATTTCTCATCTAGACTATTTCTAGAAATTAAATCAGATTTTTCATCAGTGCTCTTTGAAATCATTCCAGAAGATATCTCTGACAGATTCTGTTCGTTTGACTCTACAGAAATATTTCCAGCGGCTTCTCCAAAATTCATACATTTAACAGATTTCCGCACATTAACAACAGCCGTTTCAACAACATCCACTTTTCCTTCAATTTCTTCTTCTGACGAGAGATCTTTAGTAGCTTCTTTTGGAGAGCTGGGAGAATATATGGAATGAAACTCTTCATAGGGTGAAGTGATGGTAGGCATTGGGCGTGGCCGACCAGTGGCTGGCTGATTAGACTGCTGGTCTGTGATTGATAGAGAGTCGACTGAGGGCGGAGTTCTGTGCGTGTCTAAGATCCGGCTAGCACCGGTTTCAGAGAGTGATAAATCAATATGTTGCACAGCTTTTGCAATAGGTCGTCTCGCTGCACATAAGATACAAGCAAACTCATTAGATCTATTATTCTGCATGAACGTTTACAATACTTATTACATTGTACTATTTATACACATTATATTTCATATATTAGAGCCTAGGCTCCAGAAATTTCCACAAAATTTTCTAAAACGAATGGAAGAGATTTTGTATGGTACAAAGAGGAGTGGAGAAGGTCCATTCGAATCCCGACCATAGTTAAACTGGGATTAAAGGGAAGATGATGATGATATTTCTTATAAAAGGTAATTTCAAATTAAGCTGGCTCCAGAAATTGCTATGAAATGTTCAAATCACGACCTTAGTTAAACTGGGATTGATTCAAGGTAAGATGATGATGATGATGATATCTAAAACAAAGCTAACGTCTAAACTAAGAATGCCAAATAATATCAGAATTTTAATTCAAAAATCCAAAACATATAATGCAAATCCAACACAAAAACACCAAATATACAAATGTAGCATTTTGATTAAATCAATATTAATACGTAGCATCTAAATTAAATCAATATTCAAATGTAGAATTGTAATTATATCAATAGTAAAATTACTGTCTAAATGGAGAGTATATTTAAAGACTGTCTGTTATATGCACTACACAACACACACTGCATATAGACAAACTAGTATAGACAGGCCATACACACAGATAAGGCCACTCATGTCTTTATACATATAAACAGCAAATATCTAGCACATAAATATACGCACAAGCACAGGCATGACACACATACACAAGCACATCCCTGACGCATATACACATACGTAGGCACATACCTGACACATATACACAAGCACATACCTGACACACATACACAACCACATACCTGACACATACACAAGCACATACATGACACATACACTAGCACATACCTGACACATACACAAGCACATACCTGACACATACACAAGCACATACCTGGTGAAGCATCAGCTGACCTAAGCCCACTCAGATTCTTCGGATGGATCTTCTTCTTTACTTTCTTTGATTTAGAGCTGAACACAATATTCTCACAACCTTCATCTGCAGAGAAATTCAGAGAGAAATCAGATACGTCACTGAAATTAGGTCGCGGATTAAATGCTTTGGAATCTAAACAAGACACATTGTCAGCGTTTGAAAGAATCGAATGACTGAAGTTTGTGTTCAAATCTGCACTGTCACAAACAGCCCCAATTGTACAATCCAGTTCTTTCCCAGCTACAAAAGGGATGATCGAAACGGTTTTATCGAGCATTTTCTCTTCTAATGATGACACTTCTAACATCTCTCTGGTTATTTCTTTATTTTCTGACAGAAAGTTGCTTGGTACATTAAACTTGTCTTTGTTGCTTTCAACAAGTGACATATTCGAAACAGTAGTATCTGCAGTACAGTGCAGAGGACCTGACCTAGGGTGATCAACCAGAACCACATCATAACTGTTCCCCTTCATCGCAGTATTCGTGTCAGAATCTGCCGCAGAGTTTAAAGAGTAGCTCAGGCACACCTCCCTGTATTCCTCCGTTAATATTTCTGCCTCATCGGTGTTCACATCACCCATGTTATCAATTTCCTTCCTCACAGTGCCCACATCGACTCCAGTATGAGCTGACGGTATGTTGGATGCGCTAGTGCCATCTTGAACTGCCACCCATGTGCCTCCGAGCTTTGTCAGAGCGGATACAAATCTCCCAGTTAGAGTCCTGCCACGAGGTCTAGTGGAGGATGTGGAATAGGTGGAAGAGGTGGAAGGCTGGGACATTACAGGGCATGATAGTGAGGTTTGTGGTAATGAAGACTGTGACACTAAAGAATGAGACATTAAAGACTGTGACATTAAAGACTGAGACATCAACGACTGAGACATTAAAGACTGAGACATTAAAGACTGTGACATTAAAGAATGTGACAGTAAAGACTGAGACATTAAAGACTGTGACATGGAAGACTGAGATATTAACGACGATGAGATTTGAGACTGTGATGGAGTCAATGGATCATCAGATCGACACGCCATAGGCTGCACATTTAATTCCTGTGACAACCCAGACCGTGACAACCCAGACTGTGACAAACCAGACTGTGACAACCCAGAGTGTGACAACCCAGAGTGTGACAACCCAGACTGTGACAACCCAGACTGTGACAACCCAGACTGTGACAACCCAGACTGTGACAACCCAGAGTGTGACAACCCAGACTGCAACAACCCAGACTGTGACAACCCAGACTGTGACAACCCAGACTGCGACAATGCAGTCTCTGACAACCCAGACTGTGACAACTCAGTCTGTGACAACCCAGACTGTGACAACCCAGACTGAGGCAGCATTACCTCAGAGTTTGTTACGGAGCCAGCACGCAATAAATTCTCATAAATACTTAAAACGACAACCCGACGAAAAGCCTCAGTAGAGTCTACGATTAAGTAGATCTCAGAACCGTTCACTGAAACATCTATAATATGCCCCACTGAGCAGTGATAACACGCAATATCCCACGCTACCACATCAATGACAAAAATCTTGTTCTCAGAATAAGTTACCACAAATTTTTCCGCAAAATTGAATACTGGACCAAACTGAATGGATGTCGATAGTTTGGCAGAAACCAATGTAGAAGACGAAAACAACTGAATGCCCTTGGATGGCTGATTTGACAAGATGTCTCTTGGCATTTGGAAGGTGCTGATCACATGACCAGATGAATTACATTTCCAGAGGCGCAGGCCGGGGCGGGAAGCCACCAGGGTGGGGGTCTGGATTGACGTGGGGGGAGAGCTGATGAGAAAAGTGGCTCCAAAGTTGCCATATCTGAAAAATATAGACAATATAACTGAGAAAATAACTTTAAACAAGTAAATATTTACTTATATCTATATCATCATCATCTTCCCTTAAATCTCAGTTTAACCAGGGTCGGGAACTTATATCTATATAAATATGGAAAATATTGAAAATATATTTATGCGGAAAGATTTTGGTTTAAATAAGAGGAATAGGAGTATGTGAAATATAGATCAATTCTATAACAAAATATTTACAGTTCCAAATATTTACGAATATTATTTTAATCAATAATTAATGTAATGTAAATTAATATTAGTAAAAAAATAATATTTTATTTTACGTTTGTAAAGATTTTGAATCAATTTTTAAAATCTTTGAAAATTACTTTCGTATTTTATGAATTAGTAGTTACACTATTTTAATAAAATAGTTATGAAAACATTGCAGTATAATAGTCACTCTTACATCTTTCTATCCTGCTGGCCTACGCTGGTGAATGTAATGCAGCCGTCTTCAAAGCTTCCTGAGCTATGATTGGTTGAGACTAAAAAACTGCGACATCTGGTGGACACTAGGAGAGTTCTATGTGCATAGCTCAGCTGCACAACATCATCCGGCTCCTTGCACACAATCAGTGTCCGGCTCTGTCTCTGATCAATCAATCAGTCAATCAATCAGTCAATCAATCAGTCAATCTATCAATCAATCAATCATCAATCAATCATCCGGCTCCTTGCACATAATCAGTCTCCGGCTCTGTCTCTGATCAATCAATCAATTAGTCAATCAATAGATCAATCATCAATCAATCATTCGGCTCCTTGCACACAATCAGTGTCCGGCTCTGTCTCTAATCAATCAATCAGTCAATTAGTCAATCAATAGATCAATCATCAATCAATCGTCCGGCTCCTTGCACACAATCAGTGTCCGGCTCTGTCTCTGATCAATCAATCAGTCAATCAATCCGTCACTCAATCAGTCAATCAATCAGTCACTCAATCAGTCAATCAATCAGTCAATCATTAAGTCAATAGATCAGTCATCAATCATTCAGCCAATCATCAAACAATCATTCTGTCAATAGTTCAATCAAAAGAACAAATAATCAAACAGTCAATAAACTAAATCATTTATCCAGCAAATAAATAAATCTTTCAATCGAACGATATTAAGTAGTATGCTTAATTAACGGATTAACTTATCAATAAGTTAATCAATCAATTAACTCAGCTGCACGAGGCCATCAGTTTCTTTGCTTAAGTCAATGTCTGCTTCCATTTATAATATAATCAATCAATTACTCAATCAATTATTTAACCCAGCCTTATAATAATTACAGGAAGTCCTATGCAAGCAACTAGTGATCAACACAATCTTCAATTGATCAATAAATCAGCAAACCAATCACAAATTAAGTGTCCAGCAAAACTAAATTAAAAAATTTTTTCAGTATATAATATACTATACCATAGTATACTGTAGTATACTTAATTATTTGAATTTTTACCCAATACATCACCATCAACATCAACTTCCCAGTTTAACCAGGGTCGGGACACGAATAGGCCTTCTCCAATCCTCTCTGTCCCACACCAATTGTAATATGCCCATATCATTCCATTCATTTTAATTTTTGTAGCAATTTCTGGAGCCTATGCACTCACCAACCCAATGCCCTTTCTGATGTTGGGTTGGATCTTATTTTTACATTTTACTCAATACAATTCTAAATAATCATTTCAAGTACAGTCATTGAATACTACAATAGCTTAAGAATGCTGAATTTTAACAAATGCCTAATTTAGAATAAGAAGTGCTTTAACTAAAAGATGAAAATTTTAACATAAATCTTGCACCTGCTAATGGTTAACTGAAATAAGATCTATCAAGAAAAACTAATTAAACCGGGATTCAAGGCAAGAAGATGATGATGAATATCTATCAAGAAAAACAATGAGCATATAGGTATAAGACCTATGAATTTAGCCATTGGTCTCAGTTAATTAGCAACAGAAAGAAACTCCACAAACAAGTAAATTAGTCAATTAATCAAAATGAATGAATGAATGAACGAATGAATGAATATATGAATGAATTAATAAATGCTAAATTAAAAGCAATCTGTTAATTCATACTAGGATGTAGTCTATTTCAGTGCAGACAACACAACCACCTATATCGCCACTGAACAACTTCATGGCATTTCTGCTCCACTCTAGACAACTGATCTGACCAGCATGAACGTCAGTCACCAGGTAAGATAACATCTGCACAATGTGAAACACAAATCACAATTAACTCCCCTTAGTACATAGACTTAGGCATAGACTCTGTGAAGGGATTAACTTCTTGATCTAAGGAGTGCTCTTATGGAGCGAGAAAGCAGACTTTGAGTATGAAAATCTACCTTGAACCTGCCACTTGGCAGTGCAGTGAAGAGAGAGAGAGTGCATTGCTCATAAATGAATAAAAATCTACTTTGATCTAGATATAAAGTTTACATATGTATGCAACTTTCATCTAACTATATGGCACCTACTTTGGTCTAAAATATGAAACCAACTTAGAATTCAATACAAATCATTGTTTGACTTAGACTTAGTGCTTATTCTGATCTTAATTTATAGAGCTCAGAATGGTCTAGATATAAGACCTACTTTGACCTAAATATAGGGCCTGCAGCAACGTATATATAGGGCCTACTTTGAACTAGTGATAAAATAAAATTTTTCCTGAATGCATAGCTGCCTTATGCTTTGATGTTATACAGGGAAATCCAGATATATAAAAAACCTACTTTTATATAGAGCCTTATTTTGATAAAATTTTTGCAGAATTCCTATATTTAAACTTATTTACTTTGAAAAAAATCACCATGTATATTTTCTTATTCTTTAAAGGTGCTACTGTGCAATCATCAGCTGACTGTTATACGGAAAGCATTTATAATGTAAGATATCCTCTCTCGATATTTTATCTAGACATATTAAATGTAAATTATGATGTTAATTTATCATCATCCCACAAGTAATTGAAATATAATTTCCCTTCTGATTTATTTAGTGCCATTCTGTTAATAAATGAAGAAATACATAATAAATATATGCGTATATATTGAACGAAGCCTGCCGTCATATAAACACACCCCTCCCCACTCCCCCTACCACTGCCTCACCTGGCTTTGTTTACTATCTGAGCAGAGCTGCCACCACATATTATAAAAGGTATGCACATTTACAGCACCTACTTTACCAAGTTTGGCTTAGATATCGAGAAAGCTTATCAAGATAGTAGCCTACAATGACCTCTAATTATATACAGCACACTTTGATCTAGCAATAAAGAAATATATAAGCAGGAGAAAACTTAGCCTTACAGATTCTTATTACTGCCTGGGCATGCATGACTAGGGTATAGCTAAACGACAAAAAAGCATTGTTATTCCTCAAACCTGTTGTTTGCTGTCTGGCACAGCAGGAAGTTGAAATATAAATATGTTGCCTGCACGTGTTCCCAAGGCAACAACATGCTCCACGCTGGACTGGATCTTCACCACTGATGCTATCTCACTCCCACGCGACTGTACCAAATATATAATATATATCTATTAAACTTTATATATTAATACCTTATATATTAAACACACCAAACATGTAGAACAGAATATATAGTACAGTATGGCTGGAGCCAGTGGCGATGTCAGTAAGATGCTCGATCGCGAATCAATTTGTGCGGGTTCAAATCCTGGGCTCGCCCATCACTGACATCGCTTTCGAGTGAGGAAACTGACATTAACATTAGCTTTACCAGCTTTATAGTAAACTATTATTTAAATATTTTCATTTTTATAACTGGATTACCTTAAGTTCGTGGCATCTTAAGTTCGTAATACAGTTCAGTTTAAATTATAAAGGTTTTAAGCAAACCTAAATTAAGAAAATACAGGTATTCAAACCTTTATATATAAATGGTAGATATCATATCTGATCTAAAGTTAAATTCTCGAGTGAAAAGGTAAAAAATGCAGTGTAATTTAATAATTTTAAGTTTTCCACACTTAAAAATAAATCACATAGTGTATATATGTCTGATTAGGGGCATAAATATGCCTTCACTTTCTTTTAAGTGTCAGTAATCTACCAACAAATGCAAACTTATATTAGTATTAGTATATATAAATAGAACTTTAGGTAGAAGGCGATGCTGTAGCTTGTCTGCAACACGGTCAAACAGGAATAGTCCTCCATCGCTCGTCCCCACACAAATCCATTCCTCATTGACGTCCAAACATGTCCACAGGGGAGACGTCCCAGTGAACAGAGACTTGAGCATCGACTGTCGCTTCTGCTGAAGCCACTCTGCTGCCCTAACTGACGATTGGATCTCCACCTCTCTTAGAATCATTCTACTGAGATTTTATAACTTCTTATATACTAGCTTGCATTAAACTGCAACGTTAATCCATTGTCACATTAATAAATATTTTTCTGCTATTAGTGCTGAATGATTGCTAATAAACCAACAGAATTAACCTTTGAAGTAGTATAGAATAGTATTAAATTATACTTTTTGCTACAATAGAAAACAGAAGTGTGCACTGGTGCATCAAATTTAACACAACTGAGCAAATAGAGTGTAAAACTTAAAATGATTAGTCAAAATCATTAATAATTGCTAATTTATCAACTTAGTTCATCTATGAATTTTAGAACGTAATCAACAAAGCACCATTAATTAATGACATTGACAGATATTACATAATATGCAATAAAACGTAGAAGTAATAAGTAATATTAAATTGTACACGAGGTTCTACAAATTACTACAAATTACTATACTTACTACTTAATATTACAAAATCAGTTGTTTTTTGTTTATATTTACAATTCGATTTTTCCATAGACAAGAATAGGTGCGGAATAATTTATTTTTAGAATATAACTATTGAACTCAGCATAATCTTTTCTGAGATGCAACTTTTCTATAGTAAAGTAGCTTAAAACACAGTTTTCTTCATCAAAAACTATAGATGATGGACGGTTTAATCACTAATAATTGTTTTCAGATATATTGCCTGAATTTGCTGGTAGTGGAAATAACTAAGCCTAATACTAACTTTTTTGTTTGACTACAATTACGAGTTGCAGAAGTGATTTCTTTCCACAGATTATACACGTAGAATTTAAATAGAAACTTTTAGCTTAGTAGCATTTTCTACTACATTAAGGTCTATTTGCTATGTTACAGTTGCGTAATGAATAAGTATACATAGGCTTACGTGTAAAGAATTAAAAGTATTGCATTTTTTAAATTTCAGTAAATGAATATCAATCAAGGGCTTACAAACATTCACTGTCAACCTGTATTCATCATCAAACATCAAATATGACTACGAGAAAGGTAGGCTAAACTTATTTGTTACTATTTTTCCTACTGAGAAGTAAATCTTGATTTACTCTGCAGTCTGCAGCATGCACATATAGGATACGGCCTTAAACTTTGCGATTTTTTGTTCTGTATATTCTAGTTTTGTTTTGTAGGTCTATATATACATGTAGAGCCTGTTATAATAACTACAGTATGTAGATTTATGGCATAGGTCTAGAGTCCACGCAAATATTTCGGCTGAGCACATCCTGAGTATGTACGTTGAACATATGGGTTGAGAACAGGCTGACCCAAACTTTGAACCAATCTCCCCCTAATTAATGATTTCACAGCATTCTTGAATTCTTAATTTCATGCAGTTCTCACTGTCACGATTAAGTTTATTCTGCAGCTTTATGACATGACCAGACAGGATTTTATATGGCGTTGAAATATGTGCATGATGCAATTTTATTTTGTAAATTCAACTTGCTAGATAGCAGTTTACTTTATATCTTTAGCAACAATTGATCTTGTAAGTACAGTGTAAATTGAACAGTGTCTACAAACAATACGTGTTTGTCTCAAAAATATACCTATATTAAGACGTTGACGTTGACGTTGACGTTGGGTAACGTAAGAAATTTTAAATGGCAGATCCTGAGTTGAACTTAGCCGTTGTCGGTTCGATTTTAGGGCGCGCTGATCTGAGAGTAAAATTGGGACATTTACAGGACTGGTTATACGGAAAATGTACAAAATTGCAGAATGTTTTAAATATGTGGTACTAAAATTGATAGATATCAACATAGCTGATCATTTCACAATAATTATAATCAGTGTTATTATTAGTGCTATTGTTATTTTTACCACAGGTCTAAAGAACCCGAAGTTTGATGGACATCAACATAGTTGAACATTTCACTAAAATTTGTGTTATCCATGCAGTTATTTGTGTTATTAAAATTACTATTATTAAGCCGTATTTTAGCCTAATCGTATTTGATTCAGCCATATAACAGGCGAAGTTTTTGTTGTACGCGATAATTTGGCTCAGCAGAAGGTTCCAGCCAAATTTATTCAGAAAATACCGGTGAGGGGTAAACAAGTAGCCTTACGTTTATGAGACAATAGGAGTGCTACCAGTTTTATCTGAGTTACTATGAGTTAGGGGTTTCAACATATTTCTGAAATTTTTTTAATCCTATCTAAGCATTAATGTAATAATTACTACTCAATTATCAGCAGATATTTGAAACAATGATTTAATAGTTGTAATTGGTATGGTATTTTCTTAGCTTAGCATCATCATCTTCTCTTTAATTTTCTTAGCTAACATTTAAAAAAATAAAATTGCAAGATGAAGCACATTCCATTCCATAAGTCATTGATAAATCATTTCCGAAGACTACTACAGACGCTAAACCGGTTTCTATAGTTATAACGGATTTAGATGGGAGATCATGTCCAAACATCCCTCCCTGCCACTGAACCCCTAAATAATTACCTTAGTCAAAGAAATCGGTATTGGAATGGACCAGGCTTGCACTAAAGACTAAACCACGTTCAACGTATCCGTCATCTCTCAAAAGTGATATCGGGGACGTGAAATACTAAAATTTGAATCCAGCCCTACAAGTCTGCAACCCCTGTACTGATTCTTCGCCCGCTATTAGAAATGAAACGGCTGCTAAACTGTAAGTACATAATTACACAGAGAACAAAACAACAGAATGCGCTTCTCAATTCATCTTCTTCATGGTAACTTCATGGATACATTTCTAAATAAAATCAGTAGCAAGCCACTGCTCTACGTCATTACTCAAAACTAAAGAAAACATGATATTCTCATCTTAATACAACAAATTCCGTACGGATAGGACCTTTACACTTTATAATACACACCATATGTACGCACTAATACACGAATAATTGACACGAAAAAAGAAACAAGTGAGGAAAAATGTTGCTGCCAAAAGTGTTCAACAGAGAGAGATATATATATATATATATATAGACAGGTATTTACAAACTGCGGGCAACAGCTTCTTCAGTTGTGTCAAATGCTTAACAAAACCCTTCGATAAAACTAATTTAAGTACAGCCGACCAATTTAACTAATTTAAGTACAGACGACCAACAACGTCTCATCGCTAGTAGGGCTGTTGTCTTGACAACGTCTCGTTGCCATGACAACGTTTTCGTACTCGACAACCTCTCGTTGCCATGCCAACCTCTAACTCCTAATTACTAATGTAAATTTTGCATGCGCTTTCTCACACAAAACTCGTGAGAACAAAATTACTCAAACATGATGTGCAAATAATTAATTATATACAACAGAAAAACGAATAAACTTGAATGGCGAGTGATCTTCCATCGTCATGCTACTGGACATGTGTATTTTTATGCAGAGCATGCTTTCATTAACCGTTAACTCGCTAACACTATATTCAGATACTACGTATTAATACTCCATCTATACCAGCAACTGAACATTCCTTCAAAATAAAATATTGGAGATAATGGTTGCTAAATATCCCTTACACAAATGTATAAACTAGTTGATTCTTATTATCTTTATCCAAAATCAAAATTGACTGTAATTGAAATACGCTGTTTTATAAGATGGCTATAATGACAGAGCGTTTGCTTTTGATGTAACCGGCAACAGGCTTCTAATCCAAGGGTCGACAGATGGTAAAAAAACTGGTGTTAATGCTAAATTATCTAATAAAATAGTTTTCTTGCAGTAGTTCTAGTTCAACACAGTGCAGTTTCTATACTATTTCACATAACAACAGCCACATTATTATAATAAAAATAATAAATTATTAAAACAATAAGTTGTAACTATTCAAAGCCGCTCAAGCTTAAATCAACTGAAAGAAACTAAGTAACGTCTACTCGACCAATGTCTCTTATTAAACCCTTAAATAGCTGTTAATTAAACGCTGATTAAAACTTAAATGTTAATTAAGTGCTGATTCGACCACACCCGTCCTAATCTCGCCCGAGTTAACAGCAAGAGAGGGCCAAGTGATGGGCTAGCTTTAGGATTGTTGAAAGCTTTAGAGGATCATCATTTTTTCTCAATGATGCACTACACTACAAATAACACTACATTATCTTATCACAATACGCTCACTCAAGAGCAAAAGCAGCTTAATCGTACGTAATCATTTCAACTCTATAGGCTACACATGTGCGTCAGTCATGTGGATCTGGAAGGACAAAATCTACACAGAAGAATTAGTACCTAGAGTAGTAGAAATGCACCAAAGATGACGGTAAGGTTACGGTAGTAAAGCATGATGTCATCCACGACATCTGCCTCAGATGATGAAATGGACATTAAATCCTCAGTAAACACAGAAGTAAATGAAGAGTTCGATCGTGACACATTTGATACAGTCAGTTCAAGTTTTAATTTTGCTTTTAACCAACACATCTAAACACAGACACGCATGCATACAGTCAAACAAACAACAAGAATACTGACGCACTCACACAAATTATACAGCAAGATAATTACACAGTTTCATTGGTCTAGCATCAACTTTAAACTCGACTGATAGTCTAACTTCATTAAAGAGAGAAGCCATGATATATTTCAACTGCAGCTGTCGTCATTCCTTCACTTGTCTTTCGTTGCCTGGTAGACACAAGCAGGTCAGATGCGCCAATGGTTGAGCATGTTATAATTCATTACATTGGCCTGACAACAGTTTTGACTGAGGCAACATGATTCTAAGCCATAAGATACTGCGATGTCGTCCACCAGCTTCAAAGCTGAATACCGGCGATCAAATCCTACAATGATTTGTAAACTCAGTTTGTAATCATATTTCTCAGAATAAGAAATCGACGTTAAGCGCCTCGATCCCATAGCACAAGAAGAAATTCTTCGTGTTATCCACGGTGTTAGTTTGATAACCAAATATCAACTTAACAGATTGTATCATGGGCACCAGCTCCACATGGGCAATGGCATGTTTGTCCTGGTACTTTGGCAGGAGACAGGACAAGGGTGTGGCTCATCGTGTTTCACAATTTCGCGTACTGTCGCGCACAAATTTCAACTTTAGAAGATATTGTTGCCCCGGTCCTCAATTGTCGCCCCGGTCCTCAATTGTTGCCCCAGTCTTCAAAATCGACGCCCCTGGTTTGAATGTACCCGTAGACTAGCTGTGGACAGGAGGTGGGTGGGTTCTGGACTCATTGGAGTCAGCAGGTAGTGATGATGATCAGCAGGTATCCCGCCTCGGCAAGGCCACGCTGTATGTCAGAGGAGAGCTCACTCGTGTGGTTCGCTGAGAACGAGCAGGGTGGAAATATGTGCACGACGTACGCCTGCTGTGAAAACAAGAAACAATGAACACATCAAGCACAAAACAATGAACACATCAAGCACAAAACAATGAACACATCAAGCACAAAACAATGAACACATCAAGTATAAAACAGTCACGTTTAACTAAACTCTCAGCATTTAACTACAGACTCTCAGCATTTAACTACAGACTCTCAGCATTTAACTACAGACTCTCAGCATTTAACTACAAGCTCTCAGCATTTAACTACAAGCTCTCAGCATTTAACTATAAGCTCTCAGCATTTAACTACAAGCTCTCAGCATTTAACTACAAAATGAATGATCTCAGATGTGAGCATTAACTCACGTCTAATGGAATGATCTCAGATGTGAGCAATAACTCACGTCTAATGGAATGCTCTCAGATGTGAGCATTAACGCACGTCTAATGGAATGCTCTCAGATGTGAGCATTAACTCACACCTAATGAAATGCTCTCAGATGTGAGCATTAACTCACGTCTAATGGAATGCTCTCAGATGTGAGCATTAACTCACGTCTAATGGAATGCTTTCAGATGTGAGCAATACTGTAAGAAAGTTTGCCCTGGACCAGCACTGTTCATACCTGAGAAGCTTCAGACATCGAGACGTTGACAATGCCAGCAGCGTCTTTCTGCTGCAGATACTGAATAAAACAGGTTCTGAGGTTGTGTCCCTGTGTCATCATCTCCACTGGGTCGTGACCACACGGCACGGCCAACAACATTGCATAATCTACGTCATTCTGTACGTCAATCAATCAATCAGTCAGTTAATCAATCAATTAATCAGAAGGTCAATGAATTTATCGCTCTGTCAAACAGTCAATCAATCTATAAATCATCATCATCATCCCTTAAATCCTAGTTTAACCAGGGTTGGGATACGAATAGACTTTCTCCAGTTTTTTTGAATCAATCTAATCAATCAATCTATAAATAAAATCTGAATATATAAAATAAATCAATAGAATCAAACAGTTTCTCATTTGGTGTCACACATTAGTAGTCTCACTTCCTGATCATAACGGAAGATTATGCAGAGTCATCAGACTCGCTCATCATAAAACTCAATCAATCAATCAATTATAGAATAATTTGTAGAATCGACTGATTGATTGATCGACTTTACAACGGGAACAACCTGAGAAGCCATAATATCTCGAGCATAACGCTACATTAAGATTCCGTGAAGGCTAATGCTTGTGATGAGATAAACTTGTTGATCAATGGAATGCTAGTATTGAGCGCTAAACTAAACTGCGAATAGTAGAAATGTGCCATAGACTTTCCACTTAACCGTGCACAAGATTAATAAAGAGAGAGAGTGTGAGAGAGAGAGAGAGAGAAAATAGAAGGAGATCGATAGAGAGAAATGGAGAGAGAATCAGAGCGAGAAGAAGAGATGGAGAGAGCGAAAAAGAGATATGGAGAGAAAGAGTGAGAGAAAGAGAGAGAGAGAAAGAGAGAGAAATCAGCCGCACTAACCTTCATTCTCTTGGCGACCTGATCCAGCTGATTTGCCTCCAGTCTCATCCGCTGCACTATGCGCACTGTCGGGTCAGGCAGTGACACCCTCACGAGCTCTCTGTTACCTGACACAAAGTGCATCTGCACCAGCGCTGTGTCGTTCTTCAGGTGCAAGTGACCTTGCCACACTATCGGCTGCTTCTGCACAATCAACGAATTAAATCAGTACAAATAACAGCAAATAAATAAAAGAATAAATCAGTAATACAATCGATTAATAGGACAGACAGATAAGCAGTTCAAAAACCAGTAAATTAAATGAAGAGGTTACTAAATGAATTCAAATTCCTGATTTAGTTCTCGTGGATGTCTACGTGGATTTAATATTGAACAAGTTCTAAATAGTAAGATCTCATACTTCTTAGCTTTTAGTAGTTAGCATACTTTAGCTTTTTACGTAGCGTTTATTATCTACCGTGTAGGACCGTATTTACTAAATGAAACACTACTAAAGAATCCAACATATCAAAGAAACGAAATCTTGTTTACGTAACAAATTAAATAGATATTTAAAAAAATAATAATAAAGAAGACTGAGAACCAGACCTGCAGCAGAGCCACGAGGTTGTCTGAGGCAGCTGTTAGACTGCTGGGTGTCGATGCGCTTAGCCTTTCCGCAGCTGCTTGTTGTTGTTGCTGCTGTTGCAATTGTTGCTGCTGCTGTTGTTGCAGCTGCTGTTGCAGCTGCAGTTGCTGCTGTTGCTTCTGTTGCTCTATCTGCTGTTGCTGTTGTATGAACTGCTGCTGAAAGATCTGTCCCTCCAGTCCACTCATAGCTGGTCTACTCAGCGCCATCATTCCCAGCTGCTGTTGCTGCTGTGCTGCTGGCAGTACCTTACCCTGCTGTTGATTACCAGCAGCCACCGTCTCTCGGTCAGGCTTCTCTTGCTGGCTATTCCTCGCCGGATCCACTACGGGTGATGGGAACAGCCTCATTGGAGCAGCCATCAGCCTCGAGTCACCCTGCGGCAGGGTTATTCCAGCAGCGCACGTATTAATCCACCTGATGGGGGGTCCAGCCAGCTGGGAGGTGCTCGCAGGGGTGCTGATAACCTGCAGCCCGGGGGATATCAGCATTGGGTATCTTAACTGCGACGGTTGAAACCCGGAGGTCGATGTCATCGTGGATGAGACAGGAAGTCGAAGCGCCGCAGAGGAATTGACTGCGCTGGTGGAAGTGTTGCTCCCGCTGTGCTGGGATAACTCCAGCTGTCGCTGCTGCAGCGATGCTGGCAGCTGCTGCTGACCGGCTTTATAGAACAGCTGCTGCTGCTGACTCATCACAAACTGGTGCATCGCAGCGGGGGACGAAGTTGAAACCTGCGGGGGTCCTATGACCCTCAGGGCGGCCGGAAACTGCTGCAGCAGCAGCTGGGCGTTCGCTCCACTCTGTAGCTGCTGCAGCTGGTGTTGTTTCACCTGCTGCTGCAGCTGCTGCTGCATTTGCTGCTGCTGAGCCAGCTGCTGCTGGGCCTGCTGCTGTACCAACTGTTGCTGCTGCTGTATAAGCTGCTGTTGCTGCTGTAATTGCTGCTGTTGCTGAACCTGTTGCAACTGCTGAACCATCTGCAGCTGCTGCACTTGTGCTAAGCTAGTCGCAACTGTAACACCTGAATTAACGGTCAATCTATTCCCGCCCAGCTCAACGCTCTCTGAAGAGGTGGCTGGAACACTCGCTGTCGGTACTTTAGGCTCGGCACGAGTTATCGACGAATCTTTAACCCGACGAGGCTCCTGTATCGTAAAGGGCATCCTGTGATGATGGCCCAGCCCTACAGTTGGAGACTGAGGAAGAACTGCCTCCCCGGGTAATCTGTAGACAGTGGAGGGGAAGGGGACTCTCAGCATGTTCTCCTGCTGAACGAGACGTGGCGGCTGAACCAGGGCCTCTCTCAGCTCACTCCCCGACTCCTGACCCCTAGTTGACCCATTTGAAGCTGATTGGTTGTCACTCGACACAGAAAACGGCTGATTGACTGCGCTGGAAGGATTGTAGGGCATAGAGTACTGTGGGCGGGTCAAGCTGAGTGATGTGTTTATTGATAGACCAGTTCCCAACTGAGGTCCTTGCGATGCCACTGAAACATGTATATGATATATATATATATATATATATATATATATATATATATATATATATAATCGTATATTAGATTTATCTATCCAGCACTCAGCTAGATTTAGCAGGAAAAATCACTAACAAGTCACAATCAATCTGGTTCTCAGTCTGAAAAGAAAGATTTGCCTAAAACTAAAATTGTTAAACTGGGAACTTCAACTAAGAAATGACGTGGTGTTTGAATTTGCTCTTTTAGCCTGATTTTAAATTTCTTTGACACCATAGTATTTAAGCATGTAAGCTACTATCTACCAGTACCACTCTTTTTGTAATAATATAACCAAGGGATTTAGATTAAGCACACACGAATACAGCAAATCTCATTTATAGGCATCATTAATTACATGCACTATGCTTTGGCATAGGTTCACAGAAAAGAAATACAGATCTTTCTATAAAAATTCACAGTAAATTAATAAATAAATAATAAGATGGACAAAGTCAATATCTGACCCGCAGTCTATAATCGACTTACCAGGTGAAACATGGCGCAGAATGTCAGGCATGTTTACAGCGCTGCTGATGCTAACATTAAGCTGACCAGAAGGCGGAGCAGGGGAGGGTGCCCGTAGCCCCTGGGGGGTAGCAGGGCTCTGAACCATTGGAATGGGTGGCGTGGGAGCCGATAGAACATGTGAGGGGGTGCCTGGTCGTAAGGTGACAGCAGTAGACTGTCTCGAGTCCTTGTCCTGAAATCATTCACAACAATTTGTGTCTCATAGCTTTACAAAAAAAGCTGGTAAAGCTAAGGTTAATGTCAGTTTCCTCACTCAAAAGCGATGTCAGTGACGGGCAAACCAGGATTTGAAACTGCACTTACGGATCCGCAGTCAAATATCTTACCATTCCATTCCATTGGCTCCAGCCATGGTCATCACCAAAACCATGGTTCATACGAAATCCTGTGATCAAGAATTGCCATGTGCACATAAAACAGTATTACAACTGCTAATTTAGGAGGGACGTAACTGTAAAAGAGTCGGTATCGGTTTTTATCATCAATGTTGGATATGCAGAATTGCCATTAGCTTCAATGAAGAAGAAAGATCAATGAAATTTAAACATGAACTTGTCTTAATTAATTCTCTATGGGTATCCACTAATTTGAACAACTACTGCGCTAACAGAATGCCACAGGAGGATTGCTATAACAGAATGCCACAGGAGGATTGCTATTAACAGAATGCTACAGGAGTATTGCTATAACAGAATGCCACAGGAGGATTGTTATAACAGAATGCTACAGAAGTATTGCTATAACAGAATGCTACAGGAGTATTGCTATAACAGAATGCTACAGAAGTATTGCTATAACAGAATGCTACAGGAGTATTGCTATAACAGAATGCTACAGAAGGATTACTACAACAGCTACTACATTCTCAAATGCCACTTACCGTCTGCTGCTGCTGCTGTTGTTGTTGCTGCATAAACCTAATCTGTTGCTCCCAATTTGGTTGACTAACAGCTGCTTGCCAAGCCCCACCCATCAGCCCGTCAGGCCTCAGCCCGGCAGCCTGCTGTTGGTTGACAGCTGCTTGCCAAACTCCGCCCATCAGCCCGTCAGGCCTCAGCACAGCAGCCTGCTGCTGTAACTGCTGCAGCAGTGCGATCTGCTGCTGTTGTGTTGTTAGAAGAGCTGAGGTGGCTGAAGCTACATAATAATAATACATTCATATAACGATCTTACAATGTCCAGGCAAAGCCAGCTCTATATTAGCATCATTACCACCAGCTCCATATTAGCATTATTACCACCAGCTCTATATTAGCACTATTATCACCAGCACAAAGATTTCATAGATTTCATAATATGTACTATCTTCAACATAATGTAGCTATTAATATCATTTTATCTTCTAGATCACGTTGCAATTAATTTAGTATAATCTTCTAGATCACGTTGCAATTAATATAATATTACATCATAGATAATGTTGCACTTAATATAATATTATCTTTGCAAAGCATTCTGCATGGTGTTATGCATGGTGTCAGAGAGGTAGAGATACAAATAATATTTTGATATATTTACAAAAATTTGTTTCGACAGTAGCGTAGAGACAACAAAGTCACCCGCAACGAACACCAGACCAGTTGATGAGTAACCACGCCCATCAGTCAAATAACCACTTGTGTAATCTCTGATAAAAACTAAAATTTAATTCATTACTAATAAATATTGACTAGTAACTTTCGAGTGAATCGTACACTCTAGAATTAAATATACATATCTGTAATCACTATTAAACGCAACATGAACTTACCGGTAGTGAGCAGGCCAGGACGAAACACGACCTGACCAACAGAGGACGTCAGAGTCCGAGACGCAACATTAGCGGCCCCCTGAGCGGGAGATAACTGCGACAACCCAGACTCAACTTTGCTATCCGCTTGAATGACGAGTGGAGACATCTGTGGAATATCCATACGCGGCGATGCCATGGATCCGAAAGAAGCAGGCGAGGACACCGGTGCAGACCTGGGCCCACTCGAGTGCCCTGAGGGGCTGACTGAAGGAACAGGTCCCTCGTCCTTACTCCTCGATCTCTGCTTCTTAGCGTAATAGTCAAACTCGTGTCCCCGCTCAAAGTTACCCTTCGCTACGTCGTCGATCACTTTGTCCATGTTGCTCTGCCAGTCGCTGGAGGCGGTCGAAGCTGGCTGAGACACGCCCACAGACTTGGGTGAGGAGAGATCCGAGTCAGTACTCGCACTGGATTTATCTCTGCGACGTCTCTTGGCGTCCGACGTAACGGAAGCGTCAGAATTTCTGCGCGGGGACTGTGCAGGACGTTTAGTGCCGGCGTGCACTAACAGAGAGAGCGAATCGTCTGCCTCACCGCCCCTGATTATCTGATCACCAGTAGTCTGTTTCACTGCACCCGACGTTAGGTTATTATCTCTGTAACTAGTCTCATCTCTAGCTGCTTCACCCTCCATTGTTTTCACACTTTGTTTAATTAAGTCTGAAGTTATTTTATTTTCTGGTGAACGCAAGTTACTCTCTGCTAAAGATTTATTCTTTTCAACAGATCCAATACCAACTTGTTCTTGCTCATTCTCTATCACAGCATCACGCTGCACTATGTTAGAAACACCTGCTGATTCCGCAATATCGACTGCAGCTACATTTTCACACTCCATTACTGACTTTTCCGATTTCACATCGAGATTACAGTCCCCCGAGCCCACAATGTTGCCAGAATCCATTGGTGTGGCCTCCACAAGGCCACTCAACTCTGTCCCGCCTGTGATTGCCTGCATATCTGTGCCTAGAAGACTGGATATAGCCGCGTTCAGCTCATCGCGCGATGACGTCACTCCATTTTCCTCCGATACACTTCCCACCACTGCATCTTTCAATTCATCCATCTGCCCCGGACCCACAACCACATCCATATCTGCACTAGAATTTTCCAGTAATTCGAGTTTCGGTGCCAGCTGTTCCAAATGGCTTGTTAGTTGTTCAGAATGAGCGTTCGGAGATGTAACGACGGCATCAGTCATTATGGCTCGAACTGCCTCGTCTATTCTTTCAGGCTTCGACGATTCCTCCTTCAGCTTCTCTGCATTTAATCGGATCTGTGCGTGTTGTGATTTGGGAGAAAGCATTGCTACGATCACTTTAGATTTGTCGTCTTCGTCATCATCATCGTCAGATTGTTGCGTGGCATTAGAAATTTCAGAATACTGTTTAGCGACAGATCTCGGGGAGGTGATGGTTTTACTAGAAGCACTGTCTGTGCTGGGACGTCGCAACGGAACAGTCTTTGCTCCCTTTCTCGGTAAATCTTCGTCCGCCACAGCAGGGGAGGCAGCCTCCAAAATCCCTCCATCAGACATATCTTCCTGTTTTCCGAAACCTTTCGTCTTCATATCGCCGCCTCGCGGAGAATTAGACCCCGATGATTTAGAGTCAGAAATTTTTCTCACCCTATCAAACGACTCATTTTTCTCGCTTGATTTAGCATCTAGTTTGGATCTAGGAGATATGGCGCTAGAGAGTTCTTTTTCTTCCAGTTTCTCAAATATATTACCCAATCGATTCTGAGACCCATCATTCAATCGGCTTCCATCGTCGCTGTCATTCCATCCCTCAGAGTTCTGCGAGGTCTTGGTCTTCTTCGACGCAGGCAAGGGGGTGTCATGATTCAGGCGAGCAACTTTGCCAACAGATGGCGATAGTTTTTGCTCACCGGCGGCGGCAGCAGCAGCAGCAGCGACTGCAACTTTTTCTCTCTGTTGAGCACCCGGGGTTTTAGGCACCCACTGCTCCACCGCCTCCATCCATTTAGCCATCGTCTGCTTCCTATCCTCCTCGCTCTTACTATTTCCTACTTTATCTCCAACCTTCTTTGTCGCATCCGCAGCATCGCAGCTAACACTGCTATTTCTTCTTTCTTTCTCGCCCTTACTGACCTTGACACTTGCATCCTCAGAATCTTCATCTCTTTTGCTATTCTCTTTCAAGCTGTTGCCCTTCACCGAAACCCGTTTCTTCTGAACCTTTGCCGGCTGAACGGAGTTTTCTTTTTCCTCCCCTTGCGCAGTCTTCTTGCTGGGTCGGATGAGCTCCTCAGCGCTCTTGATGGTCTCTTCTTCACTCTCACTGCTGCTGCTGCTCTGCCTCGCTTCCACCCTGTTCACCTGCTTGGGACAACCCTTTCCTGAATCCTCGAGTCCCTTTTTAGCAAAACGTTTTGCCGACTCATTCTTCTGTTTGGCTGAGAGCATTGACAACTCCTGGGCTTTATGGTTCTTTCCATTTTTTTTATCTACATCCGAATCTGAATCTTCGGAAGGTGTTGCAGAAGATGAAGACGACAGAAATGGTTTGACTTTAGTAGGCTTTTTCTTCCCCTTCACTGCACTATTGCCAGCTGATTTCGCTGCACTCGCCGGAGCTTTCTTATTGTCGATTATTCCCTGCCTGCTTGCAACCGCCTCAGATTTACTGCGACTATCATCAGAATCATTTTCTGACGATTCAAGCGAAGATGATGAAGTATATATGTTGCTGTGTTGTAGTTTTCCCTTTCCACCACTAACAATTGCCTTCTCTGTACTGTTTGTCGGCTGTTTGGCCTTTACTGCTGATAACTTCTTCCCAGCCGAAGTTTTGTTACCATCTGTAGAAACTCTCTTGGCACTACTTGCTGGTTCAGTTGATCCTTTCTTCTTATCCTCTCCCGCAGCAGGCTGCTTTGAGCTCTTCTTCACAGCAGCTGATTTGCCCTGCTTGCCGAACGCATTAGCATCACCGTCTGACTGACTGTCGCTGTTCAGTCGATTCTTTCTACTGAGTGGAGGGCGTTTTGTAGTATCAACATCTTCATCATCGTCGTCGTTATCATCATCGCTCGAAGAATAAATCGATGCACGAGATTTTTCCTTGGACTTGTTGGCTGCGGGGGGCTTTGGCTGCCTGCCAGGAGGCTTAACGTCAGAGTCAGAGTCGCTGCTATCTGCACTGCTGCTGCCGCTGTGTATACTGTCATCCAGCGACTGATTGGCAGCCTTGCTTCGCTGCTTCCCGCCAGTCTGTATCAATAGCAATCAATCAATTTATCTATCTATAGCAGGTTTTACAAATAACCCTCGTAGCTAAGCCCATACAAACAATAGTAGCATATATATATATATATATATATATATATATATATATATATATATATATATATATATATATATATGTAAAATTAACACATCTCTCTTCTTGCATGCTAGTTAAATAGCATGCAAGATACACGTAGTAAGATAACAAGAGCAATATACACATAGACCAATGAGAGACCAGAGCGTTAGTTAACTAGAGCAATATAGACCAATGAGAGACCAGAGTGTTAGTTAACTAGAGCAATATAGACCAATGAGAGACCAGAGTCACCAGAGTGTTAGTTAACTAGAGCAATGTAGACCAATGAGAGACCAGAGTGTTAGTTAACTAGAGCAATATAGACCAATGAGAGACCAGAGTCACCAGAGTGTTAGTTAACTAGAACAATGTAGACCAATGAGAGACCTGAGTGTTAGTTAACTAGAGCAATATAGACCAATGAGAGACCAGAGTGTTAGTTAACTAGAGCAATATAGACCAATGAGAGACCAGAGTGTTAGTTAACTAGAGCAATATAGACCAATGAGAGACCTGAGTGCGAGATCGACCGCGATCCTCGTGAAGTGTGGGAGCAAAGTCGAGGCGCTGTCGCTTGTTTCGCTTAACGACGTCGTACATTGAGAGAAATGGGCGCAGCATCTCTTCCTCGGCAGGATCCAGTCCACAGAAGCTCTCCTCATTGGTAGATGGTATAGAAGCTCCGCCTCCTGCCATTTCCGAGCCCTGTTTAGATGATTTGTGATCAGTTTTATGGGAGTCTGTGCTGCCAGTATTAGGCTCTGATTTCTTCTTTGCCTAATTGACAAAACAAATAGAGCTCTATCATGAACAGCATTACAAGATATAACTATATTCTATTTAAAAACACATCTATCAAACCACCATTACTCTTCTTCTCATATTTTAATCATCGGCACTCTAACTATTAACTGCTCCAAATCTGTCCACATGCTCTTCTACCCATCCCAATGTAATGAGGATTATATATTAGCTAATAACCTTGCTGTTACTGTTAATGGAAATGCTCTGTCAAGAGTTAAACTGGTTAAGTTTCTTGTGTAAATATTGATGATAATTTAACTTTTTGTGAACATATCATATGTATAACCTCTAAAATCAATAGCATCTGTAGTATGTAATACAGACGCAGAGAGCTATTGCCTGCAATATGTCTTAAAAACTTATATTTTTCTTTAGTGTTCAGTAGAATTTCATACGGCCTTGTAATATATGGAAATAATTCGGAAAAAACACTTCATCCTCTGCATGTAGCGAATAATAGAGCCCTTAGGATTCTCCAGGTTCAAGACAGACGGTATAAAACCAAGCTCCTTTATGTCTTTATGTGAACTAGTACCTTGCCGATACATCTGTTGTATAAGTCTATGACTGCCAATATAATTTATAAGTGCTTATATCACAAAGGATTCATGTCTAAGGTTATAAAGGATATGTTTATATCTAATCTTTTAAATAGCGGCTATCAGGCTTTCCGTATCCAATTATCTTTCTTTACCTGCGAATAGTTCTAACTTCTCATCTAATGTATTTGAAGGATGCTCAATATGGAATGCTATATCTACTGCAATCCGCAACTTAAACTCTTTTAATTCTTTTAAAGTGTCATACAGACTTTTTCTTATGGAATCTTGGTAATTATTGAATTACTATTTAAAATCTGATATATATTAGATAATCGTATCATATATTATTTTGGGTAATCTATTTACAATCCTAGTGAAATATACGTAACATATTACTGTTGTATATTCTAGACAAAACTTTAGTGTTTCTTTGATCTCCTACTTTCTTTGTTCACTGCGGTGGTCAGCTCGATAGGGTACTTCAGTACCCTCTCTGATGGCCGTGGTGAATAAATTTTAGTTTCTGTTTGATACTACATATGATGATTCTCACTTTTGTCTGCTGATTTATCTGTTTTCACAATTATTTGTCGATGTTCAGAATTTCTAGATAAACATATGTACTACTACTACTACTACTTTATTCTTTGTGTCTAAACGTGATATGCAGTCTCACCACATTAAATGAATAGTCTGTAAGGTAAACAGACCAACAAAAAACTAACTTTCAATGTTACACTAAAGCACCTGTGTAAGAAAAATTAGTCTGCAGAAAGTATTTAAGTACAATACACTAGTGACATATTTACAAATTTCAGATCTTCATAACGAATTATGATCTAGGATAGGCACAAGCAGGCAGTAATTAAACGTATTGTCAAGAGTCTCTTAAATATACAGAGATATACATATTTGTTCCACTCATATGTGGACATGAAGAGGAAAGCGGAAAAAGAGTGGAGGCGCTATATACCATGGACCTGTCAGTAGGCAGTACATATTTGTAAGATCTAAAATACCATTTCACTACAGATTTTATCAGAATACAATGGCAATTCTAAATCGCATTCATTTTGAGTCAGAGAATATACAATAAGCAAGTACTATTACATAAGCATACACACAAGTACTAATACCAAAGCATACACACAAGTACTAATAGATAAGCATACACACAAGTACTAATAGATAAGCATACACACAAGTAATAATAGATAAGCATACACAAGTACTAATAGATAAGCATACACACAAGTACTAATAGATAAGCATACACACAAGTAATAATAGATAAGCATACACACAAGTACTAATAGATAAGCATACACACAAGTACTAATAGATAAGCATACACACAAGTAATAATAGATAAGCATACACACAAGTACTAATAGATAAGCATACACACAAGTACTAATAGATAAGCATACACACAAGTACTAATAGATAAGCATACACACAAGTAATAATAGATAAGCATACGTGTAAGTACTAATAAAGTTTATAATTTTAATGACCAAGCAGTCAATTGCATAGAAAGAACAATTACAATCAAGCTACTGTAGATGTATAGATATAACCATTTTGTCAAGTATTCAAGCTTTATAAACTAAATGAAAACATTACACACCTCCGAAGAATCTTTCTTTCCAGTTGAGTTTGAAACCTTAGACGATGCATTATCCTTTTCCTTTCCTTCCTTCTTCCCTACATCCTTAAAACTCCCTGACGTATTAGCGGATGAATTCTGAGTCTTGCCTCCGCTGGAATTTGATGTATCATCCTTGACCTTCACCTTGCTCTTCTCTGAGGCCACAATAGAGCCTCTTCGGGCTTTTACCTCCGCAGCAGCCGTCTTCTCTTTGGCAGCATCTTTCTTTTCCGAGTCCTTCTGCGATTTTCCATTTCCCGACACTGGAGTAGCCGAGCTAGCTTTCATCTTTGAATCTTCCTTCGAACCAGATTTTCCGGTGCTTGAACCTTCTTTAGGCTTGCTATCTTTTGAATCCTTAGATGTTTTTACATCAGACTTAACTTCCTGTTTAGATTCAACCTTGCTACTCGCAGTTTTTGCAGGCTCAGTACGGCTTGACTGCTTGTTTAGAGTTTTATCAGCCTCTGTCTTGCCTGGTTTGCTGCCCGATGAAGTCTTAGTTGAAGAAGACTCAGACAATTTTGCAGGATTTTCAGACTTCTTTGTTTCCTTAGTTTTCTTGATCTCATTTGCCTTTTTCCCATCCATCGCATCTTCATTCTTTGAATGAGAGTCGTCAAGCTTCGACTGAGTATTCAAACTTTTGGCAGTTGATTCAACCTTCTTGTGCTTATCAGCGTGCAGAGACTTTTCCTTCTCTTTATCTAACGGTACAGCAGCACTTTCTTTAGTCTTTGACGACTTCTTATCTGTCACAGCTTTCTCAGCTACTTCAACCTTTTTAGCAGCGTCGCCAGTTTTCTTGCTGGCACTAGATTTAGAGGAGGAACTGGCGCTATTACTACTCGATTTACTTTTTGCATCTTCAGCAGATTTCTTATCATCTGTTTTCCTTTCATCCTTTTTATCGTCAACCGCAACTTTCACAGACGATTTTAACCCATCAGTGCTGTTCTTGCTGACACTGCTTGAATCCTTTCCACGCTTCCGCATTTCCCCTTCCTTTCCCTCCGATAGCTTTGCCTGCTTAACAACCGGTGAAGCTACTTTCCCAGAATCCAGAGAAGCCGATGAAGCTTTGCGCTTTAAACCAGAACTGGTTTCATCCGGTTTAGGAGAGCTACATGCGGGCGGGTTAAGTGACAATGACTCATCACGCTTCTTAAGTATCGAAACAGGTGGAGAAACTAAAGCTCCATCCTTATTTCCTGCGGTAACACTGCGGCCAATACTTCCAAAAATCCCTCCACTCGCAGGCACGCTGACCCCACTCGTTAGACTGGTATCAAAACTGTCGTTTGATTGGCTGTTGCTGTCGTGTCTGCGGGTGACTGGAGCCGGCACTGGAGGGGGCTGTGTTATCGGTGTGAGCGGTGGAAATTCATGAGAACTCGACCTGGACACCCTCCTGGGATCACTTGGCGAGAGAGAGACCGGCGTCTGGGGGACAATGGGCAAAGCCGATGCATAGGGAGGGGTCATTCCTGTCCTTATCCCTTCATAGGCTCCCAGATGAGCGCCGTATGGCATCGACACGCGACCAATATTCGGATCTGTTAGAGGCAAGTTGGAAACCATTTGAGTCGGCTGATGTAACACCGAGCCAACAAATCCGGAAGCTGTTGGATAAATACTGGGCTGGGCCAAGTGCGCTGCCCCGAACCCCGGGTAGCCCATCCCTTGCGGCTGAGCTCCAACGGTATTCCAAGCTGCATTAGGGTCCTGAGTCACACTACTGCTAACCCCCAGCGTCTGACTGTTCCAAGTACTATCGGCTAGTTGCGGCTGACTACCAAACATAGAAGTAAACTGACCGCTAGCAATGCCAGACGTGCTCGATAGACTTCCAAACACCGAGCCTTTAAGAGACTCTGTCACAGTGGGGGGTAGCACAGAGTCAGCGTGTCGAAACATCGAGTACCTGATTCCGTCGTCAGGCCGGGAATTCAGCGCCTCAAGTCGTTGCGAGTCTTGATCAAATATACTCGACCGCGACAGCAGATTCTTGGCCACATCCGAAGGCTCGGCTTTCATTTCCGTCGAAGAAATGGACGTCGGTTTGATTCGAGGTTTACAGTATTTATCACGGTAGCTTAAGACCCCTGTTGGCGCAGATGATTGGCTCTCCGTGGCTCCGCCCAGGCTGCTGTTCATTGACAGCAGGTGATTGGTGGAAGTCTGAGAGATCCTGTTCAGTTTTTCATCTAGCGCACGAATTCTGTCCTCAATGCTTACTGACGGAATATTGATCGACGGCGACGTCGGAGAAAGTAGTTCGGATAAATCTGAGTCAGATGTAGGCTTAGAAACTGATCCTGAACCAACGACAGAACTCTCCGACTTGTCACCCATTTCAATTGAATCTGGCCGCTTCGCCTTATCGCCCGATGACTCTATCTTGACTTCTTTAGATACAGAAGATCCTTCAATTTCAGTCACTACCACAGGTTCAGCTTTAACGTCAGCAACGGGTAATTCCGATATGATGGTATCATCTGTCCTGTGCTCAGTTGAGGTTAAATTCAAAGACTTTGACGAATTATCCATAGAATTTAATCCATCGGTATCAGTTTTGGCAACTACCTCGGTAACAATTTCGCTTTTAACGTCCTCCAAGTTTGCTAAAACATCGCCATCACTGGCTTCTAACTTTACCTTAGCAATCCCTTCATCACCAGATTTTACTGTATCCAACAAAACTTTATCCGATAAGTTCGATGGCATCGTATCCACACTCGTTTCTACATTCAGAAACACACTACCAGAATCGTCTACAGATTTATCCGCATTTAAAGATAAATTATCATTTTGAGACGATGGCTGTAAAATCACATTTTCAGTCGTATCCCGTTTTGTATCGGAGGATTCGGATAACGATAAATCCATTTTAGAAGTATCCGAATCGAGCTTTGTAGTTCGACACGCATTTTTAACGGTGCTGTCAGCATTATCCGTATTATTACTTAGACCACTAGATCCGTCATGTAACAAAGGCGACAGAGCCGCAGCTTCAGCCGCCACAATCCTTGGAGAAATTGGTCGCCGTGGAGATGACGCAGCCGGTGACGCCGGTAACCGTGGAGATTTATTCGATGGACGGGGCGGGGAGGGAGAAGAACGAGCCCAACTTCTCACTGCCTGGAAAAATTCTTCTGCAAATTTCGGAAGGGGCAGATCGATGATTGGTCGATGGTAGGGCCCAGTTGCCCCCCTACTCCGTGGTTCTTGCGGCCCGTCTGCCGCTTCCCCCGTGGCTGAACCCCCAGTGCGAATGGGCGAATCTGAAGGGATGATACACGGTTGATGGCCTCCGCTAGAAGAACTTCTAGATGTTTTCACTGGAGGAGCCGGCGCTGCTTTTCGATTCGTTTCGCCTCGCTCTGGTCGCAGCGGTTGAGATCGTTTCGCCGCCTCGTCTTCTGAAGACGACGATAGCGCGGATGAACTTTGGCCGCCCGCCTCTTTGAAGCTCTTGCCCCTCTTACTGTAGCACTGCGGTGGAATAGTGGTGGAATCATTAGACAAACGACGTGAACCGCCAGACTTTGTGCTTCCTGGTGAAACACGTTTACGCGAAACAGTCCTCGACGCAATGTTTTCATCGTCTGACGTCTCGCTGGTGGCGTATTTAGACCGGTAGGAACCGCGTCGAACCGATAACTTATCCGATTTATTGATATCCTCACACGATTTAGTATCCTCACGTTTGCATATATCCAACGTTCGATTAGTTCTGTCACGGCTACAATCCCTCCTCCTGGAATCTACGGATTTATTCCTAATGAGATCAACGTTGCTACCGGACGGTGCATCATGCGCCGACGCAATGCTATAGTGAGATTGACTCTCAGATGCTCTAGCATAATGACCCGGTAATGTCCTCTCCCCTTCGCTAAGTTCAGTAGTCAAAACATCGGAAGAATTGCCTGTATCACCGGCGTACCGATCCAACGATGACGGCCTATCTACATCGTTGGGCGTGTGTTCCGTGTCGCTAGTGCTGTCTTTCTCATCGTTCTCCGTCAGAGCCTGAAGCTGGCTGAGCAAGCGATCTTTCACCAGCTCCAACGAATCTACCTCTTCATCCACAACATCTTTATCTGTATAGTCTTCGTCTTCCTCCACCGCCTTATCCACACGTCTCCCTGCCGACACGCTGTCCTCTCTACTCGACGAGACGTCAACGACTGAAGACTTACCCGATGACTCAACGGATTCTCGAGAATGACCCCGCGATCGTTGAGCCGCTGAGCGATGAGCGCGAGTGGCTGGCTCGTGGCTCTGGTACTGACGAGGCAGGCGAGAGGAGGGGCTGTTAGAGTGTAATCCCCTATCTATTATAATCCTGCGCCTCTCAGAGTCGCTCACGCTAGGCTGGCGGCTAGTCCTATGTGAAGCCACGGCTTTCTCGTGCACTGCCGTTGAGTGCACCGTCCGATGTTTGCCGCGTTCTGAGCCGCTGTCGTCGTCGCTGTGTCGCTTTACTTTTCGTTTGACGTCGCCGTGACGATGACGTCTATGTTCAGCGTCGTCGTCGTCTATAGACTTAGATCTCGTTCTGCCTCTCGACTTGAGATGAGATTTATGACGGCCAGCCTTCGACCCCGTGGGACTTGAACTGTCGTATGATCTATCGGCGGGGCTGTGACCTCTAGAACTATGACCTCTTGACCTCGAGCTATAACCCCGTGACCTAGTTTTAGTGTCATCTCCCCTCGTATACTCATAGTCCTTATCATGACTATCACCACGGTGGTCATACCTAGAGCTTCTATACAAGTCCTCAGAATAATTTGGTGGGGGTGAACTGCCCGAGGGACCAGTTCTATGGCCTGAGGGGGTGGGACTTCCTCCCTCTGCACCACTCCGAGGACCGGCGGCGCTAGAGTATCCTGACCCCCTGTAGTAGTCGTAATAGGGAGGCATGGCCTCATCGGGCAGGCCGTCTCGGTAGTCACGGTACCTACTGTCACGAGCCTGGGGGGACATACCCCGCGTAGGAGGGCTGTAAACAGAACAATATAATCAAAATCAAACCAACAACATCATCATAATCAAACCAACAATATCATCAAAATTAAACCAAGAATATCATCAAAATCAAACCAACAATTACATCAGAATCAAACCAAGAATATCATCAAAATCAAACCAACAATATCATCAAAATCAAACCAACAATATCATCAAAATCAAACCAACAATATCATCAAAATCAAACCAACAATATCATCAGAATCAAACCAACAATATCATCAAAATCAAACCAACAATATCATCAAAATCAAACCAACAATATCATCAGAATCAAACCAACAATATCATAAAAATCAAACCAACAATATCATCAAAATCAAACCAACAATATCATCAGAATCAAACCAACAATATCATCAAAATCAAACCAACAATATCATCAAAATCAAACCAACAATATCATCAGAATCAAACCAACAATATCATAAAAATCAAACCAACAATATCATCAAAATCAAACCAACAATATCATCAGAATCAAACCAACAATATCATCAAAATCAAACCAGAAAGTACACAAATCTTATATTGCCTAACAGTTGACCATATCCAATATGTGATCAGAATATAAAACACCATTGAAATTGTAGATGGCGACATACAGCAATGATATTTTATCAAGCAATCATCAGTGCATTAAATCAACTAGTCCATTTATACCTGTGAAAAAAGAACTGCAATGAATAGTTTTGATAGTAGAGAATGGTATTCCTGAGAAGATCTTCTTACACTATTTTTAACTTGTCTCCACTGCATTTCTACATAAACTCATACATCCACACAGAGATTGCTGTACTTTATACAGGAGACCTCAATATGGAGATATTTTCTAGCCTACTGTCGATTTGCTTGTCAGACAAATTTAAAATCAATAAATTTCAAAAGAAAATTATTTTTTAAAACTAAAGAACTAAATAAACACAAATAAAATCATCAGAGAATTTAGAATATTACAGTGACCCTATGACTTACCCATCTCTTCGTTCATAAGCCATGTTGTAGTATTCTGGATCACCACGATAACCTGGGGGGATTCTCCCCCCGGGGTCAGGCGGGGGTGGATAGAACCCACTGCCCATGCCTCGTGTAGGGGGCACTGGAGGTCTACCATACCCCACTCTACCTCTGATGCCATTATCATAGGGCGGATAGGCTGGGTGACACGAAGGGGCTTCATATGGGGGCATTCTGCAACAAATCAATCAATTAATCAATCAATCAATCAACTACACGATCAGCTAATCGTTAATTCGATCTTTCAATCATTCAACAAACCAGTCAGCTAATATTTTACGAATCGTACACAAAATTACTCAAAAATACAGGTTTCATTTAATCATCACCAGGCAATCTTTAACCAATCACAAAAACCATCAACATTTCATGAGTAACAAAATCAAGACATGTATGACATTTCAGCAATTCTACTCCAACCAATCACTCAGTTTACCAGTAAAAACATACTGTCAGAGTACTGCTGTAAACAATCTAAAGATCTACAAACAATCTAAAGATCTATAAACAATCTAAAGATCTACAAACAATCTAAAGATCTCCAAACAACCTAAAGATCTACAAACAACCTAAAGATCTACAAACAATCTAAAGATCTACAAACAATCTAAAGATCTACACACAATCTCAAGATCTACAAACAATCTAAAGATCTACAAACAATCTAAAGATCTACAAACAACCTAAAGATCTACAAACAACCTAAAGATCTACAAACAATCTAAAGATCTACAAACAATCTAAAGATCTACAAACAATCTAAAGATCTACAAACAACCTAAAGATCTACAAACAACCTAAAGATCTACAAACAATCTAAAGATCTACAAACAATCTAAAGATCTACACACAATCTAAAGATCTACAAACAACCTAAAGATCTACAAACAATCTAAAGATCTACAAACAATCTAAAGATCTACACACAATCTAAAGATCTACAAACAATCTAAAGATCTACAAACAATCTAAAGATCTACAAACAATCTAAAGATTTACAAACAACCTAAAGATCTACAAACAATCTAAAGATCTACAAACAATCTAAAGATCTACAAACAATCTAAGATTTACAAACAATCTAAAGATTTACAAACAACCTAAAGATTTACAAACAATCCAAAGATCTACAAACAATCCAAAGATCTACCAACAACCCAAAGCCCTATACACAGCCTAAAGGTCTCTAAACAATCTAAAGATCTATATACAGCCTAAAGATCTATAAATAACCTAAAGATCTACAGCGCTCTAGAAGCACAGCCAAACCTCTGTCGGGAGTAGTCAGGAACAGGAGGGGGTGGGGCACTGGAGGCGGCTGCGGGGGGGTAGTTGTAGTAACCCGGGGCCCCTCTCTCATCAGGCCTGTCACTGGCGCGAATCTGACCTGAGCTCTCAAGGTTATCCATAAACGTCACCTGACAGTCTCTGCTGGCAAAATCAACCTGAAAATAATCATAGCAGTAATTCATCAAATCACGTCAAAATCTATCATTTCTATATCTGAATAATGGAACATATCTATATCAAACTGTCTTTTAGTAATATTTTTGTCAATATAGACCCCGTACTCAGTACGTCCTTCAATAACTAGATCAAACAGTTAAACGAGAGAGTATCTGACTAGTTTAGAAGATCCAGTCAAAAAGCATGCAATCTCTCTCTCTCTTACTCTCTCTCTCTCTCTCTGTGCTGCTTAACTGCAGGTCCATGACAAATAATTCATCCAATTAACCCTATTCTCTGCTTCCATTCTGATCTTTCAATATGAACCAGACAAAAATTGTACACGATAGTAAATTACTTAATAAAATATATCATTATATAAAATATTTTATTATACTTATAAAATATAACTGCGAATGCCTTACAAATTAAGAGAGATACTGATAAACGAGAAGAACATCAACCTGAAGGCGTCTATCAGCGAACATGCGACCTCTCATTTCAGACACGGCTCGCTGAGCGACTTCCACGCTCTCACAGAACACGAGCGCCCGAGCAGTCCTACGATCTATGTACACTGACGAGATGTAGCCGAAGCGCATGAAGTGATGAGCGAGGAATTTCTCAGCGACCTGCTCGCCTACGCCCTCGATCCACACGCACGCAGTGGGCATGCTCTTACCAAACCCTAGCTGTAATAACAAATACAAGTCCAAGTCAATCCTCGATAACATTAGGTGGACCCATTTTATGCTCTTATCGAACCCTAATTGTAATAACAAAACACAAGTCAAAGTCAATCCTCGATAACACAAATAATAATAAAAAAGACTATATTTAGGTATCTCAATTCTCAATAAATAATAATCAATCCAAACTATAACAGACGTATAATCTGAAACTCGGCTGCAAAGAATACCCAGGTTTTTTAAAGTGAAAATAAGCTTCAGTAGCATACAGTCTAAGCAAATTTAAATAATAATCGCACTAGGTAAATCTCATCAGTTATGGCAGCCCTGAAGCCTCATGCGTAATAAGTTTTTGATGTAATTCTCCATGGTATTTCTCAGTACCAGCGTAAGTTTTCTGTGCACCACAAGCATCATTCATTTGGTCCATTAAGCTAAAATCCAGCCACTACACTAGTACAATTACATTTTACTACATAATATTTAATGGATTCTGATTTACTCTTGATTATACTAAACTACATTACTGTACTAGTATCTACTGTGGTTTATTGTAACACAACGGCATACCTTTATTTTATTATTTCCTATATTTTCTCCATCCATTTCCCGCAGAGCTCCAACAACACTACGAATATTGTCGTACTGTATGAAAGCATACGATAGCGCCTGACCCTGATTCTTTACGTCAATTTCCTACAGAAAACACAGCGACCAGTGACATCAAAGTGAATATAAACATTCAAGCAGCAAAATGAGATGTCATTCACTTCTGAGTGAAAAGTCGAATGTTGCTAATTGTATTGTTATCAAACGATGGAAAACCACATTATTATACCTGAATTCATATACATAATATAATATACGAAAGCTTTATCCTCAGAAAATGTATCCTCTAAACATAACGAGTTTCGGTTAATGCTTCAAATGTATCTGAGAAATTTAAAATAAATAAATCGCATCATGAATTTTATGTTAATGATGGCTTCTGAACCAATCGAGGCTCAGCTACTGTTCGGCTCAAACTTTCCTACCTCAACCCTGTACTCAACCCTAGTTCAACGGTGGGAGTCATGACTGTGGGTTAATGGAATGAATAGATTCTGAGAATATGTACAAATCAATCACCGTCTAAGCCATTTTTCTAGGAGCCTAATAGACAACCGCAGATGTATTGATGAGCCTCGCTTATCTGCCACACTTTTCAAAGTAAGTACTAGCATGACTGGGGAGCTAGTGATCTGTTAAGCCTATTTTAATAGATCATATCAATCAATCAGTCAGTAAGAATTTAACGTCCGGTTTCTCGCCATAAGGCAATGTCAGGAACGTCAAATATAGATAGATATTCATAGTAGATATTCAGCTTAAAAGGCATACGATATCAAATTTAAAGACTATTCAAAATACTCCTACTAATGAAAAGATAACGAGTTATTTCAGATGCCAAGTTTAACTGGCTCCGGTGAAAACTTAACGCCCAGCCAGCCAATAACGGCAGCATTAAGATTTAAACCCTGCACTGACAGAACGAGACTTAGGCATCTAGTAGCTGTGCAAATTAAGGCTCAATCTTGCATGAGGAAAACAGCCCCTTTACTTTAAACATTCACATCAAAGCAAAAGTACTTACAATGATATGACCAAATTTGGAGAAATATTCTCGTAGGAATTCTTTCGAGGCAGTCTTCTCCAGGTTGCCGACAAACAGGGTTCTCGTGGACTTGTGGTGGTACTCGTCGAGTTCTGTGCCCGGGGCGCAGTCTGCTGATTCCACGTCTATGACAACATAGAGATTATAGAATTATAAAGCAGAAATTATAGACGTAGGCAAAACACAGAATCTATATATGTATGTAGGAATATAACAAGCATTTTAACACCTTCATGACAAAAAATGAGAAATATTTAATGCCTACATTTTTCTATTTATTTATTAAATATCATTAAGTAGTGTACGATGTAGTCTACTGTCTTCATAGCAAATATATAAGAGAGTAGCTTGTAACAAGAAAGTGATGTCAGCTTGTAACACAACAGTGATGTCGACAATTATTTTATTCGCCACTGGCTCCAGCCTATATATTTGGAATAGCCTTTTACCCTGTCAATCGTAATATTACACATTACTCATTTTGTGCTCTCGTATCAGAATTGCTGCACAACTATTCTACAGATCGTTTCATGGATGCGGCCAATATGAGGGCCAGAAAGAACTACCCGCAATTCCTCACAACACAGTGGCACTCACCCAGTCCAGCATGCTCCTGCACTGAGAGCTTTGATCCAAAAAACCTTTTCTCTCGTGAACTCTCCAGAGCCTTCGCTGCATCCTCGTGTCTGCCAATCAATCAACCAACCAACCAATCAATTAATAACCAATCCATCAATATCAATGTGGTGTTCAGGCATGATGAAGTACTATATTAGCAGCAAATAATATATCAATAAAATGATAATCAGAAATGTAATAATTGAGCATTAGTAAGAATAACAGCAACGACTATAATGAGCCATCATTCATAGCAACGTAGAAAGGATCTAAATGTTGCAGAGTGAAATTAATGCTCCCTTGAAAACGAATGAAAAATGCAGAGCTTAAACAAGTCAAAGAACTTTCAATTTAATTATTAATCTCATTACCCACTAATACGAGGCAGGCATGTTGACTATAGAGAAATATTCAGCCCCATATACTCATCCCTGGCTAGATCTTCTGCCGAGGAAACAAACATTAATCCATATTTTGCTCTTGCTACGATTAGTAGGGATTAGTAGTAGGTTCTGTTACTTTACAGAAATTAAGTTGCTAACAATTTACAAACTTTCCAATTTTAAATTAAAAGTTACTAGAAACTTTCCAATTTTAAATTAAAAATCAAGACAAATAGCATTATAGGTTAGGGTCCAGACAGAGCAGCAGGACGTACATACCCTACATCACCAAGTAGCAACAGTCACAGACGTCCCACTGATACACGAAATTAAGCTGAAATTAGACTCGGAATCTACAGTTGAGTTAATTTCAAGCCTTTCTATTAGAAAACGCTAAAACCTTAATTAACATTCGTTTCTTGTCTCAAGTCTTGTCAGTGTGAGATCAGAGATACCACGGCCTAGTGAGAACAGAGATACCACGGCCTAGGCGTGACATACTTTTTGAACGTGACGATGGCATGTCTATCATCTCCATGCCCCACGACGGTGATGGACACGACCTTGCCGTACTTCTTGTACTCGTGGAACAGTCCGTCCCTCAGGTTGGAGTCTGTGGACCGGGGGGGAAAGCCCTTGATGAGCATGCCCAGGGGTCTGCGGTCCCCGTGCAGAGGCTGCGACCCGCTAGACCCGCTCATGGACCCGTCACCACCCCCGTAGTGCTGCTGTCTGGGGTAGTCCAGCCCCCCGGCCCCTTCCATGCTCGACACCGCCCCTCCACCGGGTAGCTGAATCACCGAGGCTAGGCGCCCCCTCTCCTTGTATCCTGTCCGTCTGTAACACAAGTAAATAAATGAATAAGTGGCTGGAGCCACAAGTATACAATTGGCTTATAAACTACTGCAATATCAGTGATAGATCACGTTGGCGTGGGGATCGGGACACTAAACTCTTGAAGAATTCTGACAATCATTTTTAAAATACAGCTTTTAATATATCACTTGATATTGACTGTTAAAAAGTAAAATGTTAGAATTTAAAAAATAAACTTCAAAACCGCCTTAAAAATTTGAAGATTTTTAAATTAAACTTTTAAACGAGGAATGTTTAAATTTGATTTGCTAATTTACTATTATTATATTATTTCAAACCACAACATATCACTACAAGACAACAAAAATTAATTGACAAAGAATAATGGTCTGTGGCTTCCTAACACAGTCACAATTACAAGTGACGATTATGGCGATTATGGACTGCTATGGACTACATCATGAACTACTATGGACTACGTGCTAACATGGACTACTATGGACCACATTAGGGACTAATATGGACTAGTGCTAATATGGACTACTATGGATTACTATGGATCACATTATGGACTACGTGCTAACATGGACTATGGACTACGTGCTAACATGGACTACTATGGATTACATTATGGACTACTATCGGCTACATTATGGACTACTATTGACTACATTAAAGGCTACTGTGGACAAAGTGCTAACCCAGCGGAACCGGATTCACTGCTCTCTTTAGAAGCACTACGACGTTTAGGGGGGGACAGAGAGCCCCCACATCTCATCCCCTGCCTCCCCCTCCCCTCACCCCCCCCCAGCCCGTGGTGGTCGTGATGATCTCGTCCCTGCTGGTCTGACCAATGTGTAGAAGACGAAACCGTAGGTGAATCACTTCTAGGTCTGTTGTTATAATGTACATCATCGCAGCGTGATCTGTAAAATAGAAAAATACATTAAAAAATAAATTTCATCCATAAATTGTATTACTACAACAATCAATCAACAAATCAAATAAAATGTAAGCAACAAATCACATCTAGTAAGCTACCACTAGCACCTTCCCCAAACGAGATCCTTAAATTTTGCGATTTCCCAATCAAGCTGCTACTGCCGGAAATAACACTACACTTGACTTTACACACACGATAAGCTGCAAGAGAGGTACATGGGTCAATAGCCTCTTATATCTTGCACTTATATCCTATCTCTCAATGTCCAGGCACATAAACCACAGGTTTGCGCACACCACACCAGTACTTATTACCTGTAGTTAGCTGTAATGCATCATCGCGACGGACTAACAGAGAAAGAACCATTGATACTGGCTTTTCCAAATATTGTACAGTTATGTTTCGTAGTTGATGTTAGATGGCTGATAGAGAGATAGTTATCAAATAAAATGGTATGTATGGGAGACAAGAACGAATGCAAGTTGTTTAGCTTATAAACAGCCAAAGAGAAAGACTTGAATAACAAAGTGATGTCAGCTACTTTTCTCAATCAAACTGTCAGACACAACAAAACATAGAACATTCAATTGACCAATGACTCCATAGTTCAAACCCCGACCAGTCATCATCATCAGAATCGACATCATCATCTTCCCTTTAATCTCAGTTTAACTAGGGTCGGAAAAAGAATAGACCTTATCCACTCCTCTCTGTCCCATACCATACTATCCGTTAATCCCCTAGAATCTCTTCTATTCGTTTTATAAAATTTTGTAGCAATTTCTGGAGTCTAGGCGCTCACAAAAAAAATGCACTTTCCCGGTTGGTCAATTCTCCAAACAATCCGGACACTAAATGGGAAAATAGATAAAACATCAGCAATATACTCAAATGCATGGTACATAAATAAACAGACGATATATTAATCACATATTTTTGCTTGTTGGTCTATGGGTTCCTCAAAGCACGTTAGATCAGTAAAAAAAATTCAACAGAACAATTGATACTTGAAATGATTATATTATTTGTGGTTTCAGACTCGATACAAATGTCCCACTATCCCAGTCGTCAATACAGACTTTTCTACAGTCGTCACATAAAGTACCGGCGTCTTGGGTTAAGCTATCGCCCTATTTTACACAAGGGCACCTCTTGGCACTCTCTCCAAACATCTGCGAGGTAAGGAAGGTGGTAGGCAACTACCCTCTCCAAACTCTTCTATTTTTACGAAACTCAAATAAGCTTGGACAGGAGGTGTATGCGTTTGATAAGATCCGATGATTCAACGTCTGCCATTTTTTAAAATACACCACATCCTGTACAACTCTGACCAGTAGTAACCCAACAGGCAATGTCGACCCACCAATCACAGAGCTAAGCTATGATAGCATAACCGCTGCCCAGTATATCGTTATACATCCTGACACGAACGTTCCCGTGTTCATAAGCAGCTAACAACCACACAGCTGCGCTATGGCAAACATCAATATAGCTGCACTCAGCTGAACATAGGCAGCACACCGCCTTTAATCGGCTTTAGACTTCATACATACAGCTGTGCACAACCTAGGACAGCTAAAAAACAGCTGTGCACAACCTGGCTCAGCTAAAAAAAACAGCCGGGCACAACCTAGCGCAGCTAAAAAACAGCCGGGCGCAACATAGCGCAGCTAAAATAACTGCCGGCAGGACACAGCCCAGCTAACGAACAGCTGTGACTCGCCACTCAGCTGCCGGTGCAGCAGATTTTTGAAATAATACACTAGACAGGTCGAATAATGCAGCTGCCAGCAAACCATTTCAACAGATCGATTTGCAGATTGCACGCCATACGCTTATGTTAAACAACGGCATAACTGCGTAATGAACACATATGCAGGATTCTCTATACTGTATTTCGTATAATTATTACAATGCCTTCGCTTATATTAATTAAATATAGCTACTATAAATAACATGAATAATATATATTATATGCGTCGTAAAAACAACGGAACATTCTAAATAGTTTAAATTGCACTAGAGGAACAGTATTTAACAAATAACTACAGAACACTTTCTGTACTGCTGCCCGTACGCGGTCTTACATGGTACACTGCACAGTATAAAGCCATATAACACTGGCTATTTAATAACACGACAGAAACCATAGAAATACAACAGTCAAGTCAAGCAACTGTCACGCGAGAGTCTCTGAAGACATGATGGCGGTTTCAATGAGATCACCTAGATAGAGGGGCTAACGTGAACAAGGGTTTAACAGATCTACGCTATGTATGTGTCCATACTTTGGACTGATTTTTCTGGATTTTGGAATTTGCACCGTTTTTGGACCTTCTTTTGCTCGCCGGCTTGATTTTGTCTCAATAGTGCTCGATGTTGTCATTGATAACTGTAGCACTCTAATTGAATTTAGAATCTCTCTAGAGCTTGGTCGCCCGTTACCTACGTATTGCTGTACTAATAAAGAGATCTCATAGTATCATGGTAACAACGACCTGATGTATAGGAACAATGCACAAACCATATTTTGATAGTCCTACTAACGATAAATTGAGCTAACGTTCACAGCAAACAAAACAACCAAAATTACAAATGATCGCAAGAAACTCTTAGTACAATACTGCTTACCTACGGTCATTGAAACTACAGAAACTATATATTTATTTATACACAGACGAGCAATGATGCTGGAATTACGATTTGTGAAAAAACTAAATAGGGCAAATCTTTCTAAGTTACACTGAACTGCTATGTTAAACCTGATTTAACGTCGATTTTCTAGCATTGCGGATAGTTTATATATATATATATATATATATATATATATATATATATATATATATCCAACACATGGATGCTTTGTTGCACATTAAAATACAACTGACTAATACTAATTCAAAAGTAATTAATTTCCAGCATCCTCAAAAAGATAATAAATTCACGTTATCACTAATTAAGCGTACAAGGCTCTGTCATTACAAGACTAGTTCATCATGAGGCAGGATAAGGAAGGCTGATTACGGCTTCAAACATGCTATTGCATTGCTAAGATTGACAACAAACAATGCAGAAAATACTTGACGGCATCACTCAGTATAATCATCACCATCATTATCATCTTCTTCTTCCCTTGATTCCCAGTTAACTATGGTCGGGACAAGTCACTCAAAACGATGCATGAACAATATCCTGCAGAGGAAGTAATAACGAGTTTAGAACATCATCGTGATAGAGCGCTAATATAAGTATATATCAACATAAAAACAGGCAGCATCTATGCTGTTGTCAAATGGCAAATGAAGGTAAGTAAGCGGAGTCTCAAGAAGACAATAAAAGCCAAGAAACCCTATTTTTCTATGCTAGAGGCCTAAACACGGTGAGAAGCTTATCTTTTGTGGTGTAATCTTTACTACGTCCAATTGTAGTAAGTTTAGGTAGCGTGTTTGCGTGATAGTAGAAATATGCACCTTAGACATGAGAGTGGAGAGAGATAGAGAGAGAGAGAGAGAGAGAGAGAGAGAGAGAGAGAGAGAGAGAGAGAGAGAATACAGATAGACGTTAACGATTCGCACAGCTGCGAAAAGTCAGTTATCATACAGGATGAAGCACATAACTTTTATACATCGGACTAGGTCAGCTATTGATTTAACGTTCGATTCATCGCTTGACGTCGATACGCTAATCTAAGCTAATTGACACATTACTACATCAAGACACTGTCGAACAAAACATTTTCCAATGGAACTAGACCATTATCTAACAGGTTATATAACTAGACTGTAGACTATCATCTAATACAATAGAACTAGTCCATTGTCTAATAGACCACTATATCAAAGAATAGAACTAGTCCATTGTCTAACAGACTAGAACTAGTCCATTGTCTAATAGACCACTATATCAAAGAAAGAACTAGTCCATTGTCTAACAGACTAGAACTAGTCAATTATCTAATAGACTAGAATTAGACTATTATCTAATACACTAGACCATTATCTAATAGACTAGAACTAGACCATTATCTAATACACTAGAACTGGACTTTTATCTAATAGACTAGAACTAGACTATTGTCTAACAGACTAGAACTAGTCAATTATCTAATAGACTAGAACTAGACTATTATCTAATACACTAGATCATTATCTAATAGACTAGAACTAGACCATTATCTAATACACTAGAACTAGAACTGGACTTTTATCTAATAGACTAGAAATAGACTATTATCTTATACACTAAACCGTTATCTAATACACTAGAACTGGACTATTATCTAATAGACTAGAACAAGACCATTATCTAATAAACAAGACTATTTTTCTAATAGACAAGACCAATATCTCATTACCTAATAGACTAGACTAGACCATTACCTAATAGACTAGAAGTAGACCATTATCTTATAGACAAGATCATTATCTAATAGACAAGACCATTATCTAATAGACAAGACCATTATCTAATAGACAAGACCATTATTTAATAGACAAGACCACTATCCAATAGACTAGACCATTATCTAATTGACTAGAACAGGACCATTAGCTTATAGACTAGACCATTATCTAGCTAGAATAGTTAGAAGAGGTATAATTCGGCACGCTTTGTGGAGTAAGAACTGCAGCAATATCAAACACATAATACAGTCTTGAGCAGGTTCTTTAAAAAGCAGGATATTTAAAATGCCGCTGCAGTAGGATTAGTTAAGTTTTCAAATGTTTGAATACAAAACGGTATATGCAATTCTGCGAAACATGCTGACGTGGCCACTAATAGATAGAACGAAAAGAGAAGGGTAAAATGAGAGCGCACGGCTGGGTAGGCTAGTAGATAGCCTGAAATAACCTATAGTAGAGCAGCCTGTCGAGAGAGCAGCGCGTTGAGACAAAGCGGCTCCAGGTTCTACTCTACAACCCGGCCAAACACCACGGCTTCCGTCAATTCAAAGCTTACAAGCTACGCCAAAATTTTAACCTTAGCACAACAATTTCCGTGTATGTAGAAACACACTAAGGAAGTGTAGCAAGCAGATATAAATGCTAAATTAATATTAAATATTAATAGAACAGCTACCGAAACATAAATAAGAAATACTGGTTTGACGACGGTTTCTGCAAAGTAGGATTCAAGCGATTTTAGAGTATATCAGTCAACACGCAGCTAAAATGTTGTTCGGAAATGCACTGACACAACAGAAGGACCGAATTGTAATAATGAAAGCAACAAAATTAATAAATCAAAACGGAATCCCTGAGAAACCGATAAAGGCTGGCAGGCTATCTGCTACGCTACAGCTACAGGCTCGACAAGGCGGCTTTGAAATAGACTACAAGAGTATCGCAATGCTCCAGCTACTGCTGTTCAAATAGCTATATTTTAGATCGTTAAAAAGCAGCCATATGCTCAGGGCTTGAGTTAACTACATCAAACTTTCGATACGCCATGCAGACTTCTGTGCTGATATAAATACATGTATATAAATCTGGATTTTATATAAGTGTGTGTGTATGTGTGTGTGTGTGTATGAGTGTGTGTGTGTGTGTGTGTGTGTGTGTGTGTGTGTGTGTGTGTGTGTGTGTGAGAGAGAGAAAGAGAGAGAGGGAGAGAACAGTGAACATTTATTTTTAACTGAATCTAGTTATACATGATGCCTATAAAACGACACAGAATAGAAATAAAATATACATCAGAAAGATCATAACTGACCTACGTAGCTGACTACCAGAATCATAGAAACATAGAGACGTGTACACTGTTCATTAACAATACTTTCATACACAGATACTGCTGATTAGCAATACTTTCATTATGCATGTATACTGGTGATAAGCAATACTTTCAGATAAACCTGTATACGTCTGATTAGCAATAATTAAATTATGCATGTACACTGGGATACTGCTGATTAGCAATACTTTCATCTACATGTATAGTATTGATTAACAATACATTCATATACATGTATACTGTTGAATTGAATTGAATCACGTTTATTTCACATCGGTAAAATCGTACACCAGAAATACATGGTGTACATGTATTAACAATACTTTCATATATGGTATGAAAGTATTGTTAATATTTTCAAAATGGTGTACTTTCATACATGTATGGTGTACAATGTACAACATTGTTCATGTTGATTAACATTACTTTCATATGCATATATACTGTTGATTAACAATACTTTCATATACATGTATATTGCTGATTAACGGTATAGCAAACTTTAGAAATATATTGTTGAACAACGATATACTAAACTTGAGAGTTCTTTTAGAGAGGAAGCCAGTTAACACTGCATGGCTGGCAAGCCTCAAGCAAACTCGTCTACCATTATTCTAGCACTCTCTAGCCGCATCCAACACTATAGATAAGAGGACCGTAGTACCAGTAGACGTGTACGTGTAGATTATAAAATACTTTATTACACATCAAGTCTGCCACTATACTGACTACATATACAACTACATGCATGCAATTTACGGACCTTCAAGAGATAATAAAGCCGGTTTCGTAATGGGTCAACTAAATATACAGAAGTACAGTAAACTCCTATTAGTTAGGAGCCTAGTAATTAGTATATATCCTACAATAATAATATGTAGTTGAAGACTGTCATCCTAGTTTCATACCTGAAGTGTGATACACATTTATTCAACCAGTGCCCACTATCTCGCTCAGTGTTAGGAACACTACAGTAATTTAAATAAGCTAGTCTGATTGTTTTTAAGTCTCTGGACGACACTACATGAGCTTTTATAATAAATATCTAATTCGTCCGCCTACTGAAACCCAACAATCGATTCTTTTTAGAGATCAATTCCCTCTATAAAGAATATGGACTAAGAAGATGAGCAAGACATTGCGGCTGACGTTCTAAGCGAGCAACAACAACTAGCTACAGAGTTGATCTCAGCAACATACTGACGCCGCATATAAAGAAGAACAGAGAAGAGTACTGAAATGATCAGAAGAGAGTAGGGTAGAGAGAAAGAAGGATGGAAAGCAGCACAGAGAGAGAGAGAGAGAGAGAGAGAGAGAGAGAGAGAGAGAGAGAGAGAGACAGCGAGAGAAAGAGAGAGAAAGTGAAAGATAAAGAATGAGATAAAGAGAGAGAGAGAAAGAGAGAGAGAGAGAGAGAGAGAAATGAGGAAAGAGTAAAGAGAAGAGTGAGAAGCATTCACTGAAGAGAAGAACTAAGAGAAGAGAGTAACATTAAATACAGCTATTTCAAATCAATGACTATATCAATACATCATGTCCCACAATAAGTCTTACTTCTCTAAGTTGAATATCATGCGCAACAACGGTACGACTTGACAACCAACAACAACTAACTATACATCTAGTCATAACACAGCATGACAACCAACAGTAACCAATCATACATCCAGTCATAACACAGCATGACAACCAACAATAACCAATCGTATACCAAGTCATAACACAGCATGACAACCAACAATAACCAATCATACATCTAGTCATAACTCAGCATGATAACCAACAATAACCAATATAGAGTAAAATGCAACTATGAATCAATAGTAAGTTTTATTACGTTTAGCTTTATAGCAAAAGCAATAGCAAGATTTTAAGAATTCTCTCTATTTCTAAAAGAAATAGAGAGAATTCTTAAACTCAAAGTCTGCTTTCCCGCTCCATAAGAGCACTCCTAAGGATATAACAACAGTAATACTACAGGTTATTACTGCACAGATATTGCTCCAGCTATAAGAGCATGTTTTAACTACGTACTACTCCATCATTTTCAAATCTCTATTAACAGTAACGGCAGTATCAACATAACGCATAGCAACTATACAGTGCTGCAGTTAGAAGCAATAACGACAATGACCACGACGTCACTCTGCTTACAATCATTCTCTCATGGCTCATGGCTGTTTTTTGCGACCGTACAAAAGAGTTTAGCCTAACAGCAGCATACACAAGCGTACAAGCTCTACGGCGTACACAAGCGTACGCCTACAAGCAGTATAGCGTACAGTGAGCACAAACGGCGAGGGTCAACCACGCACTATTGATTGTCCGGTCGTTCAGGTCTATAGTAAACCTATACAGCTATATTGTACAGTGGTCAAAGAGACACTACTACACCAAATGCCTACTGAAAGCTAATGTGAGCTCCTATACATCGTAAACTGTCTACGGTGATCAGCCGATAGGCTCTATATACGCTGGCACTAGCAACAGAAGCACGTTTAAATATTTTAGAAAAAAAGTATATGTTATCGATATAAATCATCGAACAAATTTCTAAAATATCAACAAACATAGAAATTAAGAAGTATATAGAAACCAGAGTCCAAATAAAGATACAAATAATATGGAACTATAATACAATATACTATAAAAATAATATACAATGTGCTTTTATATATATGTAGTACGTGACTTGAGAGTAAAGAACAATCATAATCTCACGCCAATCCCATATCACGCGATCGGTTAGTGATATGATTTACATGATTCATAATTTCGTATAACCACTGCTGCGAATACGACCCCGCTAGTCGGCGCTATACTGGGCAGTCTTCAATTTTTTTAAATCGTAGAGTTCTATAAGAAGGCCTTCTATAAGAAGATAAGAAGGTTCTATAAGAGTTATATAAGAAGGTTCTACAAAGCTAGAGTTCTATAAAGTTAGAGTTATATAAAGTTAGGTTCTATAAAGTTAGAGTTCTATAAGAAGGTTCTATAAGAAGGCCACTGGCTGAAGCCAGTGGCGAAGTCGGTAAGACACTCGACCGCGGATCAGTATGTACGGGTTCAAAAATCCTGTGCTCGCCATCACTGACATCGCTTTCGAGTGAGGAAACTGACGTTAACCTGTGCTTTACCAGCCTTTAATATGAAATAACACAGCCATATTACATGCACATTTGAGTTAATTAAAAAAATTGCTTGGTGCTAATTCCATATTTACTTTGTCAACACTTAATTTCAATTTTTTTGCCAACTGTAAAGGAATATTTTCTTCGAAGAAATTGCAGAGTTGGGGAATTCTAATCTTCAAATGTTTTTCTCATTCATTCACTGCCAAGGAAGGTGAAGGTATATGTTATGTTATAAAGGCAAACTCAGTTCACTGATGGTACCTCTTAAAACATTAGGACATCTCTCCCTACCTCTAGTTAACATACTCAACAGGCTCTGGACGTCCACATAATAACTCTAAATACGATTCGTGATATGAAAGCCTAACAGCCCTATATCTTCTAACAGCTTGATATCTGAGTGATCTCTTTGTGCAGTGACACAGCTCAATCGTCTCCTCTATATAGCGATTACATCAGCCAAAGCTGGACTCAAGGCACCAATAATAAAATATATACTCTCATTTCTTGTTAAAGTGATAGTAGCGCGACAGACACTAACATGTTCTTACATATTATATGTGCTGCAGACTAACTAACAAATCATGCATCATCATCATCATCATCATCATCATCATCATCATCATCATCATCATCATCATCATCACCATCATCATCATCATCACCATCATCTCCCTGATTCCCAGGTTAACTATATTTGGGAAGAAAGAAAATTATAGCCACCAACTAACAAATCAAATCATAATAATTAACAAATCATTTTGAAAGCATAAACAATACAGCAAGGCAAAAAGCTCTTCGCATAAATAAAGTTATTTTAATAAAAGATATACTACACGAAAGTGACAGTGAACGATACTAACTGATAGCATGTTTTTAACTATTACTGTGCTGCAGGCTAACAAACTAAACACAGCTCTTTAACGAGTTGAACTTGATGCAAACACTCAAACTATGCAAAATACAAATGCAAAATACGATGCAAAATACTCGATGCAATTGCCGATTAAGGTTCAGTCTCCAATATCACATATCTCTCCCGCACTGAAATAATTACCCAGTATACTGTAACCAGACAGAGAGTAGATAACACATTCGCTACAGAAGTGGAAGTCAAAGATTACAGCAACAAGGTGACAATGTCCGGGCCTCAGAATCGATCGAATAGCCATGGAATCAAATATACAGCTACGATTAAGAATCAGCCATGCGTTTAAAACTTGAATATCAGAGTATAGAATATTAGAGTATAGAAGAGTATAAAACTTGAAGAAATACAAGACTAGCCACAAAAGAGTTCCAAGCAAAGGCAAAAGTAACGAATGTTGATTATATCATAGTTATTCTAGAATATATCATAGTCACAACTGAACCGGCTGCAACCAGCAGCAACTGATTTGTTCACTCATTAAAAACAAATGACAATCTACCGTCCGAATATAACCCATAGCAGAATAACATTTAGTTTTCATCAAAGGCAGGTTAGAAGAGAGGTAAATAACTACATTTGTCATACGCTAGAGTTACTCATCAGCCATGACTACTAAAAACTAGGAAAGCATACGTCGACGTAAGATCCGCAGCATACATATTCTTTCCGCACCGCATACGTGAAAAGTAAATAACGAAATACAATTATAAACTTACCTCGGCAGTGCGTCCATATTACACAGCAAAGAGACAAACACATAAATGGGCATTAACACACGAATACTCACACATATTTACGCAGACACGCATACACGCTCACGCACGCACACAGCTACATACAGCTAAGGCGCAGGTGTTATAAACATTTGTAACATAGCAGCTGATTAAATAAAAAGAACTTCTCTATAGGCTCACCAACGCATTCAAAGCTGCGATGCTGAATCATTCCATTGTACTGACTTCCCAATATACCAAACTTTTACACTTACTCTTATAAAAATATAGTTACTATTAAATATTAATATAATCAAAACAACAACATGAAGTATTATAATTGGACATTTTACCACAAGTGTAAAGGTTCCAGAAGGTTTGATAGAAATGATCTGATCTACGAAATCGTTGTTCGTATTCTGGAGTACATCAGGAATATAGAAATAAAGCCAATAGCATCGAATCTATTGTGCGACCCGATAGAGCCTCTGATTAAAAAAATGCAGTCCAGCCCTTTCATAGAAATTAATGCTAATATTTAATATCCTATCTTTATTTAGCGTATGTGTTAATCCAGATAGTTGATTCACTTGTAAGGCAGCTTAGTGTAGTCAGTCAACCCGGTACGCAGGTTAGAGAAAGCGGTGAATCACAAATACCCAGCGAAACTCACTTTCTCTGCATCTACCATGACCCGTACGGAAACGATTCAAATGGCACCAACTTCCTCTGCAGAGATTCATTCCAGGTACAGCTTGAGACAGATCTTGAACCAGATGGTGGTTTCTGAGTTTTGTAATATCCTATTAATGCTGTCACAATCACGATCCTAGTTTGACTGGGATTCAAGGGAAGATAAGATGATGACGATGTTGTCAACGTGTCCACCAATCCCACAGTCCACTGAGCCTGAGATGTCTATCTCTTAGCTAACGTCATGCTGCCACAGCTGCCACACGGAGCGAGCATGCTTAATCAATTTCATTGACAAAATTCTCCGCATATACATACATATGGCGAGATTTTATTACGTCTGTTGAAATAACCTAATGATTTTACATTGAAACTAAGACTTCTACAGCAATTCCACAGTTCAGTGACAAGATGTAGCAGCAGTTCCACAGCTCAGTGACAAGATGTAGCAGCAGTTCCACTGTTCAGTAACAAGCTGTAGCAGCAGTTCCACTGTTCAGTAACAAGCTGTAGCAGCAGTTCCACTGTTCAGTGACAAGATGTAGCAGCAGTTCCACTGCTCAGTGACACGATGTAGCAGCAGATCCACAGTTCAGTGACAATATGTAGCAGCAGTTCCACTGCTCAGTGACATGATGTAGCAGCAGTTTCACTGTTCAGGGACAAGATGCAGCAGCAGTTCCACTTTTCCGTGGCAAGAAGTAGCAGCAGTTCCACCGCTCAGTGACAAGATGAAGCAGTAGTTACACAGCTCAGTGACTAGATGTAGCAGCAGTTTCACTTTTCAGTGAGAAGATGTAGCAGCAGTTCCACAGCTCAGTGTCATGATTTAGCATCTGTTCCACTGTTCAGTAACATGCTGTAGCAGCAATTCCACTGTTCAGTAACATGCTGTAGCAGCAATTCCACTGTTCAGTGACAAGATGTAGCAGCAGTTCCACTGCTCAGTGACACGATGTAGCAGCAGATCCACAGTTCAGTGACAATATGTAGCAGCAGTTCCACTGCTCAGTGACATGATGTAGCAGCAGTTCCACTGTTCGGTGACAAGATGTAGAAGCAGTTCCACGGCTCAGTGACATGATGTAGCAGCAGTTCCACTGTTCAGTGACAAGATGTAATAGCAGTTCCACTCTTCAGTGACAAGATGTAGCAGCAGTTTCACAGCTCAGTGACAAGATGTAGCAGCAGTTCCACTGTTCAGTGACAAGATGCAGCAGCAATTCCACTTTTTTCCGTGGCAAGTAGTAGCAGCAGTTTCACTGCTCAGTGACAAGATGTAGCAGCAGTTCCACAGCTCAGTGACAAGATATAGCAGCAGTTTCACTGCTCAGTGACAAGATATAGCAGCAGTTTCACAGCTCAGTGACAAGATGTAATAGCAGTTCCACTCTTCAGTGACAAGATGTAGCAGCAGTTTCACAGCTCAGTGACAAGATGTAGCAGCAGTTCCACTGTTCAGTGACAAGATGCAGCAGCAATTCCACTTTTTTCCGTGGCAAGTAGTAGCAGCAGTTTCACTGCTCAGTGACAAGATGTAGCAGCAGTTCCACAGCTCAGTGACAAGATATAGCAGCAGTTTCACTGCTCAGTGACAAGATATAGCAGCAGTTTCACAGCTCAGTGACAAGATGTAGCAGCAGTTCCGCAGCACGAATCGACTCATCGAGTTGATAGCATTCATGCTTTTCTATACAAGTCACTGATGGCATCCGATGGCTGCCATTAATTATAGTTGCACTAGCTAAAAGTTATAATATTATTTCATGATGGAGAGCTAAATTGTTCACTTTAAATAGCCTGAAGATCTAGTCCATATCAAGTTCCCATTTATAACAAATGATATTATTTATTCCCATTTCTATGTTAACTTGAATATATATTTTACAGGTATCCAACATCAGTAGAATCCGCCAAAATTTATCGCAAATTTATCGCGTTATCCTCGTAATGCAAGTTTGTCCAATACGTGATAAATCCAATTGATTGGCACTTTTTCTTTTCACAATCTGTACGAATAGAAGGTTAATCCAAACGAGTCTGTTTAAATCACTGTGCATTCAGATTATCCAAGAGAATCGATATCCAAAGAGATTTAATCCAAATTCTGCGCTAAGTCCACCCATCCGATGTCACGACAATCTCACAGGCGGAAATACTTAGAAATAAAAACTAACTATCAATCTAATTAGTCTGAGAAATATATAGGGAGAGATAAAGGTGTAGAACGGAAGATAGAGAAGGAATAAGACACAGACAAAGAGACAAACACAGGCAGACATGAGGATATATTAACCCAGCATCAGCCCCTCCTGACCCCTGTTGATCGCCCAGCCTCCCAGCCTCTGGGTCACCCACGGGGACGCTCGAGGGAGCCAGGCCCCTGAGAGTGGGGGGTACGGTCCCCGGGGCAGCGACCGACGATTCGTTGAATACGGTGGCAAGGCGTTGCCCCTCTAGCCAGTTCTCGGCTTCATGGGCCTGAGAGGCGCACTTGATGTCCATGAAAGCCACAACCGCTCCCCCGCCCCCAGCTATCATACGCACACTCTGGATCTTCCCGTAGCTGTAATAGCAATATAATGCTGTCATTATCTCAGTAGATACCATAACTTAATACCATACCGATAGCTAATACCAGTATTTGTAATAGCAATATAACGCTGTCATTACCTCAGTAGATACCATTAACTAATACCATACCGATATCTAATACCAGTATTTGTAATAGCAATATAACGCTGTCATTACCTCGTAGATACCATTAGTTAATACCGGTATTTGTAATAGCAATGTAATGCTGTCATTACCTCGCAGGTACCATTAGCTAATACCAGTATTTGTAATAGCAATATAACGCTGTCATTACCTCAGTAGATACCATTAGCTAATACCATACCGATAGCTAATACCAGTATTTGTAATAGCAATGTAGTGCTGTCACTACCTCAGTAGATACCATTAGTTAATACCAATATTTGTGGCGAGATTCAGCACAAATACATTAGCAGAATACATTATAATTAGAATATTCGTATAAGCATTACGTATGTTTTTATACCACAGGCTATTCTAATACACCATGAGTACGTCACAAAAATGTGCAAAACTAGCGCTTGACATATATAAAACATAAAAACTATGACAATTTAATAAGACATAATCAATTAGGGATTAATCAATTAAATTACACATAATCAATTAGGTATGCAGATGCAGACACAAGCAACGATATATGCATTTTACTATATAATATCTCACTCTGCCTTTCCTCCGATCTGTAAGTCTACAGCACACAAAAATGTATTCTAAACTAATTAATAAATTTATTCTAAACTAATTAATAAATTTATTCTAAACTAATTAATAAATTTATTCTAAATTAATTAATAAATGTATTCTAAACTAATTAATAAATTTATTCTAAATTAATTAATAAATGTATTCTAAACTAATTAATAAATTTATTCTAAGATATTCTAAACACAGAGTACACTCTGTAACTGCTGCTATGGTACATACGGCCACATCATGCAGCACACTATGCATGTACGCAAGAGAATAAATTGAGAAAGCCTTCACAACCAGTTCAACACATTATTCAATTATGAAAAACTTTAGACCTAAGATCCACATTATCTTCGAAATTATATTGTTATCCTGATAAATTGCCATCTATTATTGCAGTACAATTCGTTGCACTCGACGCATCACAGTGCACCAGTGCAAGACAATTTAATGCCAGCAGGATCCAGGGTTTCATTATCTGAGTTTAGCGCTATTTGTCAGGATCAGGTTCCATCCACTAGCTAGTAAACAATCCATCCAGCGTGTCAACGAAGAATTACACTTCTGTCTCTGACTAAATCAACGGGGTACGGAAAGAAAACTCGCCGCTTTTTACTTTTATTCTAGTTCAAAAGACTAAAAATCTACGTAGGGTAGCTTCAGATTATCAGCAGAGATACCGCTATGAACAGTTTACTCCCAGACTCGAACCAATGTTCTCCAGCTTATCAGCAAACGTGTTACCGCAAAATACTGACCAGTTTAAACTGGACATATGATGGAGAGCATAAATTAACATGGATCATCATCATCATAATTATCTTCCCTTGAATTCCTCACCAACTAGGGTCGGGATACGAATAGACTGTCTCATACCCTCTATATCCTATATCATACATCTATCATCAGTCAATCCCCTATTTCAGACTTGTCCATTCGTTTAAATTTTTGTAGCAATTTCTGGAGCCTAGACGCTCACCAACCGAATGTGCCCTTTCTGACATTGGTATGGATCTTAGTGCTTTAGTCGCCTTATACTACAGGTGCAGTCACCGGTTGGCCAATTCTTCAAACAACCCCGACACAACACGGGGAAAATAAATTAACATGGATCATACAGAAAATAAAAATCTTCTTTCCTACGCCAGTAAGTGTCATTGCGAAGTGCAGAAAGTGAATTTAAAAAAAATAAAAGGTACCAGACTATTGTCACAATACTTCTTTTTATACTTTGCTTCAAACGCCATATATAGCCCACAGAAACACTATACTACGTCACCCGGGTTACTGAAGAATAGACCAACCATGGACATAAAAGGAGACAAAGCACTAAGATCCAAACCAATATCAGAAAGGCCATTCAGTTAGTGAGCGCCTTGGGTACAGAAATTGCGACAAAATTTTATAATCCCTACCCTAGTTAAACTGGGATTCAAGGAAAGATGATGATGATGACAATGATGATGATGATGAATATTCTATGTCACGCGGGTCCCATACAAAGCAAAATCACAGCAGGACGACTAGTACTAAAATTAGATTACATTTATTCATTATAATACTACACCAAAGCCAAGAGGTATGGGTTGCAATCTCCGCCGTACCGTCACCGACATCACACTAGTGTACAAAAACACAGACGTTGAACTTTAATTTCTATTTATTTTATACTTAATTTGTTTGCAGATCTAGCGACTTCAACTCAATAGATTTCATAGTCTATACAATTTTTCTCCCTTCGCAACGGCTCGAACATTCAGAATAAAGATTTCTACAGAACCCTAACTATGCAAATAAAAACTTCAAAATCTTCCTTATCATAATTGACACTCTATTTAAAAACTTTCAGGACAAAATATCTCATCGTTGTTCAACGTAGTTAACAGCTAATACGGCCTAGATTCGGCCTAGATTAGGCATGTTTTGATTTTGCCTGAGACTCGAGCCAGAAGAGATTTCAAGGCTAATGATAGTCATTATTAGAACTAGCATACTAATACCTAACATGCTTATAAATAGAACTGTTTTACCTATACAATTCAGGTATTATCTCAAACTAATCAGAAAAACTGCATCCTAAAAGAAATCACAACATTTGGTGTCAAAATAGCTTCAGATCCAAGGATGAGCTCAACACGTCCTATCATATACGTCCATTCAAGCGCTGCCTCCTTCACGAATCTGACCACATACTAGTGAAGGGTTTTTTAATCAGCAGACTAGATTACTGTAATAGTCTTCTCTATGGCGCTGGACATAGTTTATTACACAAACTGGAGAGGATATAAAACGCTGTGGCACATCAATTGGCTGGCAGAATAAAATATGACCACATCACTCGCTCGAGCTGTCAGCGAACTATACTGGATTCAAGATACTCAGAGAAATATTTCAACCTTTGACTATAAAAATCTAGACAACCATACACAAACCATACGCATATAGAAGTAATGCCTGTGTACGGTTTCTACAGTGGTGAGACCTAAGAACCTGTCATTATCTGAATCTGGGTCCCGCTATAATCTGTGCACACAGGCTATAACAAGATGATACTATGATACTCTGTGCACACAGGCTATAACAAGATGATACTGTGACACACTTTGCACACAGACTATAGCAATATGATACTGTGATACTATGTTCACACAGGCCTGTGTGCACAGAGTGTCACAGTATCATCTTGTTATAACAAGATGATACTGTGACACTCTGTGCACACAGGCTATAACAAGATGACCCCGTGATACTCTGTGCACACAGGCTATAGCAAGATGATTCAGTGACACTCTGTGCACACAGGCTATAACAAGATGATCCAGTGACACTCTGTGCACACAGGCTATAGCAAGATGATACTGTGATACTCTGTGCACACAGGCTATAACAAGATGGATTCAGAGCTATCAGCATACTGAACCAACCATATGGATCGTATCTCTTCATCTTTCCACTTTTCTTTGGCATGGTCTGATAGGTAGTAGGCGAAACGTTAAATTACGGCTCAGCCTATCGAGGATGTAACTTTCAGGCGTGCACTGATTAATTAAGCAAGACAAGCAGCGCCCAGTCAGGGATCGGCCAGCAGATAGTTCAATCAGTATGCAGTGGGTGATTTCTGCAGAACTTGACAAGTTATGGACGGGCATGACAGAAAGCGCTGTTTCGTGAAGTAGAGGATCAGCTCCCGTGTCTGGCACTCAGTCGACTTATTTAACAAGTACTAGAAATATTAGAACAGTAACTTACATTAAATTCGTCCAAAAACGACAAAAACTAATAAACCAAAACGGCACAAAAACTCAAGAAAAAACCTAATAAACAAACTTGTTGATTATATTCTCTAACGTAAAATGTAGCTAAATATTTAGAGTTTAAGAGATTAGTACATTTATACAATTGCACACTACAAAAACTATAAAGCTTAAAGGCATAATTTAAATTGTACCGTGCAATAATTATAATGTGCATGTACAGACTATATGCTCTGTACATGACGTGAATTGTAATTATCAAGCAATAGTGGTGACATGCTTTTTTAATACAAGGAAATTTCAGTCGGATGATCTCATTTGTGTTCGCTTCACTTCATCAAAGACCCGTTTTATAAAAAGCGGTATTTCCATTCACCCGCCCCCTCCATCCCTCTCTCTCTCTCTCTCTGACTTTCTCTTTACCCGTCTGCACCTTCTTTCCTTCCGTCTGTTCCCCTTTTATACGCTATCATATCCCCTAAGCTACAAACCTTTTGTAAACAGTTGGCAAACTGCCAAGCGAAGCTTGCGCAGAAAACCGTGCAAAAGGATGCACTTAAAATAGTAATAGAGACAAAAAATAACAACTTTCGAAATTTTGCTACAAATTAACATGATAGAAATTTTTTAACTCCTTTAAAATTTAGTTACTAAATCAATATTAACCAAAGCTTGTATTTGACAATTATACAAATATCATATTATCAGATACTTTTCTGATCTAATACAGCTGTTCAGTCACATGAGTGACGTCACTGGCCACTACCCTCAGGCCTACATTCATAGGCCTTCCAAGAGCAGCTAAAGATGGCGAACTCGCAAATGCTCAAGGATTCGTAGCAGCTGCCCCAGCAGAAGGCCATCATATCAAAGGCCAGCAGCTGGGTCGTTAGATTCGATCTACTATTGACCAGCTAGCTGATAGCATTGAAAACAGCCTATATTCGAGCTGTAGGGGCTCTACAGATATGCGTCTACTGAACAAACTAACTGCTATATTGTATCTAATCCGAAATCTATACTAATATCCGCATGCTTTTACAATCTGCCTATACTTCGTGTGCTTTATACAGCACTTGTGCATAATTTATGGCCTACATGCTACATAAATCAAGCAGAGACATGTCCATATTGTAAAAGCAAATATTTGTGTAATATATATTTTACCGTCTATTAATACTACCTGTAAAAAATATACTTAAAAAATCTGCACCTAAAACAGTATACTAGTACTAAAAATGCTTCATTAAGCATCTTATAGTATGAAGAACGGGATTTTATAAGTAGTTATTAATGATCTTAAAAAATAAAATATTTCTTTCAAATTAAACGAATTGGAATTTAATGCCACGGCAAAAGCTCTCTCTCTCGCTCTCTAGTGTTTATCATAGTATATTCAAGGCACATATGTCTACTGAAAATTTGCTCTCACTTCTACACAATTATCCTCATCATAATGCAATGGAGTACTGAGCCTAGGGAATAGGATGACTTAGATAGTTTTCTCGTTGCCTTCATTACATTGTTTAGTCTCTTCTAACAACACGCACAGTATACGTATAGGCCTGGTCTACTTTCCAGTGGTATATTCACAAACAACTCGAAAGAGAATGTTTCAAAAATGGAACTGCGCTTTGATATACATGTATACTATCATACATTGACAACTTTTAGGGCATTTTAAATTTTTCATAATATTTCTATAATTCTTCCTCTCTTTCATTGACTATTTTTAATTGTTGCCTTCTATGCTCCATTTTTTATGAAAACAGAAACAAAAGCATTTAAATGAGAACTACTGTCATTTATGAAATGATTACATATGTATCTACCTACAGGACAAACTTCTGCTCCACATCTTGTTAATATTTAGTGATTTTAAATTCATGCAGCTTTACTTCACTTCCTACTTAGCTTACAAGAAGAGAGCTAGCTCCATATTAGAGGGAAATTTAGAAAATTAATGTTTGACACTAAACTCTCTTTGCTGAAAAAAATGCACATAGTAATAAAAATTGCATAAATTAATATTAATAAATAATAACATATTAATATTATTAATTAATATTGGGTTTTATAATGCACATTAAACTATTAATAAGAAAATGCAAGCATATATACCCATCTAGTCTCTGCACATTCAAGGTAACTCATATATGAAATAGCGTATAAATGGAGCAAGTATAAATGGAGCAAGAAGAACGCTGCATTTCATCACACCAGCATCTATTTGAGTCACATCAGCAGAAAAGCTCCCATTTGCCATAAATTAGATAAACATTATGCTTTACTGCAGAAGTTAAAATCAGCATTTTCAATGACTATATCCAGAAGGCTTTACTGAACACAAATTCTGAGAAATGAAACTTTGTCTGATTTCTTCAAAAGTAATTTCTTAAGACTTCCTAGAAATTTTTTAATTGCTATCAGAATATCCAGCTAATCTCCTTAATTTAGATTCTAATATGATGTTTTAAATTAATATATTGCATAAAATTCAATAAAGAAAATTAACATTGTTTTGTCCCACAAAATTACTTCCTAATCTAGTGAAACATTTCTAGGAAACATTGAAAAAAATGTAATAGTGTACTAAAAAATGTAATAGTGTAATAAAAGTTTACTACATCTGAAAATTCATTAATACCTAACTAAATTTCAATACATGACAATTGTACATTTATATGATTGTACATTAGCAAGCAATGCATGAAATCGCAAAAAATCCAGGCACTGATTAGGTAAATGTAGTATCTTGACAATATGAAACTATCCTATTCCACTGATCATATATTGATTTGCCAGAATCTTTACGTTATTTCTATGTTTAATAATGTTATTTCTATGTTTAATAATGCTCGTATTCCATGTTCAGAATATATCCTGAGAATGAATCATATCCAAAGAGATAGAAATATATGTATCCATTGTTATCCATGTGATATTTATCGAATTCATATTCCTCAAGGCAATTAATATTCCTCAAGGAAATCCTTCTAGGTACACTCGTCGAAGCTAAGCTATTAGCCTCAAAGTATATTCCTCAACAATTATCCCATATCAGGTTTTCGTTTTATAAATTGTTTATTCCTTAAGCCTCACAGAATTTACAACGTAACCATTTCTTATGAAACTTATATATCCGTTAGAATTTAGTAGGTATTAAACTAACTTTTAAGCACGCCACCAGTAAAGGCACTTTTGTTGCAAGAACATGATGTCCATTAAATTGCCATGCGATGCAAAAGCAAGCATACTACAACTCCTCGCTCTTTTAGATCTACAGCTTTGTTTAGTACAATGAAGGTTTGTACTAACTAAGCCAGTTTCCACGATTTTTATGTATTAACTATATTAATTGTGCAGATTTATAGTTCTTTAAAGTTATACTGTTATTTAGCTCAATTAACTTATCTATTCCACATAAAACATGTAAATAAATCCAAATCGGAAAATATGCCCTAACCACTAAGTACGTAAAATAATCCGAAAATGCATCTACATAAGATTATTAATCCATTTTATGAGAAAGAATAAGAAAACTAGCCTTGAGAAATGTTTAGCAATCATTTCTTCTGTCACTCCATCAGGAAGATCTCCAATCAACAGATAACGTGTTTCCCGAACCATCTTTAACTTCTACTAAGCTTCGTCGATCTGCTCACTTCGCATCTAATACCCGTATTGACCGATCGGCTCGACTAGCCACCAAAACGATCCTACCGAAGCAACCTTCGTCGATAGGAACATGAGCCTTTTACTACTCGGTCGATACTGCGAACTTTCGTTAGCTGATTTTCAATCTACAACGTGTACGTATTAATGCAAACAACTTTCAACTTACACCTAAGAAAACTTATACTAACATTTAGCGCGTATCGTTTTAAAATATATTAGAGAAAAATTATCATTTTGCGCAATTTTTTAACAAAAAGAAACCTTTCTAATCTTTCTACAGAAAAAGAAAGCATTCACGATGCGCTACACGAGAGAATGTATCGCGCTGCTACCACGCCGTCCAAAATACCAAACAAATCATTCAAAAGTTGACATAGAATAAAATAACAGAAAATGCAACAACAGTTTCCATTTTTGTTAGTTGCATTGATTCTTTGGCAATAATGCATTATGTAAATTTATTGGTATAATGTACAATGCACTAAAAAAATTGAATACTAGGTTCCTTATAATGAATTCTTTCAAGCAATACGAACCAAATCTACTAATTAAAGATTCTATGCCAGCAGCTAGCAATAAGCTATATATATATATATATATATATATATATATATATATATATATATATATATATATATATATATATATATATATATATATTATATATATAGTGAATAATCTTTCATGATTTTTATTTTTAAAATCTCACACGTATTCTGACATACCTTCTATAATTATCGCTTTTAACTGTTAGACATATATGTTGCAAATTAATTTATTAACATTTGAATATGTAGATATCTTTATTCATTATCCTATATATATATATATATAATATAGATATATATATATATATAAATATATATATATATATATTACAAATACACAAATTATTTTATTTATTCACCAAAGATTTGTCGAATGTAAGCTGAATACGTTATATATAGATCACATCATATTGGCTGATAAAATATTTTACTTCTTCACCAAATATTTTCCGAATGTATACTGAATAGGCTATAATTATATACATGTATAATTTAGGCCTACTGTATATACTATTCTGTAGTTGTCACAATGGCATGCAAAGTATCAATTTTTCTACCTGCAGCACTTTAGAGTTTAACCATATATAGTCATGCGGCTAAAGGGGGAATTGAGAGCTAGGGCCCCAGGGAACGCAAGTGATGGGACCAAGACAGTTAACGTTTTGCAAGAGCAATACCTAGACCAAGACAGTGATCCTTAAGACCAAGACCAATATAGTAAAATACTGTCTCGATACTGTCTTGCTCAACTGGTACACCCGTTGGTGGGTACACTCGTACCCGTGGGTGAATCCCGTCCCGTTGTGTACACGGCCCGGGGGTGCACCTCAACCGGGGTACACCTCCGATATGGGTACAACCACGGTTGGGGTGTACACCACGGTTGGGGGTAATACATCCGGGCGGGGTACATCCACGGGCGCGGTACACACCGGGTATAGCCACCGCCGGGTATATCCCATCTCGATCAGGGTACCCCATCCCGGAGTATCCAATCCCGGGGTGAACCCCATCCGCGGTGCCCCATCCAGGGTGCCTCATCCCATAATGCATTATATCTTATATATATATGTATATGTTCTTTTCAATAATTACTACCGCGTGGAGCAAGTACAAAGGCAGTGTATTCTTCAGATTGTAAACAAGAATTGTTATTTTTGTTCCATCCCGCGTTCTTACTACTTGTTCCATCAATAAAATCTTGTAAATATTGATATTTTAAGATATTTCAAATATATCCTAACCTATACTTTAGAATGGATTTTCTTCAGGGACTAGTTCCTCAGCGCCTACGGAACATTCCGCTGTATATGGTGTGTTTTTTGATGACTATGTTGTAAAAAATTGTTTATTGTAATTTTATGTTTATAAGTTGACGTGTCTTTTGGACGCTTGTTTTTCGATTCCATATGCTAATAAAATCGTCCGTTTTTTAATTATAAAAGAACACGATAAGTTAATAATGAATACAACGGGACCTCTTTACTTGTTGCACTATCGAATACTAAAATAGAAGTGTTCAATCTAAACTTTAGTTCATAGTTCATGCTTTAAATAATTTATTATTATGATTATTTCAGTACCGGTAATAAAATAATTAATGAAATTACTTTGTATTTTACTATATACTTTGAAATTCTAATTGACTGACCCAGTGGAGCGTTAAAATCTCGTAGTTCGAATCAGGGTTTTAACAAATTTTCAAAAATTGTTACTATAATTTGTGCATACTTATTACTATATAATTAGGTATCAGGAACAAGAAAGGAAACGCAAGGCGGCAAAGCTAATATGAAATATCAAGCAAACTTAATTACTCAATGTAATTAATTTTTAATTAGATCAATGAACCTTCGCAAAAGGCTGTGCCTTATTCATACCTTAATGTAGCTGATAGCTTGGGCATAATATTAGTTAACATATCCATTGGCTGGAGCCAATGGCGATGTCGGTAAGATGTTCAACCACGGATCAGTAGGTGCCGGTTCAAATCCTGGGCTCGCCCGTCACTGTCATCGCTCGAGTGAGAAAATTGACCTTAGCATTAGCTTTACCATTAGCTTTTAAATATCCACATTAAATTCCAAATCCTTAAAATTTCATTTTTTCTCAACTTCAAACTCTTGTCTAATAGATTAGGCATCAGTGAACATAAAATTGATTGATTTATCATCTGTACCATTGATGAAAATTAAAAATAATAATTTTAGAATAACAGAACCTCGCAAGATCCCAGAAGTGAAGCCCTGATGAGGCAGTCAGAGAGTAAACTCTGGACACAGTGCAGTCCAATTGCTATAATGCTATGTGTTGTTTTATTCAGGATTTTGAGGGACAGAAGAAAGCCGAGCGTATCTTTCAGATAATTATCTGTCTTTTTGCGGTAAGTCAGATGTTGCACATTGGTCTCATTGAGCTTGCGATCTACAAAAATAATAAGTTACGAATAAAATACATAAGTTTATAATGTTTACAGCACTTATGTGACTTTTATATTCTATGATTATTATTTTTATTTTATCTTATTTCACAAATTTATATGATGCAAGTCTGCTTTATTTAATGGGTGATCTGTTTTTTTTATAAATTCAATTATATTCTTAGACATATTTTTGTGTGAAATATTGTGCCTGTTGGATCTTGGCTGTGTGGAACCTTAACCTAAATTTTTTTAATATATTATTTAATTTATAAAATTTGATTAAATAAGGTATATATTATTATGTTGTATTGGCATCAATTAAATATTTTCTGGCATTTTGTAGTTGATAATGTTAATAATAATAATAATAACAACAACAACAATTAGAGTGCTACAGTCATCAATGACAACAGAGAACACTATTGAGACAAAGGTAAGCCGGTGAGCAAAAAGTAGGTTCAAAAATGGTGCTAATTCCAAAATTCGGAAAATCAGTCCAGAGTATATAAGTTAGTAGTATACTAACTTATTAATGACATTGTGAGTGATGCCTGTGCAGGTCGTTGGTTTCATATGGGGCTAAAAGAAGGTCCAAAATTGGTGCAAATTCCAAAATCTTGAAAATCAGCCTAGAGTATATAAGTTAGTAGTATACTAACTTATTAATGACATTGTGACTTATTAATTGACTTATTAATTGCCTGTGCAGGTTGTTGGTTTCATATGGGGCTACATCTGTCAGTATTTCTCTCAGACTGTCTACATACTGTTTGCTGGATTCATCTTAGCCTGCGTGGTAAGCTCTAGCTTTAATAATAATAATAATAAAGGTTTAACGTCCGTTTCTTCATCTAAGGATGACGTCAGGGGCGTTTAATATTATACTTGTAATTTAGCCGTTTCAATGATCCAAAACCAGTGGCCCGACATCTGTGATATCTGCAATATCCGTAGTAGAGATGGAAATAATGTTGCTTTAAACGTGGTTCCCACTTTTTTTCACGGTTCTTGCTCACGGTGCTCGCAACACGTGCAGTTTACGATTGATTGATTGTATGAATTATTACTGATACTAATTTATTACTATTAATTAGTAATCACTCAATTTTTAGTTGTTGTATATTTGTAGACAAGTTTGAGGCTTAACTGTGCTCAATGTTTTATTGATGAGTGGACATGAATTAATTATTGGAGAAGAGCAAATTGAGGACGAGTGATTTGATGACGAGTGATTTGAGGACGGGTGATTTGATGACGAGTGATTTGAGGACGAGTGATTTGATGACGAGTAATTTGATGACGAGTGATTTGATGACGAGCGATTTGATGACGAGTAATTTGATGACGAGTAATTTAAGGATGAGTGACATGAGGATGAGTGACACAAGGATGAGTGATTTGAGGATGAGTGATACGAGAATGAGTGATTTGAGGATGAGTGACATGAGGATAAGTGATTTGAGGATGAGTGACACGAGAATCAGTGATTTGAGGATGAGTGACGCGAGAACGAGTGATTTGAGGATGAGTGACATGAGGATGAGTGATTTGAGGATAAGTGATTTGAGAATGAATGACATGAGGATGTGATTTGAGGATGAGTGATTTGAGGATAAGTGATTTGAGGATGAGTGATTTGAGGATGAGTGACATGAGGATGAGTGATTTGAGGATGAGTGATTTGAAGATAAGTGATTTGAAGATAAGTGATTTGAGAATAAGTGATTTGAGAATAAGTGATTTGAGGATGAGTGATTTAAGGACGAGTGACATGATGATGAGTGACATGATGATGAGTGACATGAGGATGAGTAACATGAGGATGAGTGATTTGAGGATGAGTAACATGAGGATGAGTGATTTGAGGATGAGTAACATGAGGATTAGTGATTTGAGGATGAGTCATTTTAGGATGAGTGCCATAGAGGATGATTTTAGAATGAATGACATGAGGATAAATTGAATGCAGAAAGTGTGTGTACTATACGACATTGAAAAGCATTGGACATAAAAATATCGTTAATATATTCGACGTTTTGCTCGATCTTGTTATGCAAGAGGTGACTTTCTTCCTTCTCGCAGCTAGTCAACCTAAGCATATCCTTGCATGGTTGTAGGTTATCAATGTGTAATTTTATGAGATGACTGTTAGGCAAGGTATTTACTGTTAATATTATCACTATTATAATATTTGTTATGATATTATTCTTAACAGATTACGCTGCCGGCGTGGCCAATGTATCGCACAAAACCTCTTCAATGGCAACCTGCTAGAAATTTCTCTGCTGATGGTAGCGCTGCAGATGGGTCAGCCTCTTCAAACAACGAATCAGGATCTGGTCAGTCGAAGAACAAGAAGAAGAAATAAGAAGTCTATTTAGCACCAATGTGTAGACTATAAGCATGAGTGTATAGTACTATTATAAGGATGTTTATCATCGAAAGTGTGTTGAATGATTATTGTATTGAATTAAATGTAAATGTTTGATGGAATGTTTATATGTGAAATATATATTATTTACATTTTCACTGTGTGTATTAACCGCAAATTCTGATTTGTGAGTTCTAAGTGATATTTCTAAGTCAGAGCACTCAATTCTGAACTTGTATTTCAGTCAGTAGCAAGTAAATTAAAACCTTTCCATTCTTTTTTTGTTGTTGTAAATACAAGCCTGTTGATTACATAAAATTGCAACAGTACAGCTAGAGTAATATTGGAATCCTTGAAGATATCAAACGTTACAAACTAAAGACAAGTGGAAGAGTAGCACTGAAATGTCTATTAAAATGATTAATTAAAATGATTTAAACATGAAAATTGTAACAAATAAATAGATTTCTATGCAAAAAAAATTAAAACGTAGAAAACAAATTATCGTAATCAGTCTAGTGGTCAGGTAAAATGAGCATGGTAATTGAATTTTTACACTTTAGCTGAATATTTGTAAAATAAAGTATAAAAATACGCATTTGAAGTCCTGTTAGTCTCGTTTATAATTATAATAAGCAATGTAAGGCAATGCTCAATGAAGTTTCACATTTAGCTTCTTCTCCTCACCCGAAGGGCAAAGGCAGCCAGGAACGTCTCCAGTGAAATACACAGCTGGAAGCAATTTCTTGTAATTTAAAGTTTGAAACTAGATAATCGAACTGTCAGCAAGACGTCCTGAAAATTGTATGCTTTATAAACAGGATTCTAGCTTGATAAGCAGGATTCTAGCTTGATAAGCAGGATTCTAGCTTGGTAAGCTGGATTCTGGCTTGATAAGCTGGATTCTAGCCTGATAAGCTGGATTCTAGCTTGATAAGCTGGATTCTAGCTTGATAAGCTGGATTCTAGCTTGATAAGCTGGATTCTAGCTTGGTAAGCTGGATTCTAGCTTGATAAGCAGGATTCTAGCTTGATAAGCTGGATTCTAGCTTGATAAGCTGGATTCTAGCTTGATATGCTGGATTCTAGTTTGTTAAGCTGGATTCTAGCTTGATAAGCTGATTAAAAAATTATTCTAGCCTGATAAACAGGATTCTAAATTGATAAGCACCAGAATCTATGAAAGTCTCAATTATTTCATGTGATATGCCGGAGTTATGGCATTGTCAACCCTGTATATTATTAACTTGATCATGATATGCTCTACTATAATAAGCCCTAAAAATGTCAGCCCATAGAAAATAATAGGAAATCAAGAGGTTCTCAAGTCCTGCGGTTAGATAATAGTCATATATATATAAAATGATCTGATAAACATCCACACTCTGGATCATTTTTATACTTAGAAAAATATTAATGCTTGGAAACGTTAAGATTGATGTAACCTTCTTGATTCAAGTAAAGTTAAGCAACTAAATGTTCAATCATAATGCATGATAATACTGTAAAGCTTTAAATAAGTTAGATTCACTACAGTTCGCGGTGCTACTACTTTTGTCATGAGTGAATTAACAAATTCTAACGCATCTCATTAGATCTGAATAGTAATCAAACTAGTGAATATTAACACAATATAATTAAAGTTAATTAATATAATTATAATTAACTAAAATAATAACATCAGACAGTGAATGGGCTCTTTTTAGAGCCAACAAGAAACAAATATCTTGCTACAAGTTTTAAAGGCGTGATGTGTGTAAACATGTGGATTCTCATAGTAAGAGATTGCGACGTAATACCAAACACACGCAAAACTCCACTATACGTCTATTTCTCGTGTAAATGAAACTTATTTTTAATATACTAAAATTAGGTTACTGCTGACACATGCTATATTTCATAACTAGATGCAGGAAACACGCAGATGATTCAGTTTTTTCGTACACAATGTATATATGATCATATTTTACAATCAGTTTCTTTTAGTAGCCATGACTTCTGAACCAGCCGCGGCGAGTAGTAGCTTGCTGTTTGCTGCAAACATAAATAGATATATTAAAAGTAAACACGCATTATAGTGAATAAGCAACTATGTTGATATCTATCACTTTTAATACCACATGTTTAATCCATTAGGCAATTTAGACCATTTTCCGTATAACCAGTCCAGTGAATGTCCGAGATTTTACTCTCAGATCAGCGCGACCGGGATTTGAACGCACGAGGATTCAAATCACCTTAGGATCTGTCATTTAAAACTTCATGACGTTACCCCTATGCTATTTAGACATTCTAAATAATAGAGTACATAACGAAAAAACTCAGAGACTTGAACAATAATGTAACTTTTAATTAATTTCACAACATCACTTAAAAACTACTTACATCACTTAAAAACTACTTACATCACTTAAAAACTACTTACATCACTTAAAAACTACTTATCAACTAATTCTATCATCTATCATCTATCATCTAAAAAACTAATCACTAAAACACTTACATAAAAACACTATATCAATAAAAATCGTTCATATGAATATAAAAAGAATTAAAGAATTCAACCAAAGATATAAATAAACAATTTACAACAGTGATAGCAAAGTGGGCGAGAGTGCCCACCGCTCAATCTGGGTAAAGTGCCTCAGAGAATGCAGTAATGATGTCCGAAATTACGGGTGAGGGAGAACAAAAGGAGCAGAGAGAAAACAGCGAAATAAATCGGATAGAATTCAAAATGTAGAATTGTAAAACATCTCTGTAAAACATCTATGTTTGTCGAGCAAACAAAGCGAGAAAATGGCTGGTGCTTAACCATGATTAACCGTGCTTAATCACGTCATGATATGTTAGATCCACAGTACGAGAAGTACGACAGGAAAGCGGTAGTTAGGCAGAATTGCTAAAAAAGAGGGTAGCCAAGAAACTAGAGAATTACACAATTCAACCACTATTTATTTAGCGTATGCGTTAATCCAGGTAACTGCTTCACTTGTAAGACAGCTTAACGTTGACAGATCACCCGGCAGGCAGGTTAAAGGTAATTCCTCAACGATATGTTTCATGGTTTGAGATTGAACACAGTCACAAAGTGGTGAATCACGAATACCCCAGCGAAACTCAACCACTGATTAGGCAACAATAGCTAAATGCTCTTATGTAATTAAATCCCCAAATTTAAGAAAGATTACTTATTATCTCGGTGTGTCGTCAAATGAAAGGTCCATGGCATCAATAATTCCTCGTTTTTCTCTATACTCTGTATTATACTTTATTTCATAAAAATTAGTGCGTTCAGGAAGATATTAAATAATAAATATACTACAGCCTATGAATTGGTAGTACAACTAAAAAAATGCATCTGTCTAACTCTAAACCTACGGCTAAACTTAACCGTAAGACTAAAATTGTAAAATTCTACACTACAATAGAACAATAAAACAGAATCTATTACATCAGAATAAACTAGAATCATCATCATCCTCATCCTTCCTTGAAACTCACTGTAGCTAGGGTTGGGATTAAACTTTACCTTTCGATAAACATTTCCATTCGTTTTAACAATAAACTAGAATAAAAACAGAAATTTACTTTTCGCAAATACAAAATTTCATTATAGAATATTTACATGCATATCTAAAATCATACCAAGTTCAGCAGAAGAATCGACTCGTTGGAATTCTTTCAGTGATGCGCTGGAATTAGACTTGAGGAAAACCTCTTCCTCAGGCGTTAGAGCCTCTCCTAACTTGCGAAGCGCCGTCAAAATCTCCACAGATTGCAGTGTTGCCACCTCGTGCGAAAGTTTACCAATTTTCTCGTCTCGTCGGATCTCAGAGAGTCTGTCACGCAGCTGACTGGGCTGCTTCTTAGCGAACATGCGCAGCACCTCGGGTGTTCTGAATGCATCACTGATAGCTGCCTGTATCGCCTGAGTGAGATAAATACTAGTAGCTAATAATAATAGTAATAATAAAAGCAATATGTATCGCCTGAGTGAGATAAATACTAGTAGCTAATAATAATAGTAATAATAAAAGCAATATGTATCGCCTGAGTGAGATAAATACTAGTAGCTAATAATAATAGTAATAATAAAAGCAATATGTATCACCTGAGTGAGATAAATACTAGTAGCTAATAATAATAGTAATAATAAAAGCAATATGTATCGCCTGAGTGAGATAAATACTAGTAGCTAATAATAATAGTAATAATAAAAGCAATATGTATCGCCTGAGTGAGATAAATACTAGTAGCTAATAATAATAGTAATAATAAAAGCAATATGTATCGCCTGAGTGAGATATATAAATAGCAGTAGCTAGTAATAATAGTAGTAGCTAATAATAACAGTAGTAGCTAGTAATAATAGTAGTAGCTAATAATAATAGTAGTAGCTAAAAATAATAGTAGTAGCTAATAATAATGGTAGTAGCTAATAATAATAATAATAGCAAATAATAATTGTAATAATAATTTAGCAATAATAATTGTAATAATAATAATAGAAATAAGTTTCTAGGAAAATTAGAGAAATGGCATCATAGAGTTATTCTTATTCTTTAGTTATTGCTATTTCTTCTCATTATTCTTCAAAATTAAATTTGAATTTAAGTCGATTCGTCAATTAATTTCTATTACACAGTACACTAGTTTTGTGCTAGAAATTTCTAACCAACAATTTTCAAATTGTATTTCTGTGGTATTATATATTGTCTGTATATTATATATTCTATTTACTTTTGTCACCTATCTGCAAATCAAACCTATACTTTTATTATTAGCTTTTATTATTCTTTACTCAAAATAGGAGCTAGTCAAAAGCCACACTACTAATCAGTTGTATCCAGCATAATTAAGCACAATACAATACACTCAATAGGCACACCACAAACCAGTTAAATCAGGTTTAGTATAGCACATAGAAAACAGTATATAACAAACCATTAACCAGTGTATGCAGTTTAATGCAGAACATAAAAACAACAATTAGCAAACCACTAACTAGTTATATCTGGTTTAATGCAACACACTAAAATAAAAATTAGCACTCCACTAACCAGTTGTATCCGGTTTAGCTCATCGACAAGGCTCATGTTTCCTTCCTTCATGCGACCCAATGACTCACTGAACTCGTTCAACTGATCCATTGTGTCCTTTTTCATTTCCGTATACTCTGCTTCATCAAACTCTTCCCTGAACATTATAAAATACACATAAGCAATATTTACTAAACTACAATTAAATATTACCATACAGTAATTACATTGAACCAGTTATTGGCCAAGTTGGTAACATGCAGGCAAGAAAAGCAGGAGGCCATTGGTTTGATTCCCCGTCTCTGAGGGTGTTGCTAGTGGTAACTCAAATATTTTATTTTAAATTTTAGCTTAAGCTTTATATTTAAAAGTTATCAAGCAAATGTATCTAAAGCTCCCGATGAGTTTTAAACTGAATTCATCAGACAACTGTGTAACATGAAATCATGGTGTAACAATATTGGTGTAACAATAAATATTTATGCGATTTATTCACACTTGGCCTGTTCCAGATCAGCCAGCTGTTGCATCAATCGATCCAGCTGCTCTTCCACATTCTGCCGCAATTTTGAAGTCTCTGTCTCGCCTCTTGAGGACATCTTCAATTAGCTTTAATATGAAATAAGCAAATAATGAATAATTAAAGTTAACAATGCAAATTAAACATATTTTAAATTTAATTTTTACAAGCTCATTTATTTTGACAATTTTAAGGCAATTGTCATCAGGATATATTAAACAAATGTAACGGTTTAAAAAAACCTCAACATATTTTTCAATTGAGTTGCGACCAGCACGTTAACCTTCTTTTCTTTAAATCCCTTTAGTTTTGAACGGATTTTCATTTTCTACATTTTAGAATTTAACTTAACTTAATTTGAACCGTTTGGGCCACTTTTTTCTCACTGGCTTGGATTTGTCTTAATAGTGCTCGATTTTGTCAGGAACGACAGTAGTATTCTAATTGCTGTTATGTTATGATATGCCTCTAGATGCGACTGTAATAGCATAATTATATTTTCAGCACTAGCAACTGTATAGCATACAATATGTAAAAGGCTGAGCCGGTAGCTAGTCAGAAAGTTGTTCGACAGCGGATCAGGTGGTGCGGGTTTCAAATATAGTGCTGTTCATACTATTATGGAAGGAAACTGACGTTAAACTTGGCTTCGGCTTATGTGGATTATCTGTGTTAATTAATAAGGTTATAAATTCAGATAATTCTGATATATTTACATATTTTACTTTGTTTAAATAAAGACAAATTTAATATAATGAATATGTATTTATTACGGCGCATGTGTTTTATTTATTAAAATAGTAATTATTACATGAAATAAAACTAATTTATAAAATACAAAATACGCAAGAAATCATCATACCACCCTTTAAAACCACATAAACAATCCATGTAATTTATCGTAAGTTACCAATTAAGATTGTTCCCATAAACTAAAAAAAGAAAAGTTGATAATATAGAGGAATTAGTAGTTTTTCATTATCGTTGCATTAAAAATGCAAGGAGTAACATTGCTAGTGCATAATTAGTAGCCAAATTATAGTCATTTATCCATTGCTATCTTACGGATGCCCAATAATGATATACAATCAAGCAATATTTGAGATTTTCCGCTGAAGTTAAGCAGAAATTTGTAAACAATTTATATGGTAAACAAATGCTTCTTTCAAGTAGGCAAGCACTACATATTTTGTGTTTCAACATTTCTTGAGTATTGCGAAATCTTTGACAAGTAATCTTTGACCTATATCATCAATGCTAACAATGTAATCATTATTCTTTGGTCATAGCATTTTAAGACCACTGAGTTATATATACTGAGTTATACATGGCTCAATTTAAGAGACCCTTTCTCAGTCCTGTATGTTAATTTTTTCACATAAGTTATGATGAAAACTAGAGATTGGCCACGATGTTTTCAAAGCTAATTAACTATTATTCTGTTTATTAATCTTAATTATTTCGTTACGTAAAATTAGTAAACTTTTGTTGCAGTTGTATATCATATTTGTTTGCAATTCGAAATTATTCGACAACTGACAAATGACTTGATTTTTGTTAAATTGAGTGATTTAGTGACTTGTGTTGGCACGTTCGAGTCTATGATTCACTAACAGCGTGATTGGATTGTTTATTTTCAACAAGACTTTTTTGCCTAATTAATACATTTATCTAACATTTCACAATATAACCCAAAGTATTGGTTCGTTTAAGGGGCGATTAGCCGCCCCATTATTAGTATTCTAGACCGATTATTATGGCTCAGATCGGTGATCAATCTGGACCCAGCAGGGGTGAAAAAGGTCAGTTACTTGTTGAGCAATGTTTTTACTAAACATATTGTCAGGATACACCTCCTAAGTTCTAACAGTTAAATAAATTATTGTTTGATAACATTCGCGTTTGTGGTTACATTTTTTCAGAGATTTTATTTTATGATCTAATAGTTCTAGATTTGACGATCAGACATTATATTTAAAGTTCTTTTTGATTACCAAAACAACTGATAAGTGGATGTAAGATGAGCTAAATTAAAATATGAAATATATAGTCCTATATATGTCGCATATGATACAGTTTAAAATTCCAAATAAGAGAAGTATGAATAAAGCATGGTTTATATTTCCACAGTTCAAGTGGTTCTAGTAATGAGTAACTTTATTTTTAAATAGTATTTTGCATAAATTGTCTACAATCTATAAACTCATGAATAAATACATATAATATTATGTATAAGATTTCTGGCAAACCTTATTGGTACTGACATGTTTAAATAATTCCCATGATAATGGATGGTCATTATCAGCCGTTAAGAAAGCTGTTTATGTAAATTTTTAAGTTTACATAAATGAAGTTGTTTGATCATTTTCTGCACAATAATATATTTCACCTGGCCCTTGCACTTTATTTTATTTACTCGTTCTTATTATGTCATTCTTATTATATCTGTGGAATTATTCTGTGGAATTATTCTGCGAATAAAGTACTTATATACAGATATATAAAGCATGACTTTATACATTTACTATGTATAGAATTAAGTTAGGATTGTGATGCATTAAGTACAGTATGTTTAGTGTTGATGTACGGTTATCATATTGATCAAGATATATACCTGTGGGATATGCAGGTCACTTTAGGTCAGTTTAGTCTGAAAGCTAAAAATAGTTCTTGTCTTTGGTTTGTAATATATATTTTGGAAGGAACCAACATGTAAAAATGTATTATGAGAATGCACCAAATAGGTAATTTAAAAGATGCTTTTAAAAAGTTATTTTGGCATTAAATATTTCAAATTTTAGTATATATAATTAAGACAGTATATCATTAGTATACCATGAGTGTTTTTTTAATTCATTGACAATTACAGATTACAAATACAGATTCAACATAGTGTAGACCATAGTAACACAAAACTATAAAAAGTTCAGTTGAGATAAACACAGGTGTGCAGATGTGCTCAAGACAGCAAACAAATAGCTACTAGCATATCAGCCACCAGTGAGGGTATGCCCCTATCTTGCTGGCCACGGATAAAAACACGTCAATTTACATAAGTTATTAGACTTTAGAAGTATAGCATAATTAGGCTATAATATCGATCCAGACTAGAAATTAAGTTAGTAATAATATAGCAGATTAAATAACAAATCGACACTCGAGAAACATGAATAATTATGATAACCAACTAGCATGTAGATGATTTTTAAGAAGCTTTTGGAATCTGTTACGGTTTTGGATGGATCTGATATGGTCTGGTAGACTATTCCAAATTTTGTAGCTGTTGAAGAGAAGAATGCACAGTTAGATTGTAAGTATAGATGGTCCGTTAAGGATAATCTGGTTATGTAGCTGTGCGAGGTTTTACTATGAATAAAAAGATCACTAATAGCAGTAGATAAATTATTAGGAAAGTGTAAATGCTTATATATAAGTTTAGCAATTGAGAATTTATGAAAAAGGGCAATTGGAAGGATATCGTAATTCATATAAAGTTGCTTAACATTGTAGAAGCGATTATGATTTTGTAGATTCCTCAAAACTTTATTAATAGAAACATGTAATGGATGAAGAGCAGACTCAGTTAATTACTCAGTTAATTAAAGTAAACTTCAACTCCATACGTAACATATGAGTATATAAGAGTATGAAAAATCATTTCACGACAGTAAGCAGGTAGAAATTGTTTTCGAGCATATAGCATAGAGTTTAGATTATTGATTTTTTTTAGATAAATATATAATATGTTGCTTGAAATTTAGATTATCATCAATCCATATACCTAGGAATTTGATTGAGTTAACTTTGTTGAGCTCGACAGTATTCAAATTAATCTTAAGATTATGATTGTCAATGAATTGATTATCAGCAGCACTAGGAAAAAAATGATGTATGCAGATTTAGAGATATTAATTGTTAAACGATTACATCTAAACCAATGGAATAACTTATGACAGATATAATTACTCGAATTAAATAAATCCATTAAATTACTTTCACTAACGAATATGTTAGTGTCATCCGCAAATAACTTCAAATTAACATTATTGCAAGCGCATTGGATATCGTTAATATAAATTAAGAAGTATTGTCTTAAGTATAAGACAATAAGTAAGTTTCTTTTAGCTCTATTTATGCACAGCCTATTTGCTTTTCTGGTTTTTGTTGCATTGTTGTATGTGCAAGATTCATATATGGGTTATTACGCCTGAAATAAAGCGATAAATAAATAAGTAAAATAAATAAGTATGAGTCTTAACAAACATTTAATATCACATTCAGAAGCGAAACGGGTATACTATAAGATATAAATTCGGTTGTATTTGTTTTTTTATTCAGCTGTATGTATTTGTAGATAACTTTCTAAATGGGAGTGCGAGGGAGGACGTGGCAGTGTGTAGGAATGGATGGCATGAGTCCTACGAGATGTCTCCATCCTGTGGCCTGATCAACCCTGGTGAGGATGATGAAATGGTTTGTGCAGCGATAAATGTTATTATAAATATTGATTAAACTTTACGCAGTCTAAACGATGCGGCAAAGACTTCAAAGTTAATAAGAAGTTCATTAGAAATTTTCAATACTTCCCTTAATAGCTCATATCCTATTCAGCTGTTCTCTTTCTTAACATATTTTTCTGTTGCCTGTCTGTACCAATTAGATTTTGTTTTTATTTGTAACACTTTTTTATTTGTAATTTTGTTGCCTAATCTCCATTCTTTTTCTATATCTGCATAACAGTCTGCATTATCAGTTCTTCAAGTTTCTGAACATCCTTCATGTCATTTTATAATAATAATAATAATAATAATAATAATAATAATAATAACAATAATAACAATAAAGATTTAACATCCATTTCCTCATCCAAGGATGATGTCAGGGACGTCACCACAGCACACATCACTACAGATCAATTAACCCAGACCAATCTTTCTAAAGAAATGTGCTGAGGAGAAGTAAGGTCCTAAAATGAAAGTAAAAAATCCTCAAAAAATTGTTCGGATGATGTCTACGTTAGGAAAAAAATAGTCTTAAGCTTTCTAGAGAAAGTTTAAAGAGAAGAATAAGAGCGAAGATTAGTAGATAAATAATTCCAGATCATGGGTGCTGCATAAGATATTGAACGTCTGCCCAATGATGTGAGAACATTTGGAACAGAGAGAAGATTGGAATCAGTGGAATGAAGTGCACATGACGGACACTAGTCATGCAGCCTTAATGTCATCGTTTTGTAGGCACACAGAAGTCGTATTGGTTTTATAGGTCCTCCTGAAGTCTTTACTTTCTTTATCTCACTGAATCGTTTCACGTTGACTGTTAGTAGTCCTTTTCTCATATATTGGACCTCGTTTGTTAGCACAACATTACATTTGATTTCCGTCTCACATCTCCTGTCATATAATTATAGTGCATTTGCTTAACCTACTGAATTTATTGAAAGAATGGTTGCTGATTGGTTATCAGAGCCTTGTTTGGACTACAGACCGAACAAAGTAATGCTGACATTGATAATGGATCGATATTGTACTTGTCTTCTTGTTTATTAACTGATTGGTTGAAAAGAAGATAACGGGGTACAGAGAGAACCTTTTTACCTGCGTGTATTGATTGATTGAGCAGAAGATAACGGGGTACAGAGAGAACCTTGTACCTACGTGTATTGATTAGATCTTGTCTTTGGTTTGGAATATATATTAAGTACATATATACAGATATATAAAGCATGACTCTATACATTTACTATGTATAAAAAAGCATAAAGAGTTATTCTACATCTAGTCTGCATTTTTGCAGGCTAGATGTAGAAATTCTTCCTCTAGAATACTTGAAACTGATGTGAAAATTCTAGTATCGACAAAGTCATTAAGATTTGATTAGAGTCTAGAGTATTGTATTATATTATCTTTGAGCAGAAGATAACGGGGTACAGAGAGAACAAGATGAAGCTGGTGTTGACCTGGGTGGCCACTGTTGTTACACTGACTCTCTTCAGGCTGGTCTGCTACTGGAGACCTCACTGGCTCGTGTGGTTGTCCTGTGACAAGTGCACTCTAGACAAAGCTACTAAAGTTATACTGCAGGTAAGCTTGTTTCTGTTTAACCAAGCAGTCAGCAGGTAAGCTTGTTTCTGCTTAACGAATCAGTCAACAGGTAAGCTTGCTTCTGTTTAACGAATCTGTCAGCAGGTAAGCTTGTTTCTATTTAACGAATCAGTTAGCAGGTAAGCTTGTTTCTGTTTAACGAATCTGTCAGCAGGTAAGCTTGTTTCTGTGTAACCAAGCAGTCAGCAGGTAAGCTTGTTTCTGCTTAACCAAGCAGTCAGCAGGTAAGCTTTTTTCTGTTTAACGAATCTGTCAGCAGGTAAGCTTGTTTCTGTGTAACCTAGCAGTTAGCAGGTAAGATTGTTTCTGTGTAACCAAGCAGTTAGCAGGTAAGATTGTTTCTGTTTAACCAAGCAGTCAGCAGGTAAGCTTGTTTCTGCTTAACCAAGCAGTCAACAGGTAAGCTTGTTTCTGTTTAATGAATCTGTCAGCAGGTAAGCTTGTTTCTGTGTAACCAAGCAGTTAGCAGGTAAGATTGTTTCTGTTTAACCAGCAGTCAGCAGGTAAGATTGTTTCTGTTTAACCAAGCAGTCAGCAGGTAAGATTGTTTCTGTTTAACCAGGCAGTTAGCAGGTAAGTTTGTTTCTATTTCATGAGGCAGTCTTTAATCCATTCCATTGTAAACAACTGTGATATTCTTCTTCTTCAATGCACTGACAAGTGGCAGGTTCAAGGTACATATTCATACTCAAAATCTGTTTTCTCTCTCCGTAAGAGCACTCCTTAGATCAACAAGTTAATTCCTTCACAAAGACTATGCTTTATCCGTACCTTATGTAGCCTATAGCTTGGGAAAAGTATGGCTTCTGAGGTGGTTTCCCGCTGCCTTCCTCAGTTAGGTGGATTAATTACCATTTAATCCTGGGGGAAAATATTTCATGGTGAGGTGGGTCCCCCTCTTGCCATCCTCATCTCCTGCCTTTAGTCGCCTCTTACGTACACACGACAGATTGTTTGCAGTTGCCCTATTCTGCAGTGGTCCAACCACACCCGAGCACAGCACGGGGATATTATGAAATGTTAAAGTGTACAAAGTATTATGTAGGACCTGTGTATAGGTATAAATTGTAAGCAAATGTATTTACACTGTAATTGTATAATTATTTATATGACTGCGCCCTAGACATGATTTGCAAGATTTTTGGTTGCAGATCAGTAATTGCAGGTTCAAACCCAGTGCTAATGTGTTACTGATATGAAAAGATGACATCCTGTGTAGTTATGAAATAACAAACGAAGAAATATTTCCGAGGGTTCATACAGGTTAGAGAACTGATATTCAGACTGGGTAAAAATACATCTTCCCAGCGAAATCTCAGTAAGAGCGTCAAAACTATCTTTTTTTACAATAATTTTAGGTGTCAGGGACGTCTTTGAGCATGACACCGCCAAGGCTTATTCATCTTCTTATTTTTATCCTTTGGATGATTTGATATTTATTGGTATTTTTACTGTAATTTTGTAAAATATTTTGTCTGTGTTTGTGCAGGACCAGTACCGAGAGTATTTTGTAGAAACAGTTTACCCTGCTTCATCGTCCTGTCACAGGTTAGCAGTAGCAGTGCTACGTTACAATGTCACATTTCAAAGTTAACGTCCTATGTTTCAAAGTTTCGTTTCAAAGTTAACATCATACGTGTCAACATTACATTTCAAAGTTAATGTCCTATGTTTCAGTGTTACATTTTAAAGTTATCGTCTTACTTTTCAATGTTATATTTAAAAATTAACAACTTATGTTTCAACGCTACGTTTTAAAGTTAACATCTGTTCTAGATTACTTCTCGGCAGGTTATGTTGGATGAGCTGCCAGATATATGGAGATGTGTGTGCAGTTTCGTACACAGACTGTAGTTGGCAGTTTTCTGATTAGTAGATATACTGCTTAATTTCTTTATACTGTTCTTCAAAGTGTAACTTTCCAGCAGTTTATATATATATATATGAACAGTATAGCACCTGTCTGTACAGACTTTGTTGCTACTAATTGATCTTTTAAATTTTAATCACTTTGATGTACTACAGAGTATATTTGTGAACTTTAAATTTATGTATATTTTAATTGTTGCTAATCTGTGAATGATGAATTTTATTTTTTGATAAATTTAATTGCTTGTATGATATTAGAATTTATTATTTCTATATCTAAAACTTGGTCGTATCAAATAATTAATAATTAATATAGAAATATTAATTAATTAATTGAGTATTAATTGATTTACAGACTAATCAGAGAATCGTCTGTCAAGTATAGTTCCAACATTGATCGCCTTGGCGACGACTCCATGACAACCGGCGTTACCGATGGCGATGTAAGATTCGTAGATGTCTCAGAGCTGGAGCAGCTCGGCAGTAAATATTTCTTCAACAAGAAGCTCAAGTACTGCTGGAACACTGAGAAATGTCTGTTTGAAAAACTCAAGTCAGTACGCCTGATGCTTTATCAAACCTGAGTTTCTATTGAACTATAGCTATCAATCAGTTTCCTTTTGGCTAAGAACTGGACGTTAAATTCTTATTTAACGTCCGGTTCCTCGTCATAAGGCAATGTCAGGAACGTCTGTTACAGACTCTGTATAAAGAGACGCCAAAACACCTAATGATGACGACTGAGTGTACAAAGACTACATGAGAAAGCGAGAAAAAACTGTGCAAGTCCAAGATCCAAAGCAGGAGGGTCAAAACTTAGACCTATGACGGAAGAAAATGGGTTTTAGCTTGCCCAAGAAAGTACTAATACAGTTCCAAGATCAAAGATCTTGTAGCAGTGAACGTGTTCCATATTGTCGTAGCAGACAAATATGATTGATTGTCGGAGCAGACAAATATGATTGATTGTTGGAGCAGACAAAAATGATTGATTGTCAGAGCAGACAAATATTGAAGCAGTAGCAGTATCTCAGATATCTGCAGCAATAGTGAGCTAGTGTAGTAAATACCTGACGTGTATTATGGTTTATTTTCGTAGTAAATTAATCTATGTTTTAGCTGTCGCACCCAGTGAATTGTTTATGTTTTTTCAGAATTGTTGTCTGACTTACATTTTTACAGTTTTAAAAATTACAGACGTATAAATTTGATATAAAAATGACTGATATACATCTGATCAGATGTTTAACTTGGGATGAGCAAATAACCTTGTACGAACTCTCCTGTTTCCCGATCTTGCACCTGATTGATTGATTGACTACTTCCGTGTGCTTATTTTCATTTTATATGCTACTTTTGATCTGATAAACATGTCATCTCGACTTGACGAGTGATTACTTACTCGGCTGTCTGCTTAATCGATTTAAATTATCATGATATTTTTACAGAGGACCAGAGGCGGGTAAATCGTGTTCTTATTTCCACAATTGTAAGGGTCTAACCTGCGCAGAGCAGGGTATAAGGTCAGTGTTATAGAAATCTACCTGTTTAATTTAAATTACGACACTTTATTTTTAGTTGAATTAAATTTTAAGTAAAAGAATACATATTTATTTTGTTATATATATATATATATATATATATATATATATATATATATATATATATATATATATAAATATTAACCTTACTATTAAATTGCTAAGTCTAGTTGCCTTATGCAGTTTTCAAGGCCTGAAGATTTATCATACTGCTATTTTTATCAGTTTTATAAGCTGTTGTGTTTAGCATAAAATTTTATGTTTCAAAATATTATATTTCAATATTTTGTTAGATATGCAATCTCAATAGCAGGTGTATTATGGAGTTTTTAGGCGGTAAAGTCCTAGTTAATTTGTAAAAGGTATTGCCAAGTGTCTGTTACTCCTTCTGTTTATTAATTACATGTGCGATGCTGCAATTGAAGAGATAAAAGGATTTACTACAAATGTGTATTATATAGCAATATTTTATAAAAATACTATGACATCGACTTTTATAATAATATTACTGAAGAATATTGATGCTTTCTAAAATAAATTTTTAAATTTGTTATTAGTAAAGCCTACTGTTTATGAAGTTGTTGAGTTGACGGTGTGAATGTTAATGTTAATGAAAGTTAAAAAAAAGTAAACATGCATTATAGTGAAATTATCAAGTGTGTTGATATCTGTCACTTTTAGTACCACCTGTTTAAACTGTTAGGCAATTTAGACCATTTTCCGTATAACCAGTCAAGTGAATGTCCGAGATTTTACTCTAAGATCGGCGCGGCTGGGATTCGAACCCACGAGGATTCAATGCACCCCAGGATCAGTCATTTAAAACTTCATGACGTTACCACTGCGCTATTAAGACATTCAAAAAGGTATTGTGACTCATCACAGGATCTACGTAGAAGTACCTAGCAACGACTTTCTTACTTCGTCATCGTTTGTATCACACGAATCTCTGATAGTCTAACGTTGCTCTGTTGTAGTTTATTACGTTGTTGTTGTTGTAGACGTGTGTTGTACGGAGAGAACGGCATACAAGTGCACGTTACACGAGTTCTAACTCTGCTGTATACTCAGGTAATTGCTACGAGAAATAATGCATTTTATTAAAGCTTCCGTAATTATATATGTGACAGTTGTGACAGTTTTATGCATAAACTTTAATGCTATGATTTTTAAATAGAATGTAAGCACGATTCAAGGGAGTATGATGATGATGATGATGATTAAATTATTTATATGTTTTATTCATCAGATACTGAATCCATTCTACATATTTCAAGTGTTCAGCTGCATCCTCTGGTTTCTTGACGAGTACTACTACTTCGCCACATGCATCATTCTTATCTCCGTTCTCTCCATCATCATACAGATCAGAGAGACGAGACAGGTTAGCGAAGAGGGCTGAATGATAAAGCTCAGTTTGACGTCAGTTTCTTGTCTCAAAAACGTGTCAGTTACAGGGTGAAGACTGAAAAAATGCTCTGTTGAATTGATCAGTACATCATTCTGGTACTTCGTCATAATTATATAGATCAGAGAGACAAAAACAAGTCACAGCTAAGGCAGCTACAGTCAGATTAATTAAGCAATTGATTTGATGAAGTGACTAAAAGTTGTGTCGTTTGGATGTTTGTAGAGCGGTAGTCTGGTAGGAAGAGTATTGTCAGGTAGAGATATCTCTGATGTTTTTAACAGACTCCTTCATTACCAGAGTGATTGATTGTTAAGTTAATTAATTATTGACCGAATTATTATTGTTGTTGAGTCATTAATATGCAAATAGATTCATTCATATTGACTAAATTATTGGAGGTATTGATTGAATGTAGAGTATTTGTTAGATTGGTATTTTGATTGTAAACTATGTGTTAGATCGTTTGAAGTTTTGGTTGATTGTAAACTATGTGTTAGATTGATTGAGGTATTGATTGATTGTAAACTGTGTGTTAGATCGATTGAGATATTGATTGATTGTAAACTTTATGTTAGAGTGATTGAGGTATGGATTGATTGTAGACTGTGTGTTAGATTGATTGAGGTATTGATTGATTGTTAACTATGTGTTAGAGTGATTGAGGTATGGATTGATTGTAGACTGTGTGTTAGATTGATTGAGGTATTGATTGATTGTAAACTGTGTGTTAGATCGATTGAGGTATGGATTAATTTTAAACTATGTGTTAGATAGATTGAGGTATTGTTTGATTGTAAACTGTGTATTAGATTGATTGAGGTATTGATTGTAAACTATATGTTAGGATGATGGAGGTATATTGATTGATTGTAGACGGAAAGGACACTGAAGAACACAATAGCTTCCTCAGACATCTGCACTGTGTACAGAGCTGACACAGGGGGTGAGTCACCGGCTCTCTGCTTGATTCTCTCTTAGATTTACATACTCTGTATTTCTCCAACTAATATTAATGATTCATCATTCTCATCAGTATCCTGTTTTTATCATTTATTTCTTTATTTATTTATCTATTGTTTTATTTCAGGTATAATAACCAATACATGAATCCTACACATATAACAGTGTAACCATAACCAGAAAGGCAAATAGATTGTGCATAAAGGGAGTTCTAAGACAATTACTTATAGAATTAGGCATATAAACCTACAATAAGCTCAGAACATCAAAACACTTAACTAGCTTATTAGTATTATCCATCAAGCACATTCTAAATTGAATCTATTGTGCAATTTTATTTTATATGGCTTTGTTGTTTTTATTGCTTGATAGCAAGATTGCCGTAGGTTCGAATAGTAATCTTGTCGAATAGTATTTCAGTATTTTAAGCAAGCTGGTAAAGATTTATATGAAAACTAGAGTTTAAAAAAGTTTAAGATTCCGATATAGTTAATTTGCATTTCTTACTAATCAACACAATCCATAGGATAAGAGAGTTGTACTGAGAAACTGGTTTATTCCGGTGTCTCTCTCTCTACCTCTCTCTACCTCTCTCTACCTCTCTCTACCTCTCTCTACCTCTCTCTACCTATCTCTACCTCTCTCTACCTCTCTCTACCTCATTGGTTTTATTGAACAATCGTCATCTTGGTAGTTTACAGGATTGTTATCTGAGATTGATCTGTGGATGTGAGAAATATATTATTATATTGACCTCAGGCTGTGAGACATACTTTAGTGTTTATTTAATATTTAGTCTGTTTCACTGCTGCAGAGTATGTGGACATACAGTCTGATAGTCTGGTGCCGGGTGACATCATAGAGATTCCTCGCAGCGGCTGCACGCTGCAGTGTGACGCTGTGCTCATCAATGGAAACTGTATCGTCAACGAGAGCATGCTCACAGGTTCCTCTTGTCTCCCTGTGTTAATTTAATAAAAGTAAATTTAATGAAACGTCTATTTGACGCAATGGTTTTGTGTATTAATTGTACGTCTGAATCCGTGCTTCTGAGAGATCACTAAGTGCTTCTGTGAGATCACTAAGTGCTTCTGTGAGATCACTAAGTGCTTCTGTGAGATCACTATGTGCTTCTATGAGATCACTATGTGCTTCTGTGAGATCACTATGTGCTTCTATGAGATCACTGTGTGCTTCTATGAGATCACTATGTGCTTCTGTGAGATCACTATGTGCTTCTGAGAGATCACTATGTGTTTCTGTGAGATCACTATGTGCTTCTATGTGATTACTATGTGCTTCTGTGAGATCACTATGTGCTTCTGTGAGATCACTATGTGCTTCTGAGAGATCACTAAGTGCTTCTGTGAGATCACTAAGTGCTTCTGTGAGATCACTAAGTGCTTCTGTGAGATCACTATGTGCTTCTATGAGATCACTAAGTGCTTCTGTGAGATCACTATGTGCTTCTATGAGATCACTATGTGCTTCTGTGAGATCACTATGTGCTTCTATGAGATCACTGTGTGCTTCTATGAGATCACTATGTGCTTCTGTGAGATCACTATGTGCTTCTGAGAGATCACTATGTGTTTCTGTGAGATCACTATGTGCTTCTATGTGATTACTATGTGCTTCTGTGAGATCACTATGTGCTTCTATGAGATCACTATGTGCTTCTGTGAGATCACTATGTGCTTCTGAGAGATCACTATGTGCTTCTGTGAGATCACTATGTACTTCTATGAGATTACTATGTGCTTCTATGAGATCAATATGTGCCTCTGAGAGATCACTATGTGCTTCTGTGAGATCACTATGTACATCTATGAGATCACTATGTGCTTCTATGAGATCACTATGTGCTTCTGAGAGATCACTACGTGCTTCTATCAGATCACTATGTACTTCTATGAGATCACTAAGTGCTTCTATGAGATCACTATGTACTTCTATGAGATCACTATGTGCTTCTATGAGATCACTATGTGCTTCTATGTGATTACTATGTGCTTCTGTGAGATCACTATGTGCTTCTATGAGATCACTATGTGCTTCTGTGAGATCACTATGTGCTTCTGAGAGATCACTATGTGCTTCTGTGAGATCACTATGTACTTCTATGAGATTACTATGTGCTTCTATGAGATCAATATGTGCCTCTGAGAGATCACTAAGTGTTTCTATGAGATCACTATGTACTTCTATGAGATCACTATGTGCTTCTATGAGATCACTATGTGCTTCTGAGAGATCACTACGTGCTTCTATGAGATCACTATGTACTTCTATGAGATCACTAAGTGCTTCTATGAGATCACTATGTACTTCTATGAGATCACTATGTGCTTCTATGAGATTTCTATGTGCTTCTATGAGATCACTATGTGCTTGTATGAGGTCACTATGTGCTTCTGTGCTACTATGTGATGGTTATGATATTAGATTATATCATGATGGTTATGATATTAGATTATATCATGATGGTTATGATATTAGATTATATCATGATGGTTATGATATTAGATTATATCATGATGGTTATGATATTAGATTATATCATGATGGTTATGATATTAGATTATATCATGATGGTTATGATATTAGATTATATCATGATGGTTATGATATTAGATTATATCATGATGGTTATGATATTAGATTATATCATGATGGTTATGATATTAGATTATATCGATGGTTATGATATTAGATTGTATCGTGCGTGCTCACAGGAGAGAGTGTGCCGGTCACTAAGACACCTATACCGGACCCTCAGAGCGTCTCGAGGAGCCACGCCGGTGCCGAGGTCCGTGTGGCACCGGAGCTCGTCTACTGTGCCACTGAGCATGCTCGGCATACGCTCTTCTGCGGCACCAAGGTCATTCAGACTCGTTACTATGGCAGCCAGAGAGTCAGAGCTGTCGTTACTAGGACGGGTTAGTGGCAGAACTTTCTCTCTGACATTATATTTCTGTATTTATCTTGTAATTCTGTAAAAAAAAAAATTTATTCTATGACAAAATTACTGAAGTCTAGCATAAAGATAGTTCTCTGCCTGAAGGCACAACTGTGTTAAACTAGCTATGAAATATCAATTGTACATCTGCTTAAAATATGGAATCCGTTGATTTGTAATTGTCAAATATTTATCTGCTACAGTTTAACATTTTTGTGTATTTTCGAGGTGATGCTGATTTGATGATGATGATGCAAATTTGATGATGATGATGCTGATTTGATGATGATGATGCTGATTTGATGATGATGATGATGCTGATTTGAAGATGATAATGCTGATTTTTACTTCTATTTTCTTAGGGTTCATGACAGCTAAGGGAGAGCTAGTCAGGTCTATAATGTTTCCTAAGCCTGTTGATTTCAAGTTCAAACAAGACAGCTTTAAGTTCATCGGGTTTCTGGCGTGTCTCGCTGCCATAGGAATGATCTACACTCTCGTCATCATGGTAATATATACTCTATTCTACTTCTGTCATCATCATCTTCTTTATCATCATCATCATCATCATCATCATAGGAATCAACACTCGCCATCATGGTAATATATACTCTATTCTACTTCTGTCATCATCTTCATTATCATCATCGTCATCATCATCATAGGAATGATCAACACTCGCCATCATGGTAATATATACTCTATTCTACTTCTGTCATCATCTTCATTATCATCGTCATCATCATCATAGGAATGATCAACACTCGCCATCATGTTAATATATAAACAATTCTACTTCAGTCTCTGACTGAATAATATTGTTTCTGGTTTTAGTATTTTATGTTGTTATTATAATCGGTATATGTCTAAGCCTTATCTACTAATTGCTATTATTTGTAGGAATAAACTTGTGGAAATGACTTCCCGTGTGTGTAAATATATCTGATATTGTGTACAATATCAGAGAGGTAGAGGTTATTTCTCGAGTATATTTTCTCTTGTTTATGTTGTGATAAACAAAAGATTTATACATTATCACGGTTCATCAACCTGTAGCAGTGAAGCTTCAATCTGGTAAAACATTTGACAGAAAAAAAGTCACGAATTTCAGTCTAACTAAATCATTCAGAATTCTAACACGATCCTATCAGAAAATGTCTCTAAACTCAGTTGTTGTAAGCCTTTTGTTAACCGACTTAGTTATCTACTGATGTCTCAACCCAGCCAGTAAATGATGCCTGCGCAAAGTGCTTGATGCCAGTATGGATACTTATTGTGCTTGTTAATCATTGTCAGGAATGTCTTAATAGCATAGCGGCAACGTCATGAAGTTTTAAATGACAGATTCTGAGGTGAACTGAAACCCTTGCGGGTTTGAATCTCAGCCGCACTGATCTGAGAGTAAAATCTCGAACATTCACTGGACTGGTTATACGGAAAATTATCTAAACTGCTTAACAGTTTAAAAACATGTGGTATTAAAAAGTGATAGATGTCAACATAGTTGATCGTTTCACTATAATGTGTGTTATTATTATTATTGTCAGGTTTCTCGCGGAGACTCGGCCGTGCGTATATTTGTTCGCACGCTGGACCTCGCCACAATCATCATTCCGCCGTCACTTCCGGCCGCCATGACAGTCGGCATCGTGTTCGCTCAGAAACGTCTCAAGCAGCGACTGGTCTTCTGCATCAGTCCCCGCAGCATCAACCTCTGCGGGGCCATCGACGTGTTCTGCTTCGACAAGACCGGCACACTGACAGAAGATGGTTTGGACATGTGGGGGGTGGTGCCAGTGGTCAGTGGGGGAGCCGCCTCCTTCAGGAGGTGAGAAATTATAAATCTTTTTATCTGTGCATTTGATGTATTTAATTTATGCGACTAGAGTCCCCGATCTAGCGTAAAAGATCTAATATTCAAAGACTAAAGATTCGCAAAAGATCTAATATACATAGGTTAAAGATTCGTAGAAGTCTATTTAAGGATATGATTGTTCTGATTTTTACTTGTTCACTATCAGTACAACTTTGAGTTTCAGCAAGAAACATTTTTAGTATGCTCATAAACATTGAAATATATCCTAATGGAAAACCTAGTTTTAATGTACTTTATGTTATTGCAGACATATTTATTCGTAACTGTATATTTTGTATTTTGGCCACAAAAGAACAGATCAGCCATAAACTGCACGTTTTATAAAAGCGACTGTGCTAGAACTGAGAAAGTCTTATTTTTTGCAAGCCATAGCCTACATTAAGGTGTGGGTAAACACAACCTCTTTGTGAATGAATAAACTCTCTAATAGATGAAGTGTTCTTTATGGAACTTGAAAGCAGAATGTGAGAATGTGTACTTTGGATCTGCTATTTGGTATAACATAAAGAGAGAGTGAGAAATTGTTGGACGTAAAGGGTTTAAGGTATGTCTAATACAGAAGTTGCCCTATACTAGAGCTTGTAATTGTTGCAGGTTTGAGAAAGAAGAAAGAGATATATGTGCGCTTTATGAGGAAGATCATATGAAGATTGCTATGGCAACTTGTCACTCCCTCACTGTCATCAACAATGAGCTGATTGGAGATCCTATGGACCTCAAGATGTTCGAAGCTACTGGCTGGGTAAGAAACATTTTCTCAATTATTATTTTATTAAATATTATTTTATCGATACCGGAGATTACAATTCATTATCGTTATCTAACATTTTGCTGCGATACCTGTCGCTCTACTGTCACAGAGGTTCATTAGCAGAATCAAATCAGCTTTTACCAGTAAAGTAGCGCATTTGTCAGCATGAACTCTGTATAGATACTTTTATGTCTGTTAATATGATCTATTAATATTTATTCTATGAATATTTCTACGTCTGTTAATATGATCTATTAATATTTAATCTATTGATCTATTGATATTTCTATGTCTGTTAATCAGGAGTTGGACGAGCCCGGGGAGGACACGACGAGGTTTGATGTTCTCATGCCCACGAGGGTCAAGCCCGGGCGTGCCTCCAGGCAGGTCTCCCTCTCCAGGCAGGCCTCCCCCTCCAGGATGACTCTGCAGGAAAAGTCTGCAGGAGATATTGACATCACGGACGTGCCGCAGGTAATCTCATATCTAGAGATACGTTGATTGTAATGATACATTGATACATTGATTGTATCGATATTATCAATACATTGATTGTATTGATACATTGATTGTATTGACACATTGATTGTATTGATACATTGATTGTATTGATACATTGATTGTATTGATACATTGATTGTATTGATACATTGATTGTATTGATACATTGATTGTATTGATACATTGATTGTATTGATACATTGATTGTATTGATACATTGATTGTATTGATACATTGATTGTATTGATACATTGATTGTATTGATACATTGATTGTATTGATACATTGATTGTATTGATACATTGATTGTATTGATATTGATTGTATTGACACATTGATTGTATTGATACATTGATTGTATTGATACATTGATTGTCGCCTGAGTGGCGTGATGTGGATGATTACATTTAATTTTTTGCATCAGTACGTGAAAAATCTGGTTAAGAAATTAAAAATTGTTGACCAACGTAATCATAACCAGAAGCATCGTTATCATCTCCCTTGAATCTCAGTTTAACTAGGGTCGAGATCATTTAATAGTCATAACCATAATAATGATCAAAGTAATTTACAATATGAACGATTGTCATACACGCCGATACTGAGCTAGTTCTCTAAAATCTATGAAAATTTACTTTGAACAATTTATTTGATTATGAAGAAAGAATTGTTATAAGAGTAGGCTGCTATTTTGTACATTCATTTATATATTTTAATTTTAAATGTAATAAAAATTATTTTCTGTTTTTTATTAACATGTCTGCATTCTGAATTCTTGTGTTTTATTAACATATGTGCATTCCAGCTTATATTCGTAAAGTTTTTCTCTCTCTTTGTGAGTTTGGTATTTCTCTTTGTGCTTCTGGTTTTTAAAGTGTGTAATTTGTTGCAATATTGTTCAATATTGGTAATTTTACTGTCTATTGTATCCATTGATAAGTCAATCTATGTCTATTTAGTGTATGCTAAATCCTTTTATCTACACTCTATTTTTCTGTCGCCTACCTTTTCTGTGTTTTAATTTTTTTAAATTTACTGTCTATTTTTCTGTCCTGTTTATCTTCACTATTTCTCTATCTATTTATTATTTTATTTTTATTTATTCATGCTGCTATTTACTTTTTCTATACTATTTATTTTATCTAAGTTTGCTGGCTATTTTACTGTCTGCTTTTCTGTACTATCCAGCTGGAGCAAGTGGCAAAGTCGGTAAGTTCCTCGACCGAGGATCAGTATGTGCGGGGTTTAAATCCTGGGCTCGCCCCTCACTGACATCTCTTTCGAGTGAAAAAACTGACGTTAACCTTAGCTTTACTAGCTTTTATTGTTCTCTGTTTATTGCAGGAAGAGATCCCATACGAGTACGGTATCGTGCGTCAGTTCACGTTCTCGTCCAAGCTTCAGAGAATGTCGGTGATTGTGCGACGCTTGGGCTGTAAGCACTTTGAGCTCTACGCTAAGGGCTCTCCAGAGATGATCACTTCTCTTTCCAAACCCGAGTCTGGTTAGTATCTTCACGGGCCAAGTTTCTTGATGACCAATTTCAAGTTTCTTGATGATCAATTTCAAGTTTCTTGATGACCAATTTCTAGTTTCTTGATGACCAATAGAAGTGGTATAGGATTCTTTGCCCTTGCTCAGATACCTTCAGTAGTAACATAGGAAGGCAATGCTATACCGCTGTTGCTAATAATGATTATTACCTCTGGAAATTGTAAATGATGGCTATTTATTTTAGTATTTGGCTGTGATCGTACATCCAAATACTAAAATAAAGCAGACAGTGAGCAGATAATTATGCTCCATTTGTTGCTTTCTTTGTTGTAGTTTTCACTGTATCTCGTCTTTGATCTCTATATTTGATTGTGTAAACATCAAATATGAAGTCTTTCCTTGAGGTTATAGTTCAACCGAAAAGCACATTAGCTTCTTAGTTAAAAGTAAATAATTGCTTTAGCTACTTGGTTAAGAGTAATTAATTACTTAATTAATAACTTTTAAGAGTTGAAAGCATTTGATTGGTGGATATTGTGATGAGAGGTGGGAATTTTGACCCCTTTGTGTGCTAAGATATTGTGTTAAGGTATCATGTTAAGATATTGTGTTAACGTATTGTGTTAAGGTACTGTGATTAGGTATTGTGCTAAAGTATGTTAAGGTATCATGTAAACGTATTGTGTTAAGGTATCTTGTTAAGATATTGTATTAACAGATTGTGTTAAGGTATTTTGTTAATGTATTGTGTTCAGGTATTGTGTTAAGGCATTGTGTTAAGGTATCTTTGTTAAGGCATTGTGTTTATCATATATATACCTAATCATACTTGCAACACTCGCAAGGTGGCAGCCGCAGATGGAGTCGCTAAACAGTTCAATATTATTTCTTGTAACATTGAAGGTTTATCGGCCCCAAAGCAGCAGTTGCTCGCCGAAATATGTCGGGAAACAGACTATCAGATACTTTGTCTACAGGAAACCCACAGAGATAAATCACACACAAGACCGAATGTATATGGAATGTCTCTAATGGCAGAAATACCACACGCTAAATACGGCAGCGCCATACTTATTAAGAACAACATGAAGGCCGATGCTGTGTTAGTGTCAAATAGCAATGGTATTGAAAAGTTGTCAATAGAAATCGATGGCGTCGGAATTTCGTCAATATATAAACCGCCAAATACCGAATTCAAGTTAGATGGATCTACAGTTCCTAAGTTAGGAATGCCAGAAATATTCGTGGGGAACTTTAACAGCCACAGCACTAGCTGGGGTTACAAGGAAAGCAACGAAGATGGGCGAAGGGTGGAATTGTGGGGCGAAATGAATCTGCTCACATTAATCCATGATCCTAAGCAGTCACGCTCATTCAACAGTGGACACTGGGGCAGAGGTTACAACCCAGATCTCATTTTTGTCAGTCAGCGGATATCACAGATGTGTCATAAAAAGGTTCTGTCTCCTATACCTCACACACAACATAGACCAATAGCTGTGGAGATCAAGGCAGTGGTTTCACTGAATAAGGTTCCATTTCGACGCCGTTTTAATTACAAGAAGGCTGACTGGGACGGTTTCAGCGATGAGCTTGAAAAAACTATCAATAGGATCAAACCATGCAGCAAGGATTATACAATCTTCGTGAAGGAAATTAAACGAGTGGCAAGAAAGCATATCCCTCGAGGGTGCAGGACTGAATACATACCTGGATTAACACAAGAAAACAAAGAATTGTACCTGGCATATACAGAAGCCTATGAAAAGGATCCATTTGACGAGGAGACTATAACAATGGGCGATAAGCTTTTGGTAAAACTTGCAGATGAACGACAAAAGAAGTGGCAGAATATGATTGAGTCAACCGATATGACACATAATAGCAAGAAGGCTTGGTCAAATATTAGAATACTAACAAACGACTTCACAAAGCCAAAAGTCTATAGCAGTGTAACAGCAAATCAGGTTGCCCATCAACTTATACTTAATGGTAAGAGCCATTAAGGGTTCGCAAAATGAACCACGGCCAAAGATAGCACCAGATCAGCTTTACTCCGATATCAATGGTTGTATATTGCAGCCATTCACATCAGACGAACTTCTGACTGCAATCGATTGTCTAAAGAATGGCAAAGCATGTGGAATAGATGACATAGTGAGTTAATCAAGCACTTTGGGATCAAGGCTAGAGCGTGGTTGTTAGAGCTGTACAATGAATATATAACAAACTATACTAATACCATGCTTATGGAGACAAGTTAAAGTTATAGCTTTACTCAAACCTGGAAAAGATCCCAATGATGCAAAAAGCTACAGGCCTATATCACTACTATGCCATACGTACAAGCTACTAGAACGCATGATCCTTAATCGAATGCTGCCAGTAGTCGATGAAAAGTTGATAGAGCAGCAATGTGGGTTCCGTCCGGGGAAATCATGCACCAGTCAGATAGTAAATCTAACACAATACATCGAAGATGGCTTTGAGAAGGGTCTCATTATTGGAGCTGTATTTGTGGATCTGTCAGCCGCATACGACACTGTGTGCCATAGACGACTCATCACAAAGTTGTACAACATAACGAAGGATTATAAATTGACTAAATTCATCCAACAACTCCTAACGAATCATCGATTCTATGTTGAACTGGGAGGTCACCCGAAGAGCTGATGGAGGAAGCAGCAAAATGGTCTTCCTCAAGGGAGTGTTGGCGCCTATTCTGTTCAACATCTACATGAATGATCAGCCAATTATGCAGAATACCAAAAGTTTCATCTATGCTGATGACAACTGTTCTGCATATCAGTCTAAGAATTTCAGTGACATTGAAAAACGACTAAATGAAGTCCTAGAATCACTGTCGATGTATTATGTGGAAAATCACCTAAAACCTAATCCTACAAAAACACAAGTGTGCGCCTTTCATTTAAGAAATAAGGATGCTTGTAAGGAGCTTAAAGTTACATGGGAAGGTGTAGAACTACAACACTGTACACACCCAGTATACCTTGGTGTAACTTTAGATAGGACTCTGAGTTTCAAGCAGCATGTAGGAAAGATGAAGGCAAAAGTCAGTACAAGAAATTTAATATTAGGAAAACTGGCGAACACTCATTGGGGTGCAAAGGCCAACACAATACGCTCCACAGCATTGGCCCTCTGCTACTCTAGCGCTGAGTATGCTGCTCTGTTTGGGGTCGCTCCACACATGCCCATAAAATTGACAGTGCTCTTAATGCTGCGTATCCTCATATAACAGGTTGCCTGAAACCTACAAGTAAGGACAGTCTGTACTTGCTCTCTGGCATAGCACCACCAGCCATCAGACGTAATGTCGCTAGCCAAGCTGAAAGAAGTAGACAAGAACAGGATCAACGACATCCATTACATGGTGAAAACCCTCGGAGATCGCGACTCAAATCAAGGCACAGCTTCCTAAATTCAGTGTCGCCATTATCTCAGTCAGTGGAACAATCTCGTCTCCAGATGTGGAGAAAACATCTCCAATCAGTTCCAGAGGATAAAATATGTGTAGAAGCGTCAGAAAGTCTTCCGTGTGGGTGCGATGAGGATCGACGAACCTGGTCATGCTTAAATAGATTTAGGACAGGTGTCGGTCAGACAAAGGTTGCAATGAGCCGATGGGGTTACTACAATGGTTCTACAGTATGTGAATGCGGCCTGGAGGAGGAGGACATTGATCATTTGATGAACTGCAACTTGACCGGTGGTGGGGTCACGCGTGAGGATCTCAGAGAGTTTAATGATCGGGTGAGAAATTGTGTCAGACGCTGGATTAATGCTGTATAAGGACGTGATAAGAAGAAGAAGATTATGTTTATGGTATCATGTTAAGGTATTGTGTGCTATTTTGCGTGTTGACAGTACCGGCAGACATGCAGGAGGTGCTGATGAGATACACACAGAAAGGCTTCAGAGTTCTCGCTCTTGCTCATCGCAAGCTCAGGCTCAACTATGTCAAAGTTCAACGAGTGCAGAGGTGAGCGCATATTACACGGTGCTATTTTTAGAGCTCATATTGCACGGTGCTATTTTTAGAGCTCGTATTGCACGGTGCTATTTTTAGAGCTCGTATTGCACGGTGCTATTTTTAGAGCTCTTATTGCATGGTGCAATTTTTAGCCTGAATTCTCTGGAAGCAAAATTGTCATTGAACAGAAAATTTGAATTTATTAAATTAAAATTTGATTCTAAAAATGCAATTTATTGTAAACAAATTCATAAAAATAGTTAAGTCAAATCTTTCGAGTATTTTTTATTTGGAAAGGCACGTTGAAAATTTATACTAAAATTTAAAGCATTTTTAATATGTGTAATTAAGTCTTGATACAGGTGTGGCCTATGATTTGTGATTATTCATTAAAATATTTTCTTATTATAATCCTCTTCCTGTTGTTGTTATAGGTGTTCTTATATAATAGTATATTGTTTTTTATTCATGCAAAACAATATGTCATGAAATTTAATGCCTTGTTCTGTGTCACATTTTGTTGCGACTTACTAATTATATCGTATTGCGTAGATTTCGTATAATATATACGAGTATGTATTGTTACTTCTAAAAATATTTGTAATGTGTCGAAAGTACTTGAAAAATAGTGCTTTTAAATACTATATTTTGTGTTAATATATTAGATATATTTCAATAATCTTGTTTTTTTTGTGTGTTTGTTAAAAATACATGCACCTTATGGTCATTTGTTTTGTTGCACTGTATTGGATATTTTTATAAATTTTATATTTCACTTTACATTATTATAATTTAGTGTTGTGTCCGAGTTGCTTGAAGAATTGACCAACAGGTAACTGCATGTGTCGTAGAAGGCGACCTAAGCACTAAGATCCATACCAACGTCAGAAAGGGCATTCGGTTGGTGAGCGCCTAGGCTTCAGAAATTGCTATAAAAATTTAAGCTAATGGAAAAGTCTCAAATAGGGGATTGACTGATAGATGATATGATGTAGGACAGAGAGGATTTGAGGATGATGATGATGATGATGATGATGATGATGATGATGATGGTGACTTTATTATAGTTTAGTGACGTAACATATTACAGAGACACAGTGGAGTGCAAGCTGACGTTCTTGGGTCTCGTTATTCTGGAGAATCAGCTCAAGCCACAGTCTAAACCCGTCATACAGAAACTGAGAGACGCCTGCATTAGAACTGTCATGGTAACCGGTAAGTCTGTCTATTGTTACGTCATCATTAGAACTGTCATGGTAACCGGTATGTCTCTCTATTGTTACGTTAACATTAGAACTGTCATGGTAACCGGTATGTCTCTCTATTGTTACGTCATCATTAGAACTGTCATGGTAACCGGTATGTCTATCTATTGTTACGTCATCATTAGAACTGTCATGGTAACCGGTATGTCTCTCTATTGCTACGTCATCATTAGAACTGTCATGGTAACCGGTATGTCTCTCTACTGATACGTCATCATTAGAACTGTCATGGTAACCGGTATGTCTCTATTGATACGTCATCATTAGAACTGTCATGGTAACCGGTATGTCTCTCTATCGATGTTTTTTGCTCTTCTAGCTATACAAAATCATACTGCTTGAAAGTATTAGCAAAGTAGTATAGATTATTAACTGTCAATCTAAACAAATAATTTTGGCTTTATTTAAAGAAAGCTGTAAAGCTAATATTAACTTCAGTTTCCTCACTCGAAAGCTCTGTCAGTGACGGGCAAGCCCAGGATTTGAACCCCGCACAATCTGATCTGCGGTCGAATATCTTACCGACATCGCCAATAGCACTAGCCGCCAAAATATAAATTATATAAATTTTTGTTTATTTAGTAATTATAGCGCATGGTTATCTAAAGTTGACTTCAACACATTGTTATCGAAAGGTGTCATCTAATAGATACATTTTGACAGTATGATCATTTGTAAGATATATATGTCTGCCTTCTGTTATTTAGTTAATGTTGATTTAGAAAATTGGCGCTATATGATTTATTTGCTGATTTTGTTGCATGTTGCAGGTGATAACATGCTGACCGCATTGAGCGTGGCTCGAGACTGCAACATGATTGGTCGAGGAGATCAGGTGATACTGGTCACAGCAACCAATCAGACGCAGATGATAGGTAATCCCTCACAGGGCAATGAGCCGCATCATGGCGGCATAGTGGGCCAATCAAGAAAGCCCGTTCTACAGTATACATACGCAGCCGATACTAGAACCGAAGAGTTTGATCTGCAGACGCCACCGTGTAGTGCCGCCATGGTTAGTAATCCTTCCATACCTGCAAAAAATCCATTTTTACTAAATTATTCTCAAATAGGGGATTGGCTGGTGGTGTGGTGTAGGACAGAGAGGATTTGAGGCAGTCTATTCGTATCCTGACCCTAGTTAAACTAGGATTCAAGGGATGATGATGATGATGATGATGATGATTCACTGATGGTCAGTCAGTCGGCTAACCAATCAATGATATTAACGACGTCCCTAATATCATCTTTGGATGAGGAAACGGACGTTAAACCTTTATTTAATTTATTATTATTATTGTATTATGTAATCAATTTGTCAGTTGTGTCAATCAATACGAGGTGCTGCTTTAAGAAAAAACTGGAAACACTAAAAAAGCTACACTTCTAACACTCGCTTAAAATAAATGAAATGATTAAAAAATTGAGAAGCTAAAACTGAAGTGATTTTTAGTACGTAAGTTGTAGTGAAGTTTTATCAAGCAAAATAAAATCGTAAGAATATAAAGCTTAGAAGAAAATAAATGGCTGCTATAGATTGTTTGCCTTGAATTTAAATGTTAAATGTTAATTGATATTTACAGGGAGAGATTGCGTTAAACTTGGACTGCAGGAGCCAGACTCATTTTGCAGTGATGGGAAAATCCTGGTCGGCGATTAGGAAATTCTACCCAGAGATCATTCCTAAGGTTAACTAAGTTGTTCTTCATTTAAAAGCTAACGTTTGTTTGGATTATAATGTTCCGCTGTTATTTTGACCTAGAATAACATATTTAATTTGAGATATTTGAAATTGTGATAATTTGTTTTAAAAATCGTAAAATTTAATGAGATATTTAAGGTAATAGCTTGTTTCTATTTAACAGTTGGTGGTTCGAGGCACAGTATTCGCCAGATTTTCACCCGACGAGAAACAACAGCTGGTGGAAAGCCTGCAAGAGTTAGGGTTAGTTGTTATAAGAATGCAACTACTTGTTTAGTAATTAGTTTAACATTTGCTTTGTACCGCAAGTGATCTGTCAGTTACAGCCTGGTTGGGGTTTGAAACAATGGCCTCCTACTTGGCAAGCAGGAATGCTATACTCTTGGTCTTTCCAGTGGTACTTATTTCTATTCTTTAACCGATCTTGCTCCTACTTCTCTGATCTTTATATTTCAGTATTATATCTTTACCTGGTTTTCGACTTTCCATTGCATTACTACCTCTTTACATATTGGATTTTAAGAGTGACAAGCTAAGCAGTTTCAAGCCAACCTACCCGTATCTACTCATTCATCTAATTTGTTTCAAGAAAATGACTAAATTGTGAAGCAGTAGGCGGTCTGTATCAAATATTACAATGTATACCAGCCCGCACGCTGTACATTTAATTATTACGTTTTATTTCCACTGGTTATATTATCAGTTAATCATATAAATTGACCCATCTTGAATTGCTCTTTGATGATTGCCGTGTCTGTGCAAGCTTTAGTGTAGTTTCTGAGTATAGAATAAAGAATATAATTACTGTAGTATTGTGCACTGATATATGGAATATATCTTCCTGTGTAAACTCACATGATTTGTTGTTAAAATCTGTGGACATTATTTTGTGATTGTAATTGATTAATGAATTTGAAAATGTATAGTTTGCCCATGTTGTTTTCGGATCACTAAAAATAGACCAGCCATAAACTGCATCTGTCATAAGAGTCATATGAGCAAAATCTAAGGAAGGCAAAGGCAAACCACCTCTGAAGTCATAGTTCTCTTAAATTCTAGGCTACATTAGTTGTTGATAAGACGTGTCGTTTCACTGTGAGATTAACTTGTCAATTGATGTATTGCTCTTTATGAAGCGTGAAAGCAGAATGTGAGTAGGAATGTGTACCTTGGACCTGTCACTTGAGCACTTGAGTGAACACTAGAGGGAGAGAGATTTGTGGTTAGAAATCCTGCTGCCTTAGCGTGGGGAACTGAACAATAAAGCCTCTATGACTGATTGATTGGCTGATTGATTTAATGACAGATTGATTGATTGATCTGCTGTGTGTAGATATTACGTTGGAATGTGTGGAGACAGAGCTAACGACTGTGGTGTTGTCAAGATGTCTCGCTATTGATTGATCTATGGACTGGTTGTTTGATTGATTGATCTATGGACTGATTGTTTAATTGATTTATTGGTCTATGGACTGATTGATTGATTAATCCGCTATGTGTAGATACTACTTTGGAATGTGTGGAGAAGTAGCAGCTGGAGTACTCTTATCTCTCTATTGATTGATTGATCTATGGACTGATTGATTGATTGATTGATCCGCTATGTGTTTTGATACTACATTGGAATGTGTGGAGACGTAGCAACTGAGGTGCTATTGATTGATTGATCTATGGACTGTTTGTTTAATTGATTGATTGATCCTCTATGTGTAGTTACTACGTTGGAATGTGTGGAGATGGAGCTAACGACTGCGGTGCTCTCAAGACGTCGCACGCTGGTATCTCTCTGTCTGAGGCTGAAGCCTCCGTGGCCTCTCCGTTTACCAGCAAACAAGCCAACATCTCCTGCGTCCTCAGTGTGATCAGGTTAACCTCTGATTATCCATAATGACATTGAGCTCTTTAGGTGTTACTTATTTAGAGTTGTTTGTGGCATTTATAATATTTTAATTTGCTCATGGTCTGTCAGCACTTGTGCATTTAATAATATTAAATGTCTATTTCAATTTATTGTTTTCACAGACAATAGTAATTATAATTTCTGGATAAGAAATAATCGTTTCTCATTGAATAAATTGATTCTTAGGCGCCTCTTCCTTCCTCAATCCAATATTTCATTTGTTTGCAGCTTTGTGGCGGAACTGTCAAACACAGTCATTAGTTATTTATTATTATTAGTTTCCGTTACAGTCACTTGTAATGCTGCATTATTTAATCATGAGGAATCAAATAGTTTCTGCTGTTCTATCTCGTGGAGTCAAGCAGTTTAATTGAGACGTTCTTGTGGAATAGACTGTTCAAATATTGTGATAGTATTTGTATGGTAATATTTTACATGCACTTATTTATAGATTTTATTGTATAGTCTGTTTTCTTGGTAATTATCCCTCTAGTTGCCTTGCTAATTGTCTGTTGTCAGGCTAATTGCTTCACTAATTGTCTGCTCTCCGCTAATTGCCTATCTAGTTTGTCCCACTAGTTGATATTATTGCGCACTTGAGGAGCAAAGAGTGCTTATTGATGGATTGATTGATTGATTGATTGATTGATGGACAGAGAGGGGAGAGCTGCGCTGGTTACGTCGTTTGGTATATTCAAATTCATGGCTGGTTACAGTCTCACGCAGTTCATGTCTGTCTGCCTTCTCTACTGGGTCAGTCAGTTTTGATTTTCATATAGATTTGTACTTCTCTACTGGGTCAGTATGGTTTTGATTTTCATATAGATTTGTACTTCTCTACTGGGTCAGTACAGTTTTGATTTTCATATAGATTTGTACTTCTCTACTGGGTCAGTACGGTTTTGATTTTCATATAGATTTGTACTTCTCTACTGGGTCAGTACGGTTTCATTGACGTATAGATGTGTGTTTTGTGATTTGTATTTTCATTTATCTATAGATTTGTACATTTAGGTCCGTCTTTTGCTGCTTAATAAATGTAAGTGCAAATTAAATATTTTTAAAGAAGCGTAGTAAGATATATTGTAATTATCGCTTTAAAATATTTACTCTCTCTTACAATAATGCTTGCAAGCTTTATTAATAAATATATACTTGCAGCTGCTACTAAAATACCCAACGTATTGATAGTTATCAATCGCTTCTTAATTATACTGCAATATCGTATTGACTGTTGCATAATAATAGGAGTTTTTTTCTATCCGGATACTGGTCATATGCTTGTAACATTAAACCTGTCAACGAGATATTTATTGATGGCTGTATAGGTTAGAGCCAACCTCTCGGACCTGATGTTCTTGTACATAGATCTCGCCCTACAAACCTCACTCAGTATTACTTGTGAGTACTCTCCTCCTCTCTACAACTTCTCTATTAACTAACTTCTCATTTTCTTTGACTATGGAACTAAATTTCATTGTCGTGTTTTCTATATTATTAAAATTCGTATTTTCACTGTTAAGTTGCTGAAGTCCATTTTGTCTTGTTTATACAACTCAGGTTACTGTCATATATTTAGCATTCGTTGCACGTAATATAGTTATAAAAGCTAAAAACTAATGTTAGCGTCAGTTTCCTCACTCGAAAAGCGATGTCAGTGACGGGCGAGTCCAAGATTTGAACCCAGCACATACTGATCCGCGATCGAGTAGCTTACCAACATCGCCACTGGCTGGTTATATTTTTTAGATGTTTAATTAACTAATAAATATCTTCATTAACCTACGCCTTAATCTTGAACGTCTGCTTTTCTGTTGAAGTCATGTCTTGGTGTATTATGTGGATTTATTAAAATATGACTGATTAGAACCTAATGCCTGTGATACCATGTAGGCGCCATGATGTTGTTGTGATTGTGATCTGCAGTTAAAATCTTTTCAATACTGATTGTGAAGGTTATCTTAGTGATATTGACTCTAGAAGCAGATTGTAGAGAATTTTATTTTTAATGTCTTTTCTTTTACGCATCAGGTGGCTCTTTATAGTTATACATTTATAGGAGTACCGTGTATACTGTAGAAATATATTCTACCATATTATATTCTATATTCTACCATATTATATTCTATATTCTACCATATTATATTCTATATTCTACCATATTATATTCTATATTCTACCATATTATATTCTATATTCTACCATATTATATTCTATATTCTACCATATTATATTCTATATTCTACCATATTATATTCTATATTCTACCATATTATATTCTATATTCCACCATATTATATTCTATATTCTACCATATTATATTCTATATTCTACCATTGCTAGAGGAACTGTTTATTTTTTATGATTGATTGTAGTTTGTTACACACGAGCCTATGAAGATATTGTGCCTAGAAAGCCTAAGATTAGCCTGATTGCCTTAACGCCCATTCTCTCACTCATCTGTCAGCTAGCAATAAACATCTCATTCCAGTTCTTTGCCTGGATCTACACTACGCAGCAGCCGTGGTATGTCAGGCTTTGCACTACAGTATCGACAAATTACTGATTTATTTTTATTTCTAGTAAAACACTGAAATGCAATGAATTGGAAGACAAGTCAAGGAAAAAGGAAAAGAGGAAGACCTAGAAGTACTTGGTTCAACACGATCAACCAAGATTTGAAGGTTTTGAACATTTCCTGGGAAGATGCTGTGAGGGTTGCTAAAGACAGAAAAGAATGGAAGAATGTTGCCGCCCTTTGTTCTCTTCAGAACGCTAGGAACTGATGAAAACACTGAACATTTTACGTCATATTCCTCACCAAAAGATGATAGTTTGTCACAATCGGATTATATGTTACTGTGGCCAATTATATCATTATCTGTTAATGTATGTAGTGTGTACTGTATATACGTGTATGTGCAAATTGGATCCAAAGATTGAGATTTGATTATTGAAACTGCATGTGGTCGTTTGAAGGAACCTAATGACTGTAAAAGGCTCTAGGTATTCGTCTCCAAAGCTTTAAGTTTCATGTGTATAAACAAACTAATATAAAGCTAATGTCAGTTTCCTCACTCGAAAGCGATGTTAGTGACGGGTGATCCCAGGATTTGAACCCCACACCTACTGATCCGCGGTCGAATATCACTGGCGATGTCGGTAAGATATAAGTATAGCGATGGTTGATGCGAAATATACTACATTTTTCTCTTATAATTTTTAATAAAGGTCAGTTTTAAGCATTCGGCAATCCTGCTAGAAAGCATGACAATAAAACTTAGAAATACAACCGCAGCAGAAACTTCTGCTGATCATTAGTTACCATCAAGTCTCAGATAAAAAGTATTTAAATCAAACTTTTAACGGAATAATTTTTTAAAACGTTTATTTATTCCTAACTGGCAAATGACTTACAAATTAATTGATCGATCGATGGGTTGACTGGACTATAGTTTTATACAACCAGTTGATCTCTGGGTTGATTGCGCAGGTTTGAGCCGTATGTTCTGCCACCGGAGCACATCAGAAATTTCACAGGTCACGAGGTCACGGCGGTGTTCACTGTGTCAGCGTTCCAGTATGTGACCCTGGCTATAGTCTTCTCTAAGGGTGTGCCCTATCGAAAGCCTCTCATCACCAACTGTATGTTCTCCAATCTTTAACATTTCTTTCTCTACGTGTACTGTATTTGTTTGTGTTTCCCCCTAACTTTTTAACAACAGTAAATATATGCCCGCTTTAGTCCTAAAGATGAAGAAAAGTGATGCATTTTAAGGTGTACTTCATTATTATTTTTCTTTTTCCCTTTCTTCTTCACCGGTAGCCTAACAACGATAAATATATGCTCACTCCTTAAGTTGAAGAGAAGTGATTTCATCTCGGATTACAAATTATTGCTCTGTATTGTGTCTGTTATCTTCCTGTGTAGCATTCTTGTTACATTGTTTTCTTTACGTCTCTTATATTTGTTGTCTCTTTAGGTTGCCGTATGACCACGCATCGTCATATATGTTACAAAGTTATTGAAATCAATGTTTACATTATGGCCTGTGTGTGATTAATTATTCTACTGCTTGATGAAAGGATTTATTCTATTATTTAAGTGACTATTAAAATTTTTAATGTGCTTGAATTAGAGCTATATTTGAACTCTGCTTTTCAATATTTAAGCTTGATGATTATATTATTGATTGTCTGATCGATCGATTGACTGATTGATGTATGATTGAATGATTAATTGATCTGTTTTAGGGCTGTTTGTGGTAACTATTGTTCTGGCAGTGTTATTCACGGGTTACTGTGTTATTATACCTGCTGACTGGGTCTCTAAAATTATGCAGGTTAGTTCTTCTTGGTCGAGCACAGTGCTGTGTTTCAAATATCGAAGAAGCATTTTCATTTATTTCTAATTAATTATATGATTTAAAGAAAACTTATACCATATATGAGCATGTGTACTTAATCTATATTAAATTGTTGTTTTGATAGAGTTTTAAATTAAAACATATTAAATATTAATTAAATAATATTACTCATTTTATCTTGGACTGTGCTTATTTTTAACCTTTCTCAATCTTGCATTCCATTAATTTTAGAGAAATCAAATTAGCTTTATTATTGTGAAACACTTTCCCGCCCCTTAATATATGTTCCAGTTTTTATTATGAATAGCTGAGTCAAAGTTAAAGTTTCAAAATGTATTTCACTGTAGTAATCAGCAAACTGTTTGATAACTTTGTAACTTAGGTTGAAAATGCTAAAGTTAAAAATTTTTCCTTCTTTATTTTAAATATAAAATAAATGATCGGTTGATTTAGCTAGACTGGTCCATCAGTCCGTTGCTAAATATTCTACGTAAAATATGCTAGTGTATGCATTGATTGATAGGTTATATTGACTGATTGATTGCTTGATTGATTGATTGTTTAGCTATTGATTGATTGATTGTTTGTTGGATGATTGATTGCTTGATTGATTGATTGTTTAGCGATTGATTGATTGTGTGATGATTTATTGATTGATTGATTGTTTAGCTACGGGTGGCGCCCTCTGTCCTCTACAGATTGTTTCTCGTTGGAATCGCTTTAATCAATTTCTTCATCAGTCTGCTCGTAGAGGTTTGTGTTTGTGTTTCTTTGTTTGATCGGTTTTATAAAAATTTTGAGGTCCTTGAAGTTATGCATAGTTTTGTATTTTTACTGGAATTTGTTGCCTATGATATTGTTTGTATTATGTGACATTAATACTACGATGTGATATTAAAATGTGTTAGTATATTGTATCTTGTACATTGTATTTGTTATATTGTTATTAAAAATTAATTATTAATTATTATTAATATTATTGTATATTCCCGACCCTAGTTAAAATGGGATTCAAGGGGAGAGAATGATGACGATATGTTAAGTGTATATAGGATATTGTATATAATAATTGTATTATACTGTACTGGCTGGAGCCAGTGGCGATGTGGGTAAGATATTCGATCGCAGTATGTGCAGGGTTCAAATCCTGGGCTCTCCCGTCACTGACATCGCTTACGAATGCGGAAACGGACGGTAACACTTGCTTTACTAGCTTTTATTAGGAAGTGCTACTTTTTTATGGCTCCTCATATATAAGCACCTTTTTACTAGTTAACGTCTAATTGTTCGTAGAACTTATTCCTTTTTTTTTCATTGTGACTGTAAAATCTCTGATGTGGGCTGTTCAAACAAGCCCTCAACCTCTCGTGGATTGGTTATCAGGTGATCTTTATTATGCAATAAGTAATAGCGGCGAATGGATGAAAGAAAGTCTATTCTTATCCCGACCCTGGTTAAACTGGGATTTAAGGGAAGATGATGATGATGATGATTATGAAGTAATAGCGGCATACTACATAGCAGTATACTGTACATTAAATTAAATTCTTTGCATTTGAGGAATCGTATTGCTTTCTGCTTCTAGAGACGTACCTGATAGTTGAAGTTGTATGGCAGCCAGTTTGGTAGTAGGATTACTTATTTTACAAGCAGGAGTCACATGATCAGCAGGAGTCACGTGACTCCTGCTGGTCATGTGACTCCTGCTGGTCACGTGATCAGCAGGAGTCACGTGACCAGCAGGAGTCACATGACTAGCAGGAGTCACGTGACCAGCAGGAGTCACGTGACCCGCAGGAGTCACGTGATCAGCAGGAGTCACGTGACCAGCAGGAGTCAAGTGACCAGCAGGAGTCACGTGACTAGCAGGAGTCACGTGACCAGCAGGAGTCTGTGGGTCGAATGTCAGGCAGACTATCACTGACAGTATGCTTGAGATATGGATGATGCAGGCGTTGATATTATCTTTATAGCTTTTATAGAAAACAATATAGAAAAAAGGCAGGAATCGCGTGACAAGAGAACAGTGATAATTGGAGAAAATTTCTCCGCTTCCAGCAATTGATTTATTCATTGATATATTTTGATTGGATGATTTACAGATGTACCTAATAGACGTCTGTCTAGAAGAGAAGCTAGAGTCAGCGGTGAAGCAGCGCTACAAGGAGAAGTTCTCAGAGCGGCATCACGTGATTGAAGCAGAACTCTCTCGCTCAATTGACTGGCCCCCCGCCTCCTCAACGTCTGGTCTCTCGCTGGCTGAAATCATGCGACTAGAAGTGGGCTCAGGGCACCAGACTAATGAAGATTCGCCCGATCACGCGCCGAGGGGCAGTGAAACAGGCTCAGAGTCGAGCGCGACGGAGAGCGAGACGGAGCACGGGTTTGTGGGGAAGCTGTTGGGACGTAGAAGGCGCGGGAACAGCTCCTCAGCTGCTGCAGCTGCTGAGGACGACGACACGGTGTTTCTAGTGCCTGAGAGCTGATGTTTGCTGTGTGTGGTAACTCTGTGTCTAATCTGCTTCAGCGTTAAATGCAGGGCTTCTGTTAGGTTAATTGAATTAATCGCGTCAGTTGAAACTGTTACGTTTGAGATTTTATTATTTTTTTACCTACTGTAGACTGCATTCCAGTTAAATCCTAGTTACAGTGAATTGCAAAATTCTTCATACAATTTCTGTGTTTTAATTAAATTGTATTTTGTCAAGAAATAGGACTTTATGTTAACAGAAGCCCTGCATTGCAGGATTTCATCCAAGTCTATTACGCTACTGAATATGTTATATAGTCTGTGTCACTACGGTATATATTATATAGTCTGTGTCACTGCTGGTCTTTTTATATCTTGTACATACTGATAGGTCATTGAGGCGCGAAGTCTAAACTACGTGTATTTAATTGTGAATGCTATGTGTAGTCTACGTGTGTGTCGAAGTATCAATCCTGCCTTGTGTACAACACGTGTCAGCTTTTAATCAGTTTGTATTTCTTTGTGTGCTGACTAGATTGTTATAGTGTATCTGCCTACATGTGCATGTTTGTCTGTTTGTATGTCTTTTTGTGTGCTCTGATCCCTGTGTGTATGTCTGTCTCTTTCAGCTAGCTCATCATAAATGTAATAAATGTGTGACTCTCGCTGGTGGCTGGTTCAATGCACAAATAAACATGTTAGAATTCTTTTATACATATAGACGTTGATGTAAATCAACTGAGCAAGACATTCTCGTTGTTTGTCTTTCTTCAAGCTGTTAGTAATTGGCTTGCCGAGTAAAATTGGCTATGACGTTGTGTTCCTTTGCTTTCTAAGGCATATATGACGGTCTGCTTTTACGCATATAATCAGCACTGGTGTAATCTCAAATCTTCGCAGTGTTCTATTTAAATAATAATAACTATTTTAGAATTATCATAAGTGCTCTTTGTTTTCATTCTAAAGATATTAGATGATAACCGGTGTGATACTGTGAATTGTGTATGAAATACTGTATCTCCACTGTTGCTGTCTAGCTGTATATTTTGATTTGTTTGTTTTGCGTGGATCTCTTTGTACTGAGGACGTAAGCAGATGTTAACGTCTTCGTCTTTCCTATTGCTTGAATATTTATGAAATCTGGCTGCATAATTGTACAAGTCGAATGTATGACTGGATGTTCATACATTAAACGTTTTGTCAAATGATCACATATTAGAGTTAAATAAGAGTGAATAATATTAACTATTGAAATTTTAAGATAAAATTATTTTTCCTAATAATGAAGCAAGCACTATAGGTTAGAATATTTCTGAATTCAGTATAACTAAATTATAATTATTATTTGCAGTTAATGGCAATGACACATCTGTAGAACATGCTGTTGCACAGATGTCGTGTCATTGCTTTTATGTGGATATTTGTCGATGGATTGATAAAGTATGTCGAGGATATGCGTGTGGATGTCTCGTGTAGAATGCAGTTCACTGCTTGATGCTTGTAAACTTCTGTGTAGTTACTGCACATAGAATGATGCTTTATTATTGCTGTTGCATTGTTCACTATGAAGCACTGATTATATCTTCCTGTGTAAACTTATGTGTTGTTTATGCCTGTAGAGCGTTCAGGATCGTTATTTTGTGATTTGTGACTAAATAATGTTCATGTGTTTTACGTGACTAGAATTAGTAACGTTGCCTTTGCTGTGAGGAACTGGATTCAAATTCTTCATCGGTTGATTGATTATCGATTGATAAGTTGATTAATTGAATGATTGAGTGCTTGATTGATGATAGTTGAGTGTTGTTTCTGTGTTAGAATTTTGCAAGCATTTGCATATAGCTAATTACAATTCTATATCCGTCAAGAAATAGGATCGTGAGTTGTAAGTAAAGCATTCACTGACTATGCTGACATCTTTTAACCTCAATCAGAGGTGATACTTACACTCATTACATTTATACTATAAGACTTTCACTCGTATGTGACTTTGCCTTAGAAAAGACTTGCATTTACTAGCAAATTTTCTGTATGCAACTACTTCTTCATTAAAATAGTTAACGTTTCTAATTTCAATAAATATTTTGTATCGTGGTTGATAGAATTTTCTAGCATTAGATCTACTTACTTAACAACAACAACAACGGTTAGAATGCTGTAGTCGTTCATGAAAACATCGAGCACTATTGAGACAAATCCAAGCCGGTGAGCAAAAGGATGGTCCAAAATGGTGCAAATCGTAAAATCCAGAAATCAGTCCAAAGGGAGAAAGAGATTAAAGAAAAGGACTTTTACGTTCTGGTCGTAACTCGTGGACACTGGATGGAAAAGAGAGATGGAAAAGATCGATCTTCAACTGCCTATGGAACTGCTCATAGGAAAGCAAAGGCCGATGTGATTGAAATAGTGAAGCATTTATATAGTGAAGCATTTCCGGTGAATGTTTGGTTTAATTCTGTGTAAGTAAGATCGGATAATCGTGATTTATTGAGAATGTTGTGGAGTCTTGATTAGATTAGCACAAGGGTTGAAGCTCTCTAATTTTATCTCAGAGGTATATGAATCGATTCTCCGCTCTACCTTTTAACTGAACAAGATTTTTATATGCCGCACATATAGTGTTTACAACCTTAGCCCTACATTTTGTTGAGCAAAGCTGCTTGTTTTCTCTAGATCTCTAAGGAACATCAATTAAAGCTCAGTATAATTAGTTAGGTTATAGAGAGTTGACGTCCAATTCGACCACTCAACGCAGTCAGTTCTGTCAGTAAGTTTAGATGAGATTTAGTGCACTGGTAGATAGTGCAAGGACCTGGTTCAAATCCTAGAGCATTCAGTAATGAACAAACTGTTTTTATTATTTTTAATGCCATGCAGGGTGTCCTTTAAAGACACGGATTATGAATTTGACTCTTGAATAAAAAACAAGGTGGAGTCCAAAACAGTGATGCATGCGAATAGTTCCTCAAACATATGCTATCTCTCATGGTTGACTATTATTTAAAAGTGAAATGAGTTATTAGTATTTTAGCACTTACAATAACACTATGCGGTAGTATATTGTTGTTCAGTTTTAGAGTAGATTGTAAAAGGTAGCTGCACCCTCATACGACTTTTATTTAAAGAAATCTGCACTCATAAATAAGGAATTTATATTTTTATTCTTTCATCTATTAGACCATTACGCTCCTTTGCACTCTTGGCTGTTGCTAAGTCCATGCGTTCCAGCGACTTTCTTATTGTCCTAATACGTGGATGTCTGTATGTTTTCATGTCTAAATAGCGCAGTGGTTAGAGATGTAGATAACGTCATAAAGTTTTAAATGACAGAGCCTAAGGTGAATTGAACTCTCGTGGGTTCGATTCCCGGCCGCGCGGATCTGAGAGTAAAATCTTGGACATTCACTAGACTGGTTACACGGAAAATGGATTAAATTGCCTAGTGGATTAACGTGTGGTATTAAAAGTGATAGACATCAACGTAGTTCATCGTTTCTCTATAAAACGTGTTGTTATTATTATATATTACAGATGAAGAGATCAAAGATTTTGCGCGATTTTGAGTAATTTTAGTTAAATTGGGATTCAAGGAAGATGATGATGAGTACGTGTAGTCAGCTTTAAGTTGGCAACGTTCTAAATGGTAACTACAAGTAGTTATCGTATTTCAATTATATGCTCCTCTGTAATAATGTGAGCTTAGGTAAACTGTCTGTAGTGCAGATATGTTCTGTTATTTATAAATATCTAAGGCCTCAAAATGTACAGAACCTAATTATGTGCGCCATCTTTAGCAGTGTTTTATAAATTATATTTACTACTTTTACAAGTCTTCGACTTTTAATGTAATATATGTCTTCAAATGTGGTTACGAACAAACTGGTCGAGGAGTAAACGAGATCTGCGCGTGGTTACTTAAATTCTTTCGTTTCCTCCTAACATTCGAGGCTGTCGTGAACAATTATATATGTTCTTGTTTTTAAACTTGTCAGAATTTGAGTAACGGTAACGGTCAGACTACTACCGTCGTCCTTGCTACGTTTCATTGAAGAATCTGGTTCTGTTGACTTCTATATCTGAAAATAGTTGGTCCAATTGAGATCTCATTTATGAAGCCTTCTTAAAAATTAGGCGAATGTAAAATGAAAAAATCTCATATCTCACGGCACTGTATCTAATATCTAATCTCCAATCTCCTCTGCCTCCTTAATAAGAAAATCTTCTGTGTGTGTGTGTGTGTATATATATATATATATATATATATATATATATATATATATATATATATTTATATATATATATATATATATATATATATATATATATATATATACAGTATATAATGGCTTGAAGGATAGATAACAGTTTAACGTTGACTGTTTTATTCTAATGGTGTGTTTTATTTTGTTATAGAATGTAAATGAACCATTAACTAGTATATAACCGTTTAATGTGTTTAGTCTCATACAACGCCTGACGATGTTTTTGTGATTTTTCATATCAGTAGCGACAAATGATGCGGATATATATGTTTGCTGGATTTTCTTAACTTACTTTTGAATTTGTATTGTATTTGCATTTCCCGACCCTAGCTAAACTGCTATTCAAGGGACGATGATGATGACTATTACATTTGTGACTTTGAAGTAAGACGTTCCACAGATCTTACAAAAACCTTAAGATGTTTTGATGTGATGATTTGTTGGCCGATTAGGAAGCACACCTGCCTTATAAGCTGGAGAGAACATCTTCAAATACCAGACACATATTCTCTGGCATTGTCCTTGTGGTACGGAGTCTGTTTATACCTTGGACTTGCCGATTGGCAGAACACGAGAGAGTGAGACCTGACCTGATGATATAGAATGAATGTATTTACAAAGTGCACTGTACTTAGCGAGTTTCACTGTAACGTAAAAGGTTTAACTTATAAAAGAATTGGTGTTTTCAAACTACCCATATTTTTTTGTTTGTTTGCTTGTTTTTAATGTAACGCATAGGTGCCTTATTTTATAATAGACATAATTGCATATTATTGCTTTCTGACTACTAATTTTGTGTCGAGTGTTTTTGATATTTCAAGAACCTAAATGCCTAGCATTAACGCTGTAACATTTTATTGCGGTAAAGGATGTAATTTTATTAAAGGATTATTTTTCAGGATCGATACACATTTATTTGTATTTATGGATTGCAGCTTTCCTTTAAAATGCTTATGTGTACATTTTGTAACGTTTCAAATATTTTTCTGTGTCAACGGTGGCTATATGCTTGCTAGCTGTATTGGCTTAACGCAAATTAATTGTGCTTCAGGTGTAAAGTTCAAAGTTAATGCTAGAGAGGCATTAATATACAGTATATATTTTTAAATATCATTGCAAAATTTTAGTCATTTTATGTTTTTAATGGCTGCACAGTAGCATTACTAACAATCATAGATAAAACGAACTTATGTAACGTACTAAGTTTAATTTTGATACCTAACCTAAAATATTTTAAGTTTTTAAACAAAATTATATATACAGTGTGACGAGTGTTTGAATCAACATTGTTGTATTCTTCCAGTGAGCCAGTAAAACTATATTATACTGAGAATTCATGATTCCGTTCAGTTTTCTTACAAAGATTTAAAAGGTTTTTTCTCTATAAAGTAAATTTTCTCAGCTCCGATGGGAACATCTTCACATACAACTTTTGATCTAGTACTTGAGCGGCTTTGAAGTAGGAGTCGTATAGCATATCTTGATAATATAGCCTATATGGTGCCTATCTCTAGGACGTCAAAAGTTTATTCGTTTTAATGGGAAGTTTATCTGCACGTCGTGAAACTAAAGTTTTACTGTATGTTATTACTAAGTAGAATTGTACTGTGGTGTGTGTTTAAAAGAACTTAGTGTTATGCTTGTGACAGATATTATAGTCATGTTAATTTATAGCACATTTGTGTTAACACTATGTTAGTTGAATGTTTGGTTTGTCATTTTTGTTTTCCGTTTGATGAATAGACCTAACGTTTGCTGTCTGTCAAGAGGCGACTAAGCATAATCTAATGTTTACAATGGGAAATCACCTCAGAAGACGTATTTTAATCAAGATATTGTAGGATTTGAGGTTGACATTAAGGTGTGAGGTTGTTGGTTGATTTATGATGTAGGTGGGTTTGAAGCGTTTAAAGTTAGAGCTCCTGGCTACTACAAAAGGGTCCAGATGCAAGATGCCCAAATAACGTTCAACTAATGAATTAGACTATAATACGTACGCATAGACTGGTAGTAGATTGAAATTTTGGTAGACTGGTGGCTTATTTTAAGAAGTAATTTAAAACAGTCCATTATTGAACAGTGTGTTACAACTACATGTCATATATTGAACAGTATGTCACAACTACATGCTAAGTTTATGATCTTTTTGTCCATATTTTATTATAAGTTTATTGGTTTGGTCGTTTGCCTTGCTGATGGTTGCCTACTGCGCGGCTTTAATCTGTCCTTTAAAATGCTTGGTATGACATAGCAGTATAGTTGTTGATGTATAGAACCATATTAATAAACTTATAATGGACATAAGTGTAGCGCTTCCTAAAGTCGAGAACGACTGTAGCTGTAGCATCTATCAAGACTGTAGGAAGCGCTATAATTACGAGGTTAGATAATCCGGGACACAGTGTAGTAGGTTAATTTAACGTCGCTACCGTTCAGCCACTGTAATCCGTCAGAATACTTGTAGAGATTAGAGAAAACCTAGTTACGTTTTTCAGATAACTCAATGCGCCTATAGGTAATTTTTATTATAAATAATTTGCTATTCAATTAGAAACTTTAACTGAAATTTCTTCACTGCTGTGAAGAACTATGAAGTAACTAGAAAGTCTGCAATCTATTTGAGTGTAATTTCTAGTTGCGTAATTATTAGTTTTCTGTAATTCTTCCAGATCCGGTAATTTTTTATTTTCTGGAGTGGGGAATAGGATGATGGTATGGCAGGTGCTCTGCTGAAACAAAGATCTCCTGACTATTGCTCAGTGGGGGATAATGTTTGTTGCTGGTTTAATGTATGTAAGTACGTATTTTTTGTAGTATTGAGTGTAGACATGTATGTATGCACTGTGTATGTATAGACATATATATGCATGTACATATTGTATGTTTACACAATGCCTGTCTGATAGCCGAAACGATAGCACGTTTGCCTGAGATGCAGGCCCTATCGTCTCTGAGAGTATCCCTTGTGATATGGAAACATACGTTAAACTTAGCTTTGCGATTATTGTAGTGTACATATAGGCTTGCCTGTAATACATTTTACGTTTAAGTCTTTGCATGTAAGTATAGGCCTATTTAAGCGACTGTAAATAGTGAACCCCCATATATGTGCGCGGCGTAAGACTTAAAAAATGCTTCGGTTGTTTGCATTACTATAGAAAAGCAATTTTGTAGCGAGTCAGTTATGTATATTGTTATTTTCTGTATCTCCAGCAAGCTGATGGAAATATAACGCAGAGTCTAAGACATCGTATCCAAAAAACAAAAACAAGAGTAGTAGCTAAACATATAGAGATGGATATAATGTTGGATATAAAGTAGAATGAAATCTTCACGTTTATCTCTGGTTCTGAACTTCCATTTAGCGAAAAACGAAGTAGGCCTACTTCACACTCATCACGTAACAGCTGGTCCCTCTGATGTTTGCAGTCGGCAGCAAAAAACAACGGATTGTGTCTCTTTAAAGTAAATAATATAATTAGACATATTAAGTAAAACATAGCTAAGATACAAGCAAATGTTTGTTTATCTCCAACTGATGAAACGGGAACAAGACGTATCGTCATACTTTTGTGCTCCATTGATAGAATACGAGCGTCCAGTTGGTAAAGCTTTGATAAAATAAAATGTGTTTTAGTTGAAAAACACTTTTTATAAACAATAATTGTGAGATGTTGAGATTGGTGTCCCATCTCACCTAGTTAAAAGACAACTCCCCAGATCTCAACTTTCTCATTGTTATATTTTTTGTTTGGGATTTTATTCTCCCTTGACACATAGTGTCATTGCTCATGTTAATTAACATAATCTCATTGCTTATGTTAATTAACATAATCTCATTGCTTATGTTAATTAACATAATCTCATTGCTTATGTTAATTAACATAATCTCATTGCTTATGTTAATTAACTTAATCTCATTGCTTATGTTAATTAACTTAATCTCATTGCTTATGTTAATTAACGTTTCCCTTAACAGAAACTTACGTATCGTGGATTTGTGCGATTGTGCAAAATGTTATGATATTTTCTCTGAGAATTTCTGAATGCTACTTTGTTAGCTGCTTGCTAAGAAAATTCTTAGTTTTGTCTCGGGTTTTGAAAGTCGTCCAATTTGACGTAAAATCGTGATTGTCTTTTGTCTGTGTTGTATATGATATGCTCACTTCGCTTCATATTCAACTGCTGAGTACTTCAAGCACATTACTTTCTGTGTGATACACTGGTCTGATGCATAGTTTCCATAAATCATTACGATGTAAATCTAGTGCGGGTTTCTGCTGCTTTGTTTTATGACAGTCGTCTTTATGACAGTTATCTTTATGACAATTGTCTATACGACATGACTCATCGTTATAACAATTAGGCCTATGTTTATAGAATTTATCTTTATGATAGTCATACTTATAACAGTCATCTTATGACAATTCTCTTTACGATATGACTGTCATCTTTATGACAGTTAGCTTTATAACAATCATCTTTATAACAACCATCTTTATAACAATCATCTTTTATAACAATCATCTTTATGACAATCATCTTTATAACAATCATCTTTATGACAATCATCTTTATGACAATCATCTTTATGACAACCATCTTTATGACAGTCTTAATTTGGACCATCATCACTATGATTGGCATAACTTAATGGTCGAGGAAAGCACGATGCGTGTTCTCATCAGAGTCATCTACTTATTATCCGGATCGCGGGTCCGTATGGGACTCTATCCTCTAATGTAATAAGAGTTACGGATCCCTCTCCATCCTCTCTCAAACCTTGATGTCCTCCATTCACTGTCATTTCTCAGTGTCTTAATGGCATATTGGTTAAAGGCGTAAGATAACGTCGTGAAGTTTTAAATGACCGATCCTGAGGTGAATTAAACTCTCGTGGGTTCTATTCCCGGCCGCGCTGAACTGAGATTAAAATCTCGGACATTCACTAAACCTCCATTCCACCAGTACTCCTCTTTGGACTGATTTCCCGGATTTTAGTTTGCACCGCTTTTGGACCCCACACTCTGCTCATCTGAATGGATTTGGTACCATATGTTCAATGTTGTCGTGGACGAGAGTAGCACTCTACTTACGTTGTTTTTGTTGGTTCAATTGTTAATTCAATTGAACCAATTGTTAATTCAATTGAACCCAGGGTCTGTCATAAAACCTCATGACGTTACCCCTAAGATATTGAGACATTGCAGATGTATCAATTGTATCGTACATGTAGATCATTATCTATCGAAACATACAAAACAGTGAAATCTCCTTTTGATGATATCGATCTCGCTAAGAACTGAAAGTCTTATTACGTCTTATCTTTAAATTGTTAGACAGCAATTTACACTTTACACTTCATTATCCATTTACCGGTCTTGTGATTGACCCGAGCACTATATGCTCTCTTGAGCAACTCGCCCAGAAATCGAACCCACGTTACAGCTTAAAGTTACATCAAGATAAGGTCGGTCACTTAAAATTTTATGATATCTGTTAACCACTCTTCACACTGAGCTATTGAGACATCGATTTCTGCAACGTGTGTCTTGTATTGTATCTTGTATTGTATCCTGTATTGTATCCTGTATTGTATCCTGTATTTTATCTTGTATTGTATCCTGTATTGTATCGTGTATTGTATCCTGTATTGTATCCTGTATTGTATCGTGTATTGTATCCTGTATTTTGTATTATAATGAGAGTCTCGTACTGTCCATTATTTTTTGTTATCGAGTGTCTCGATCGTGTTATTTAGTGTCTCGTATTAACGAGTGTCATGTATTATTGAGTGTTTTGCGTTATTGTCATGTGTTACTGAGTGTCTTGCGTTATTTAGTGTCTAGCGTTATTTAGTGTCTTGTGTTACTTAGTGTCCTGTGTTATTTATTGTCTCGATCGTGATAATTAGTGTCTTGTGTTATTGAGTGTCTCGTAAGTATCTTATGTATTTAGTGACTCATGTTTTTAGTGTCTGATGTTATTGTCTCGATCGTGCTATTTAGTGTCTTAATCGTGCTATTAGGTGTTTTGTGTTATTAAGTGACTCTTGTTATTTAGTGTCACGTGTTATTTAGTGTCTGCATTGTATTGTCTTGTGTCTGATATTATTGGCTACTTGTAGCACCGATTTTTACCGTTAACAGTGATTATCAGGTAACACGTCTCGACAACTTAAATTAGTTACCAGGATAAATAACTCGAATCTATTGTAAAACTAAATTGGCCCTACTAAAGTATCCCTTAGAAAACTTGATAGTGTCTGTACATTTTCATGAAGCCTTATTTAACAATGCATAGTTAATTATTGGGATACTTAATTTATAGAATGCAAATTGTCGTTGTTAAAGTTACTAAAGGCTGCAACCTCTAGAAGTCTAGATTAAGTTAATAAAGTTCCTAAAGTTACTGATGGCTTTTGTAAACAGGCCTAATATGATAATGCTGAATAACACGATCTACGACCACCATTTTAAATCATCTCCGCTTTTGAAAACCGACTTTATATTTTCTGCATTTCTTAGTTAAGAAGAAAACCATTTTTTGTTCGTATGCACATGACATACCGCATGTGCAACATAGTTTCCTTTCTTAGTTACTGTCTTCGTAGTTTTCGTTATTTCCTCCATTCTTTTCCGTGGTTATTAGTAATCGTTGCCTTTTATTCTTAAATTCAAATTAAATTAAATTTAAATGATCTTAAATTCAAACAGGAGAATCAGAATAACAAGGAAACTTTTATTGAACTACAAAACTTTATAACGGCGAGATTAACAAACAAGAAGAACAACAAGTACCATAGGACACCTGGTCAATGGACAGGTCAAAGTGGACACGGTGCGGCAGATACCGTGTCCACTTCATTACCTGCCCATTAAGCAGGGCCGACAAAACAACAACAATAATTAGCATGGGACACCTGGTCAATGGGCAGGTCAAAGTGGACACGGTGCGGCAGATACCGTGCCCACTTCATTACCTGCCCATTAAGCAGGGCCGACACTACACCAAAACGTACACATTTAAGCAGAAACTAGAAACAAGGCGAAGAAAAAATAGATTCAATGAACATCAATATATAAAAACCTCTCTCTCTCACAATCTCACTCACAATCTCTCTCTCTCACTCGCTCACAATGTCTCGCTCTCTCTCACAATTTCTCTCTTTCACTCACCATTTCTCTCTCTCACAAAACTCTCTCTCTCCCTCACAAAACTCTCTCACTCACAATTTCACTCTCTCTTTCTCTCTCTCTCTCTCTCTCTCTAACTCATAAACGAACATTAACAATGGAAAATACAGTAGAAATGACGCAAGCTATAAATAGAATCAGTGTAAACTCACTAAAATATCACTTTCTCTCACTCACAATCTCTCTCTCTCTCTCTCTCTCTCTCTCTCTCTCACTAACAAACGAACATTTAAAGTAGAAACAACAGTAAAACAAGCTAAGAATAAATATGAAATCTCTCTCTCTCTCTCTCTCTCTCTCTCTCTCTCTCTCTCTCTCGATCTATCTCACTCACAAACGAACAAACATTGAAAGTAGAAACTAGAACATATAGAATAACACTACGAATAAATAGATTCGGAGAAAATTTATACGAGAAAATCCCACTCTCATACGCCATTTATTATCTTTTTCATTAGTTAAATCATATCTGCAAATAGTCGAGCGCTTTAACATTGTAGTCGCTGTTAGCGAAACACGAGTACATATTATCTTTTTCTTTATTGCTATCATCACCATCCTATACTATAAATATGAATAAGAGAATCAATTAGCTATGTAATCCTTACGTCATCATATCTTTTCATCATAGTTTTAAATCTCATTTCATCAGCAAATTTATAATATCTAACTCTCTACAAGAGCTTCAGTGTTTTAGAACTTTAATCAGCTTTACTTCATAGTCATCATCATCGTCTTCATTATCGTAATCACCATCGTCATCATCATTATCATTAGCATCAATATCATCATCATCATCTTCAGCAGCAGCAGCACGAGTTACATGGAGATAACAGTCAACAGACCGAATAAATCATTTTCCAATCAATCACTAAACCTTCACACTACAACTGTAATATAACGGCGTTATCAATTTAGCATGGATGCATCATGACTGTCACAGTATATCAACAATATACTCCACATAAAACCAGTTGTGCTCATAAAGTACCTTAAGATCTCGGGATAGAATCCCTACTGTAACAGAATAACCTTCAGAGGTATTGCAGCATAAGTTCATCACAGCAATTAAATTACTAAACGTTAGACTGTTCTAGGAAATCTTATAGGCAGAAATCTTAGTGTAGGTACGTGTGGGTTAAAAACTGTACGTATCACTACAGCATTCGCTATCTCGCACACACACCAAGAGAAACTCACACATAATCCTGCAGGTTCACGCCTTGCCGCATACACACCCTCTATCACACGCTGCCGCTAGCGCAACATAGCGCCAATCAATCACTGATTAATTAGTGCTACTATTAGCCACTATTAATTAGTGCTACTATTAGCCACTATTAATTAGTGTTTTAATTACAATCACTGTTTGATTGTCACTCACTCTATACTCTCACGCCTCCTCACACCCACTCTCCACATGTGCATGCAGTGTTATATAGGCACGTCTAGAGCTGATAACCGTTAGTTATTCAATCGACAGTCATATAGTTCACGAGCATTAATTCACTTGGATGCCCATAGTATCGGGCGACCTTTCTTTGTTTCTATATTTTTGAAGGAAAGGAGTGAAAATTGGGGAAATGGAAAACAATGTGACAAGGGTTAGAAAAAAACTATCTGTAAACCTAAAGGCATTTTGCTTCGTTAGGCCCAATTTTAAATTACTACCTACAATACTGACCCACTCATTTGTCAACACGAATATTAGAGGCGGTGGTGTGCAGAAGCTATGGTTTAACGGAATGATGGCTTAATGGATGGTTTAATGGATTGATGGCTTTATGGATGGTTTAGTGGATTGATGGCTTTATGGATGGTTTACTGAATTAATGGCTTAATGGATGGTTTAGTGGATTGATGGCTTAATGGATGGTTTAGTGGACTTATGGTTTAATGGATGGTTTAGTGGATTGATGGCTCAATTGATGATTTAGTGGAATGATGGTTTAATGGATGGTTTAGTAGAATGATGGCTTAATGGGTGGTTTAGTGGAATGATGGTTTAATGGATGGTTTAGTGGACTTATGGTTTAATGGATGGTTTAGTGGAATGATGGTTTAATGGATGGTTTAGTGGATTGATGGCTCAATGGATGGTTTAGTGGAATGATGGTTTAATGGATGGTTTAGTGGAATGATGGGTTAAAGGATGGCTTAGTGGAATGATGATTTAAAGGATGGTTTAGTGGAATGATGGTTTAAAGGATGATTTAATGGAATGATGGTTTAAAGGATGGTTTAGTGGATTGATGGCTCAATGGATGGTTTAGTGGAATAATGATTTAATGGATTGATAACTTCATGGAATTTTCGGATATATGGTAGGATATGTATTCAGGTAGAAAAATGTCACAAACTATTGAAATAGTTAATAATTTACTCAAAAATAATATGAAAATATGTTTCATATGTAAGCAAGTATAATTTAATTTAACAAATAAAAACAATAACAATAACACTAATAACACTTATATTATTAATAATAATAATAATTGTAATAGTAATGACAATTTGTATTAAAATAACGTAGCACGATTAAAGTATAGCATTGTAAGTACTTGTTAAAGCGTTCAATAGCGCAGTAAAGCATTGTAAGTACTTGATAAAGCGTTCAATAGCGCAGTAAAGCATTGTAAGTACATGAAAAAGCGCTCAATAGCGCAGTAAAGCATTGTAGACACTTGCTAAAACAAGAAGTAAAGCCATCACGAAGCGACACTGTGCCATCGCTTCTCGGTGTCCGCTCGAGTCCACCCGACTATTTCTCGGCATACGCTCTATCGGACCGGATCAAAAGCCGCAGTCCATTCCATGAGATGCAATCATTTAACCTCCGAGATACAGCGCAACGCTACCATCTTCTCACGCATATCTAAGCGCTACAGACTGGCGCGTAGATATTGCGCGGCGTTTTTGCGTTGCGTAGCGCTTCGATGTTGCCTCGGAGCTGCATGTTTGCACTTTCACTTTCTGTCAGAATTGATTGGAGTTCCGAGGAAGAGGTCTTCCTTGAGTCTACTTACGCGCCTGCTTTCAGTCTCCAAAGCATATCAGCAACGGGAAATGCACTGGATTTGACCCACCAACAGATGATTTGACCCACCCACCCTGTCTCTACTGATCCGCAGTCTGTCACCTAACCGATGCTACCGGCTTTCCCATCTTAAGATACCTCCAGTCAGTGTCGCTAACTTAACTTTCATCGCATGTTAGTTCTAATTCTGACTTGAAGACGGCCTCGTTAAGCCCTTTTTTCTCTAATTTTTAAAGATATTAAAATTTGTTGGTAGTTATAAGTTTTTGTTCCGATTGTAATTTTATTGTGTTTCTTTTGTTTTATTTTATGCGATTTTTTAAAATTAATAACTTTTTGCTTAATTTAGCTAAGTTTGAGCTTTATTTCGGTGTTAGAATTTTTCTAGTTGAGTGTTTTTATATAACTTACGCTATTATTTTTTAATATTTTTAATTTTTTAAGCTTCTTAAATGTGTTGAAGTTTTTTTTAATTTTTCGTCATTCTTAGTAGTGTGTTTATAAGAATAAATTTACCAACACAAGGGCTATCAAGATGCAGGGTCAAGGTAAACTATTACCAACAGGGCCCGAGAATAATCCAAATGCTACCGGCCTACCACAAATCAAGGTCCGGGCTCATCTAGACTCTAAACCAGGGCCCGGTAATACATCTTAAACCCGTTTAAGATGTATTACCCGGGCCCATCTTGATTCTAAACCAGGGCCCGGGTAATACATCGTAAACCCGGGCCCATCTCGACTCTAAACTAGGGCCCGGATAATACATTGTAAACCCGGGCTCATCTCGTCTCTAAACGAGGGCCCGGGTAATAAAACTTAAACCCGGGCCCATCTCGACTCTAAACTAGGGCCCGGGTAATACATTGTAAACCCGGGCTCATCTCGTCTCTAAACGAGGGCCCGGGTAATAAAACTTAAACCCGGGCCCATCTCGACTCTAAACTAGGGCCCGGGTAATACATTGTAAACCCGGGCTCATCTCGTCTCTAAATCAGGGCCCCGGTAATGAAACTTAAACCCGGGCCCATCTCGACTCCAGGGCCCGGGTAAGACATCTTAAACCCGGGCCTATCTCGACTCTAAACCATGGCCCTGGTAATACATCTTAAACTCAGGCTCATCTGGACTCCAAACCAGGGCCCGGGTAATACATCTAAAACCCGGGCCCATCACGACTCTACACAAGGGCCCGGGTAATACATCGTAAACCCGGGCTCATCTCGACTCTAAACCAGGCCCGCGTAATAAAACTTAAACCCGGGCCCATCTCGACTCTAAAGCAGGCCCGGGTAATACATCGTAGACTCGGGCCCATCTGGACTCCAAACCAGGGCCCGGGTAATACATCTTAAACCCGGGCTCATCACGACTCTAAACAAGGGCCCGGGTAATATATCATAAACTCATGCCCATCCCGATTCTAATCCAGGGCCCGATTAATACATCTTAAACCCGGGCCAAGCTCGACTCGAAACTAGGGCCCGGGTAATACATCTTAAACCCCGGCCCATCTTCATTCTAAACCAGGGCCCGGGTAATACATCTTAAACCCGGGCCCATCACGACTCTAAACTTGGGCCCGGGTAATACATTGTAAACCCGGGCTCATCTAGACTCTAAACCAGAGCCCGGGTAATACATTTTAAACCCGGGCCCATCTCGATTCTAAACCAGGGCCCGGGTAATACATCTTAAACCCGGGCCCATCTGGACTCTAAACCGGGCCCGGGTAATACATCTTTAACCCGGGCCCTTTTCGCAACATCATCATTTTACTCAATCATAGATGAATCGAATAATTGAGAGATAAAACGGACGTCAAAGATCCGCTGAACAAGCGATCGTCTGTAACAGCACCCCTGCGAGTACGATTGGATAAAAGCAAATGCTATCACGTAACGTAATTTACTCGCTAACGGGCCCGTGCAGTTTATCACGAACCCGGGCCCGAACTAACTCTATCAGGATAAAGGGATCGTGTACACTATCCATTGCTTATATCAACTCTATCACAACTACAGAGACGAGTAATCAATAAACCCTGGCACAAACCAATCTTTACAAAAACCTGGGCCCGGGTTCTACTTCATAAACCCGGGCCCTCATCAAATCTAATTTTCCCTGGTTTATAACATATTTCATATGTCACGTGGATGATCACTTGACATATCAAATCTACTATAAACCAGGGCCTACAAGTTTATTAATAGCGTGGTTACTATAATAATATTTAATAATAATAATAACAATAATAATAATTACACACATTATGGCGAAATGATCAACAACGTTGATTTCTATAATCTTCTTCTTCAGTGCACTGCCAAGTGGTGGCTCAAGGTACATATTCATACTCAAAGTCCGTTTTCTCGCTCTATAAGTGCACTCCTTAGATTAACAAGTTAATCCCTTCACAAAGTCTATGCCTTATCAATACCTTATGTAGCGTATAGCTTGTGAAAAGTATGGCTTCTGAGGTGGTTTCCCGTTGCCTTCATCAGTTAGGTCGATTAATTACCATTTAATCCTGGGGAAAAATATTTAATGATGAGGTGGCTCCCCTCTTGCCACCCTCAGCTCCTGCCTTTAGGCGCCTCTTACGTACACGCGGCAGATTGTTTGCGGTTGCACTATTCTGCAGTGGTTCAGCCACACCCGAGCACAACACGGGGATATCTATAATACCACATGTTAAATCCGTTAGACAATTTGTCTTAATGCCGTGCAACCAATCCAGTGAATGTTCGAGATTTTACTCTCAGATCAGTGCGGGTGGGATTCGAACCAACGAGAGTTCAGTTTACCTCAGGATCTGTCACTTGAAACTGCTTGACGTTATCTTCACCTCTAACCATTGCGCTATGGAGACATTCAATTAGCTGTTATTCTTTTATGTATTAATCTAGTTATATTTAATATTTATTGATTTTCTATTTTATCATTATCATCTTTTATTTCACATTAAAAAAGTATATTAGTTATTATTAGTATTATTAATTATTATTATTATTATTATTATTATTTATTTTTTTTTTTTTTTTTTTTTTTTTTTTACCCCGGTGTAAAGAACCTGGGGTTTGATAAAAACGATTCAAGCAATACGTGCTGAATCGCCGCCCGGCTACTCGAGGTCATCAATCGGCTTAAAAGAATTGCTGAAGCAGACTGCATTAAATCTTTGCAAAGTCATGGAAAGCCTTTGCCAAAGAAAAGATGTCTCTCGCTTATCGCCGGTTTGCTCTGCAATAAGTCTGCCTATGCCATTAATAAAGTCAACTCCTTCGGGATTCATCGGGCCCATGGTTTCAATGGCCACCGGAACAACTTCATATCCTAAGGACAGATCACGGTATTTATCCAACTTCCTAGAGGCGGCATGAACAGCAGCACCACCGGCTGTGACTGAAGTCGTATTCAGGAAGGAGTTTGCCATAGTGTCAATGACCGTGACGTCCCAAACGGCACATTTACCGTTGCACCAGGGCACTAAAGTCATGCCGTCCGGACGCTTGCCGTCTGATCTGGACAACCCACTTGGCTCCTTAGAGGAAGGGATGCCTGCTCTCGAAAGTGCTCGCCATATTATGTCATTTAAATTGTGATGGCGAGACATTCTACCTGAGCTTCGTTTGCAGGAGAGGCCGTGGAGACCTAAAGCGTCGACTTCATGACCGCAGGGGCACATGTGAGGCTCGCAAGTTTTCGCCCCTAAACGGAAACTAACAGCTACTCGAATCGCCTCATTGTCTAAAAATAGCCCACAAGAAGCAACAGGGAGAGCGTGAAGCCAGTCGCTGCTTCTTTTAGTTGATACAGCTAGGAGTCGTGCTCTGTCTACTGCATTGGACTGGGATTCTAACAGACTGTTATAAATCCGATCCACTATAGGACGGTCCCATGATTTCTGGCTACTGACTGAGGTAGAAGGTGGAGCACTGGAGGTGAGGCTTTTGGACCAAACTGACAACGCAACGTCAATGGAACTATCGGCAGAAAGGGAGTAATAATAATAATAATTATTATTATTAATATTATTATTATTATTATTACATCGCTATAGCCTAGGAAACTTATCTTCAGAATTTATTTAATTAATGCGCAATATTTAAATTATTTCTATTTATTTCTCATAATTATCTCCATGAGATGACTGCACGACTCCTTAAACGAGGCAGTCTTCTCATAATGAGCCCTAAGCCCTCCTATATCGATTAGTCATCAATCACCCGGTCAGCTCAGTCGATGACTCATTAGATCTGAATGAGTCATCAATCACTTGGTCAGCTCAGTCGATGACTCATCTCTCTATCTCTTTCTCTTTCTCTCTCTCTCTCAATTGTCATGCCAAGCGGCAGCTCCAAGGTAAAAATTCCTACTAATATACTGCTTTCACGCCCCATAACAACACCACTTCGATTAATGAGTTAATGACTTTGTAACAGTCTGTCTTATCCACATCTTAATATAGCCTATAGCTGAGAGATCATATATTACCTCTGAAGTGGTTTCCATTTCTCTTCCTTAGTTTTTGTCCTTTTACGTAACGTGCAGTTTATAGTTGGTCTATTCTTCAGTGGCCCGGATATAAGATATGCATAAGTCATAAATGATAATAGCTGTAAATTTGCTAAATTTCAATTCAGACAACAAACAAGGTTAGCTCGCACCGAGCATAATTTCAATAAGCCATCAACAAATAGGTTAGCTCAGTCGTTAGCGAATATGATAACTAACTTTATCTTTCAATTTGCCTTAGTATGGGTCTAAGCATTTGATACTGAATGTCTCAATTGAATTGATTGCTCAGTGAAGGAGTCTATAGCTCAGTGAATGTCTCAATAGCTCAGTAAATGACTCAATAGCTCAGTGAATGTCTCAATAGCTCAGTAAATGACTCAATAGCTCAGTGAATGTCTCAATAGCTCAGTAAATGACTCAATAGCTCAGTGAATGTCTAATAGCTCAGTGAATGTCTCAATAGCTCAGTGAATGCCTCAATGACTCAGTGAATGTCTCAATAGCTCAATGAATGTCTCAATAGCTCAGTGAATGTCTCAATAGCTCAGTGAATGTCTCAATAGCTCAGTGAATGTCTCAACAGCACAGTGAAAGCCAACCAAGTGTCAAATCCAGTCGATTGATCATATTTTCAAGGCCTTTCAGTCTGCTGACACATTTCAATCATATGTCGAGAAGAACTTCGTTAAAATAATATTAGTATATCGAACGCCAACTGGAAGTGAATACATAGACTCACCATTTCCCATTGATCCAAATCGATCAATTAGAGAGATATCAACAAAAACAGTCACTCAGAATCTAATATAAATTATAATTGTATTATTAACGTATATTGTCCTGCAAATCAGTTGGGAGACTGGCTTGGTTGCCTAATGGGCTGAGTAGCCTGCCCCATAGCCCAATTAGTCTGTCTCATAGCCCGATTAGTCTGCCTTTAAGCCCGATTAATCTGACTCACTGTGTACACTGTGTGGAATGTCTACTACAGATATGCATTTTCAACGGAAATTTCAACAAATAAAACATAATATCGGTTGAGGATCGAATTCAACTTAAAGAGAACTTTTAAAAAATGATTTTATAGCACAAAATAGTCAACATAGACCACTAAAGCTTCACTGATTGCTTGCACATGTTCAGTAGAGCCTTTCATTTCAACTAACTTCGATATTGAGCATATATAACGTTGTATATAATTGTATATCTGCATCAAGAGACAGAGTTAAGACACAATAAGCACTGGGCCTGTGATATCTCATATAACTAGAGAGTGAGAGCGAGAGAGAGAGAGAGAGAGAGAGGGAGGCACGGAGAGAAACTGAGAAAGACATGTATGCAATCATTACAATTAGATTTATCAGACATCTTTAAAAATCTGTGCCTCTTTCTACCGCTTCAACCACAAATATCAGCATCGTAAATTGTTCCATATACAAGATAAATCAATTTTCAGAACAAATATTTTTCTTATTAAGATACTTTAAAAGTGTGAATAAAATTAAAATAGCTTACAAATTTCGCATTTACCTTAGCTATTCGCATTTATCATACTGTTTTCTCATCTGCCCATCGAGATGCGCGATTTTAAAGTGAGAGCACTGAGATAAAATCCGGTCAGCTTTTAAAAAATATTCAGCCAAACTCTTAACAACACAACACCACAGAGTGTAACAGATATTCTGTAACGATAACTCTTTTCGTGCTCTATTGTGCGTCAATGTGGCCACTAAAGTAGTCTCTACAACCCTCATCCTCCACTAGTCTCGATTCATCGCAGAATCATACACATAACTATTTAAGAACAACTGAAAATGGTAATCAACACTCGCAGCTCTTGGCATTATCAACAGACGAAACAAAATTCATCAGCTGAAGGCAAATCAGCCACAAAACTCTGTAAATAAGTGATTATGTAACTTCAGAAAAAAATTAGGTTAATGGCAGCACAGCTGTTCCGGTATAGTCAGATTTGTGAATAAGAATTGCAATCCTTTTTTATCTTTTGACTGAATCAATCAAAGATTAAATTTTCAATCCTCTTCTAAAATCAGACTGAGCCAAGTACATGAAAGATTAGGTTTCCAATCCTTTTCATCTCTAGACTGAGCCAATCACATGAAAGATTAGGTTTCCAATCCTTTTCACCTTTTGACTGAGCCAACCACATGAAAGGCTAGGTTTCCAATCCTTTCATCATTTGACTGAGCGAATCACAGGGAATGTCAAGTTCCAGCATCACTGAGGATCAGTGTGTGTCAAGGTCAAATCCCGGGTCCGCAGCCAAAAAATTCTTTTCGACAGAGAAAATAGGCGGTAAACATCGGTATTAGCTTTTTCGCTATAAAGGTTAGGTAGATATCACATAAATGATATCTAGAACTTTAATCCACATGCCTAAATCCCATGGCAATTTGGTTCGTCAATCACGCATCGGTCCTGTGATTGTCTGAGATTTTACTCTCTGATGAGCCCGTTAAGCCATCTAACCACAAGATTTGAGTTCAGTGCAAGCTCAGTCTTGTATAGTTCAATCAGTGCAAGCTCTATCTTGTATAGTTCAATCAGTGCAAGCTCAGTCTTGTATAGTTCAATCAGTGCAAGCTCAGTCTTGTATAGTTCAATCAGTACAAGCTCAGTCTTGTATAGTTCAATTCAGTGCAAGCTCAGTCTTGTATAGTTCAATCAGTGCAAGCTCAGTCTTGTATAGTTCAATTCAGTGCAAGCTCAGTCTTGTATAGTTCAATCAGTGCAAGCTCAGTCTTGTATAGTTCAATTCAGTGCAAGCTCAGTCTTGTATAGTTCAATTCAGTGCAAAATCAGCTTAGCAGAGTTCAGTTTAGTTCAAAGTCTTGTACAGTTCAGTTCAGTACTGAGACGGCGGCATGTTGGCAAGTTGTTCAACAGAGGATTAGTAGATGCAGGGTTCAAATCCAGTGCACTCTCCGTCACTGACATGCTTTTCGAGCAGAAAGCTGACGTTAAACTTGGCCTCAGTGTTAGTACAAGATCAGTCAGGTATAGTATTAGATCAGTCTTGTTTTGATCCGTAAACAAAACAAGAACTAAACAAAACAAAAAACATGAACTAAAGTTCAGTACAAAATCAGTCTAGCATAATTTCATGTAAAGGAATTTAAGCTTTCAACACTTTCAGCAAATTTAACATTCAAAAATGCCACTTACTTTTTTCTACAACCCCGGCAGCTTAATGCCCGCTTTAAAAACATACAAACTGAATGCATTTAGATTTCTCTTTGACTCAAAGATTAGCCGTCATAATCTTGCTAGAGGTTCAATAGAAGGTTCTCCGATATCTATAGACAAACCACTTCCGCTGAGCCGATAGCAAGTCCTTAAGTTGTCAGTCAGCGTATAAGTAAGTGTAGGGTTCAAATCCAAATCTCCATCCGTCTCTGACTTGCTATGGAGCAGGAAACTAACGTTAAACTTGGCTTGTAGCTTTTAGACCATCGATTTCTTAACTTAACAGTGGACCTGCACCGTGTTTGATCCATCTTTGCCTGCAGAAGTAGATAAGCAATAACTGCACTACAGTAAAACCAGCCAGGTTAGTCTATCAAATTTGTTGTACGGGTAAGCTCTAATACGTTAGAACTTCATAAGGTTTGTGTAACCACAAAGAGCTTAATAATTCTATCAACATGCCACCAGGAGATCAGTGGAATAAGCTACAGTGGAATAATATCCAGTGGTTTAAGATCCGATGGAATAAGATTCAGTGGAATTAGATTCAGTGGAATAAGATTCAGTGGAATAAGATTCAGTGGAACAAGATTCAGTGGAATAAGATTCAGTGGAATAAGATTCAGTGGAATAAGATTCAGTAGTCGTTGGTAAGTTATACGACTAAGGATCAACGGATACTGAACTTCAATCCGAGCATCTTCAATTTATGCCTTCATGGATATAAGAAAAAGACGTTACACTCGATTTTAACTTTTATACTGTACAATAACTATAACTATGACTTAATACACTGACTTAATACAATGACTTAATACAATGACTTAATACAATGACTTAATACAATGACTTAATACAATGACTTAATACACTGACTTAATACAACGACTTAATACACTGACTTAATACACTGACTTAATACAATGACTTAATACAATGACTTAATACACTGACTTAATACAATTAATTAATACAATGACATAATACAATTAAGTAATACAATAACTTCATACAATTACATAATACAATGAATTAATACAATGACTTCATGCAATGACATAATACAATAACTTCATACAATGACATTCAGTAATCCTGCAGTCCTAGCAAACAAGTCCGTCCTAGCTGCTATACGATATGACCCATCCCCGCGCGTGTGTTAGTAATGCCTTACTTCAGCCCTCGAAATGATGACAAATATTCACTCTACGCGACTTTCTATTACTTGCATTATAAAAAGTAAATAGGAAATTGAAAGTAAATCAAATGAAATAGTCATAGAACTTCAACACTTGCATATTTACATCTAAACGACTCAGCCGGTAACGCAGCATTCAAATTCAGTGCTAACCCAGCCACTGGTCCCGTACCGAGACAGTGAGTTGAAAGAAAACTGACATTAAACAAGAAGTCACATAGAAATCACATAGACGTCACAGTTCTTGTGACTTATAGGCGGTTAGATGTGAAGTTTCCGCTTCGCATTGTAAATACAATACATTAGCTCAAATTGTAATGCTTATTTTATAGTAATGACTTCAAACTGCTCTATATTGTCAAGAGTGACGGATATATTCAACCAGTATTTTTCTAATGACCCTATAGCAGGAGCATATACTGAGTGCCATCGTAGTTTATCATGTAGACAACTGAAGATTTTATATTACAATACATTGTATTATATAATATTATTCTTATATATTGATATTTATGCTATATATTACAGTGATATATAGATATTTATGTTAACTGATATTTATAACTTGATATTTATGCTATAACATATATTTATATAATGATATTTACGTTATATATTATATTTACATGTACGTTTTGATATTTCTACTAAAGATTTCCGATAATCCTCAGTAGAGCTGAACCAGTAGTTTATTGGTAGAATGATAGCCTGTGGATCAGTAGGTGCAGGATTCAAATCAGGCGCTCACTCAGCCTTTGAATTGCTTTCGATACTGGAAGCTTACACAGAAATAGGTTCTACCCTCTTAATCCCTATTACATCTGCTGATAAGTGAATCTTCAGCAATCACAATCTACCCTCTGTATCTAAGAGAGCAGCGTAAAGGCATTTCATTGTATAGAACTACAACTCAGAATAAAACTATGATATTCTCTCTTAATGCCTACTGGAAGGTCTATGGTATATAACGCCTTCACTCATCTCTATCGTCCGATTTCCTATTTGAGTCCACATAGGAGTGGATCTTTAAATCATATATAACATTCCTATTGATATACCATTATTCTCGGGAGATTCAGCTTATGACGAGGTTGGCCCCCTGTGTCTTCCTCAGCTTCTACTAACATTTACTGGGCAGGGGCGTCATCCCCTGAGAAAACAATCCCGTTTAACTATGATATTGCATAACACTGTAACTCATATCTTCTGGCTCCTCATCTTTTCTACACAATAATGCATCATACATGTAACTATCTAACACTTTATTTCAATTTTCTCTTCCTTCTCTTCCTTATAGTTGCTCATTTAGCAAAACCATTTCCCTCAGGGCATTTCCCTTGAAGCTCGCTTTTTCCATTACAATATCGCATTTATCACAGGCTTATTTGTGTCTGTCCTCTAGAAAAGCTAATTTAGTTTGTAATTTTACAAATTTAACTTATATTTTCTTTCCTACTTCATAGCAGCATCCTGCTGCTAGTTTTCTTATATATTCCATAATTTAACTAGAAATCTACACTTCAAATCCTTATAGAACGTTATTCATTAACAAGCTTTTATTACAAGCCTATTTATTTAATTTTTAATTTCAATTCTTTATTTAATTTATTTTATGTTTTTAAATTAATGATTATCTATACCTTATTTATATATATCTACTTCTTTATTCGCCATCATCAGACAGGAGAAAAACAAAACACACAAATCAAAATGAAACTCAATGCTAACATTGCTCAGAAGAGTAAGCAACTCAAGTATCACTACAATAGAATACCGTCAAATATATTATGATTCAAGGTAAATTTAAAATAAATCTTGTAGCACTTCAGTTAATTACAATAGCATATTTTTCATGACTCTTTTTAACAGTATTGCTAATTCTACACTACTAAAAGCTATCTTCAAGGCCTACATACGACATACAGAAAAGTTTCTCTGCAACATGCTGCGCTCACGTATGACTCTCATTAAATAATGGATCCTCAGTACAACGGCTCCTTTTAACAACTGTGTTTAACAGTGCGGTCACAATAGCATTTGAGTACCATACGATTAATTATTTTTCATCTTTACTAATTATTTTTATGCATGCGATTTCAATCCTTTTCCGTGTTTGTCCGGGTTGTGCGAAGAATAGGCCAACCGATGACTGCACGTGTCGTTCAAGGCGAAATCAAACTAATATTGTTCATCGTTTCTATATATTCTTGCTAATTTCATTAAGAGACTTATGAGACTTAATGCGTTCACTAAAGAATAGAATTAGACATTTTTCTTCTCAAATACTACATTCCTTTCTGAATGCAAACGATGGTATAACTCATAACATGCGAATATTTATTACTTTTACTAACGTTTTAGACGCGAGCAACAGAAGTTCAAAAGTCCGCATATGAACAAAGAATCGCGCAAAGTCAAATAACGTTATGTTTGAAACATACGAACGGGTACAACCCGGATACAACTCGTGCTGTGCCCGGGTTGCTGAAGAATAAACAAACCGTGGATTGCATGTGTCGTAAAAGACGACAAAGCATTAAGATTTAAACTAACGTCAGGCATTGGGTTGGTGAGAGCCTAGGCTCGAGAAATTGCTACGAAATCTTCTTATCCTAACCCTAGTTAAACTGGAATTTAAGGGAAGATGAACAAGGTGATGATGATGATGATGATGATAGCGTACACAAATAACATATGAAGCGAAAGGAGCATTGGTTAGAGGGTTCATCAGGAATATTCGTAGATTAACATTGCTATTAATAATAATGGAATTTATATGTCAGTGTTGAGCAAGTGGCATGGTCGGTCAGGTGTCCACTGTGGACAAGTAGATGCTGAGTTCAAATTCACTGCTCGAACCGTTACTGATGTGCCTTCAGGACACAGACGCTAAACTCTAATTAATTCTTTCCAATGTGGCAAAACAGCTTCATTGTTAGATAAACCATTATCTTATCTTAAATTCTACGTGGCCATCTTATCTTATCTTATCTCATCTCATCTCATCTTATCTCATCTCATCTCATCTTATCTTATCTTATCTTGTTAGTATTGTTATGATCATTATTGATAATGATCGTTGGACAATCTCTGCTGCTATGGAAAATAAACTGGAGGCAACAGAGATGTGGTTCTACAGAAGAATGCTACGTTTATCATATATCACGTTATAAATGAAGAATTTCTACAAGGAATGCCAATTAATCGTGATCTATTGAATAGAATTAAGTGCCAGCAGATGAAATTTTTAGTTCACATTATGAGGAACAAAATCGTTGAAAATACCATAATGACAGTAAAAATAAACGGCAAAGTGAAGGTCGGCAGAGGATGACATTCATTAGCAGTCTAAGCAAATTGACGCAGATATCGGAAGCATAACATAACAACAATTAGAGTGCTACAGTCATCAACGATAACACCGAGCACTAGTGAGACGAAATCAAGCCGGTAAGCAAAAGAAGGTCCAAAAAAGATGTAAATTCAAAATCCAGAAAATCAGTTGAAAGATAAACAAACAGAAGTGTAATGGTTTGATTTTTTAACTTAGAGTCTTGGTTCAATTGATAGTGTTGTTGTTGTTATCTACTCATCAGATCAATCGTGATGCTGATCTCCTCATCTCCTGTTTTCATGGAGATGTCCTGACCTGGAAAAACTCCATCAGCTCAACCACCTCTCGGAGTCTACTCCACAGAGTGTGTGACTGATGAGTTAGTGTGCGAAGTGAAAGAAGTTCTGCGTTTTATTTATTTCGTTCGATCAAAAAAGCTGCGGCTGATGCATTTTATATATATATATATATATATATAATAGTTATGAATATATAATTATAGCATGAATGAATCTATAAAATAAATATTATATTAAGTTTTACGATTACGCATAATTATTATTATAGTAATATACGTTATATTAAGTTATACAAGATATATTAAATTAAATTACAATATGTTATACCATAAAGTTATAATCGTACGTGATACGTAAGAGTTGACTAACATAGATACTGAGGATAAATATTGAAATAGTTACGTGTAATGGACCTGCCGTTAGGCAGCAATGAAACCAGTGTTATTTTCAACATAGCTCCATATAATATTACATAATTTTACTATATTACATAATTTTACTATCTTAATACATATATAAGTTTATAATTAAATACAATACTAAATAATTACAAACTATTTAATAACTACAATTACATGAATGTACTGCTAATGTAGACGGAAGTTAAAGACTTTCAGGGAGAAGAAAAGAACGCCAAATTTACAAGCCGAAGATGCGATATGCTTCCACTATGCTTATGAGAAACTCTTACAATAAACGTTCGAGATAGCTACGGGCTCTCCACGTCACTGACATGCCATCGAACAAGAAACTGACGTTAAACGTGGCCATAGCTTTTGTTGTGAAGGACGTAATATAATAGAGCGTTATGCCCTGTTGTGAAGAAAGAAAAAATGTTGTTCATAAGAAGCGACTAACAGACTAATGCACGAGAAAGAAACTCATGGCCTGGTCTTTTTCGAAGATTTTTACGTTAGAGCCTCCCACGTAGGCCTATATCATAAACTGGACATGACCCGAAATAATAAATTATTCTATAAGATATTATAAATGTATCAGCCGATGAATGAAATGATGATCTAAGAAAATAACAAAATACAAAACATTCCATTTCAACAGATCACATTTTGACGAATTTTCAAAATTATCATCTTTAATTTACTTTAAATTTTACGGCTTTATCCTCGTTAACAAAGCAGACATTGTTAAAATTTTTGTTTCTCAGCCCAAGTGGGTCACTTGTGCTGCTCCTATTTGTAAAGGCGCTATTAAATACTTGCTATGCTGCATTCAGTTTTACGTTTAGAAGATGATATTATAAAATGCAGATATATGGAAATTCGTAAGAGGCGACTACACATTGACAGATGAAATCAATTGATAACCGTAGGAAGCGACTACACAATGATGATGAAGACAATTTAAATTCGTACGAGGCGACTACACATTGGCAGTTGAATACAACTGAAAACCGTAGGAGGCGACTACACAATGATGATGACGCCAATTTAAATTCGTAAGAGGCGACTGGACATCGGTAGATAAAGACAATTGAAACCCAACCCAGATACCATATTTAACATATAAGAAGGCTATATTAAATTGGCGCAAAGGCATAACTTTCAAAAGTGGATCAACTTACTCGAAGATTTTTTCTTAATGGAATGAGAAAGTAAAACTTCTTGTTGTGACCATATAGTGTCCGGGTTGCTAAATAATAGACTAATCGTGGACAGCACGTGTTGTAGAAGGCGACAAAGTTCTAAGATCAATATAAACATCAGAAAGGGCATTCGATTGATGCTAATTAGCATCTTTCCAAAGAGGATAACAGCAAGTGAAACAAAGAAGCTAAAGAAATAAAAACAACTTCGAAAACATTTTTGCTTTGCAACTAGGGTCAGCCTATAAAATTAAAAAGCAAATAAAACTGATCAGTTTGAAATTTGCACAAATGTGATCAGTTAACATGAAATGAGAAGAACTTCTTTCACTTCGCTCACTAACTTATCACTCACACACTCTGTGGAGTAGATTCCGAGAGGTGGTTGAGCTGATGGAAGTTTTTCCAGGTCAGGACATCTCCATGAAAACAGGAGATGAGGAGATCAGCATCACGATTGATCTTACGAGTAGATAACAACAACAACACTATCAATTGAATCACGACTCTAAGTTAAAACATAAAACCATTACACTCAGGATGTAACAAGAGACAGGTTTGCTCATGACTAGACTAGTGGAGTAGAGGTAGGGGTCTAGAGGTCTGCATCATGTCGTAATCTGAGAAGCTAAGCTGGTACAGGTTGAAGTCAAATTCGAGTCACGCACCTATAGAGTTCAACGAAAGCTCTTCAACCATTTCACTACGAGACTTAAAACTATACTTAAGACTATTTTATGGCTATAACCAGTTTCTAGAGGCTGGTGAATTAGTCTACAAACACCTAACTAACTCGTAGCATTCCTAAGTCATAAAACTATCCACATTCGACCAGTTTCTCTTTTATCGTTTTAAATTACACTCAAGTCATTGCTAACTCTGCGCTGAAATCTCATTGCCAAGCCATTGACAATCAAGTATAAAATTATCTGGTACAAAATTTCTAAACATGATTAGGTCTGTTGATCTCACTTCTACTCTCTACATTATAATAAAGATTTGCACAACATATATCTGTTTTAGTAATTAAACTTTTTATATATACCAACTAAAACTAAAATAGGTAGATAGACTTAATTTATAACGTTAAAGGTTAATCTAAATGGTATAACTTTGAAAGTGAAAACAACGTTCTTTATTTTATGAATACCGACCACAATAGCTAACGTAATAGTAAATATATTGTTAATATACACAATAGTATTAGAAGAGGTTTCACAGTTACCACGACATTTCTGTTAGGAGTTAGTTCTGAAGTTCAAATCATATCTACTCTTATCAAATCATATAAAATCTTGTCATATCTACTCATATCATATTTACTAATATCATATATCATATCATATCTACTCATATGATACATCATATCACATTCTATATCATATTTACAAGTATCATATGTCCTATCCCCTAATTTCATATATAATATCTACTCATAATATATCTTCTCATATCATACTATATCTCATTATATCGCATGCTATTACATCATATCATATTATATAATATCATAATATATTATATCATATTTACTAATATCATATAACATATCACATCTTCTCATACTATATATCATATCTGTAGTGATGTGTGCTGTTGGGGACGTCCTGACATCATCCCTGTATGAAGAAAGGGACGTTAAACCTTTATTATTATTATATCATATCATATCATATCTACTCATATCATATCTTATTACATCGTATCATATCATATCACATCTTATCATATCATATTTATAATATCATATATCGTATCGTATCTACTCTTATTATACATCATATATACTCATCATAGCTTATCTTATCATATCATCATATCATATCATATTTACTAATATCTTAATATATTATCATATCAACTCATATCATATCTACTCATAACATATCATATCTTAATATATCATCTTGTGTACTAATTTCATAATCTTAATCATAATCAAAGTTGACAAAGTTAATGTTAACGTCAGTTTCGTCACTCGAAAGCGATGTCAGTGACGCGCGAGCCCAGGATTTGAACCCGGCACATACTGATCCGCGGTCCAGTATCTTACCGACATCGCCACTGGCTCAAGCCAAATATCATACAACATAATATTGGCTATACTCATATTATATATCATATCAACTCATATCATATCTACTCGTATCATATCTTATCTTACTATATTATATCATATATCATATCATATCTACCAATTTCATAAGTAATATCTACTCGTATAATATTTACTCATATCATACATAATCATCGTATTCACTCATTTCACATCATACCATATCGTAGACATTATCATTATGGGTTAAGATTTGCCTACGGATCCGCAAGAGAAGGGTTCAAATCCATCATTCACTCCGTGACTGATATGCTTACAAGACAGAAAACTGACTTTAAACTAGACTTAGACGTTATTATTTTAGTCAATACTTAAAGATTTTCTCAAATATTTTTTCTCTATTGCATTGATCAAAGTAAACATCCGTTATAGTGAAATGACTTACTATTTTGATCTCTATCATTTTTAATATTACATGTTTAAACCGTTATGCAATGTAGTTAATATAACAAGTCCATATAACAAGTCAAGTGAATGTCCGAGATTTTACTCTCATATAATCGCGGCTGGGATTCGAACCCACGAGAGTTCAGTTCACCTCAGGATCGGTCACTTAAAACTTCATGACATTACCACTAGGTTATTGAGACATTAGCATTAGCTTATTTGTCACAGTGTTTGTACAGCTTTGGTTTTAGTTTAAAACTGTTAACATGCTCAGTGACTCAAAGGACAACGCTAACTTAGCTCAAGCAGGGCGGTATCAATTATTATCTATCTCTACAGCTAAAATATGAATTAAGAACTCTATTCCAAACTATTCGAAATTCTAATCCGACGAAATATATCGGATGCACGGTCGAATGTATAGAACACTTGCCCGAGATGCAGGAGGACATCGGTTCGAATCTCAGGCTACTAATTTTTAAAGTTATTCTTTGTAACACGGAGACAAACATTAAGTTTAGCTTCCATAGCTTTTAATTACCATTGCTATTGAACTTTTATTAGCTAAATAGAATCTGTTATGGAACGCTTAATTAAATCAGTAGATTTCAATTCTTTTATATACTAAAAATTAATGTTAACTTTAAATCAGCAGCAGCTAAACTAACTTATTAAAGATTGTTTCAATTATAACTAAGAATTTAAATTCTTCCTATCATTACTCGCTCTATTCAACTCATGTTTCCAGCCAATCGCCTTGTCGGCCATTAATTAAAACTTCAAATGGTGTTAAAAATTCAATTAAAATTATTCCAAGATCAAACCAAACACATTATTTATTATTAATCTTCTGGACAATTCTCTCGGGCTTCCTATGACTCAAGGAATATACAGTAAATGTTCTGTTAACCTACGAACCACTTTAAATGAAAAGCCTTCCAACCTATCCGAGATCTTCCAATCTATCAGAGATCTTCCAATCTATCCGAGATCTTCCAAGCTATCAGAGATCTTCCAATCTATCCGAGATCTTCCAATCTATCCGAGATCTTCCAATCTATCCGAGATCTTCAAATATATCCGAGATCTTCCAATCTATCAGAGATCTTCCCATCTCGGAGAGATTTTACAATCTATCCGAGATCTTCCAATCTATCCGAGATCTTCCAATCTATCCGAGATCTTCAAATATATCCGAGATCTTCCAATCTATCAGAGATCTTCCAATCTATCAGAGATCTTCCCATCTCGGAGAGATTTTACAATCTATCCGAGATCTTCCAATCTATCCGAGATCTTCCAATCTATCAGAGATCTTCCAATCTATCCGAGATCTTCCAATCTATCAGAGATCTTCCAATCTATCAGAGATCTTCCAATCTATCAGAGATCTTCAAATCTATCCGAGATCAGAAACTTTAACACAGTATTCACATATTATATTATATTAATAAAAATAATATAATATTATATTATATTACATTATATTAATAAAAATGATATTATATTATATTATATTATATCATATTATATTTTATTATATTATATTATAATGTATTACAATACATTATATTATAGTATATTCTCCTACTATATTACATTATGTTATATTATGTTATTTATATATTAATTGTATTTTTTATTTTTAGATTACAGATTTTCTTTTATCGGATCATCTACAGGTCACTCTAGTTCTCTTGCCTAAAATCACAGATCTTATTATCACAAGCCACGAGATCTTCAAGTGCATTAATTTTATAGATAATATCACTCAGTACTATCTCCGCTTTAGATCCACCATTGGACCCTCTTGCGTAAGATATCGAAGTTGCACTGTTTCGGATCTCACTTTCTCGTAGCATATGTTAGCCTATCAATGTCGTGTAGTATTTAATCTCCCCGATCACAAACGCCTTCAGGAGAGAAACTGGACGTTAAATATTCATTAATTGATCGATTCGATACTGCAAGTAACTGATGCCTAATGGAGAAATTGCATAGAGTAGAAATTGTCATTATTATTTAGGCTGAAGTAAGGCATTATAAAAACACAAACATGACGGGCATTGTTTAACAGAACCCAGACATTAAGTACCCACGACTGCAGGATTACTCACTATCCGCCCCCCCCTCCCCGTCTCTCAGGGTACTGCCTAGCCGCAGGTCCACTGCTCGTCACTCTTTCAATTAATGTCATCACATACACCGGATGATACAACATTTATGATATGATGATACAACATCAATGTGACATCGATTGACAATAAAACGTACATGTATGTATTACAGAGTGTACATTCCAAACATACAACAAATTAGATAGACAATACTGGCTGGTTTTATACTTTAGTACAGTTATTGCTTACCCAATCGGCAGGCTAAGAAGAATCAATCTTGATGAAATGAGAGATGAAATACAGTGTAGGTCCAGTTTTAGTATTGAGACATCGATATATTCCATCCATTTAATCGATTGAAATAGAAAATAATCCAGTTAATCCATTATCAACACTTCGATTGCGCCACAGAAGAATCTACTAACAACAAAGACCACAACTACACTTCTGAAACGAGAGTAAGAACTTATTTCCTAACTGAAGTAATCGGCTGCCAATTTCACTTTTACACATAAAAAGCACTGCTATCAAATTATTAGTGCAGACTCAAAACCTCCAACTTCAGAACTTGACTTTATTTTCTGTTTTCATGTTAACTTCTAAATCACACGAATTTCCACGAGCTTCATTTAAAATCCCTCGTCTTTTGTTTATGCACCTCTTATTCTTCTTCCATCAATTCTTCCATATCTTGTTCTCCATTTGCAACACCTCACAGTGGATTATGTCCTGCTCAATTCCTCTTATCTTTTATCAGCATTATCTTGTCAGCTCTCTATCATCACAACCTCTCAAGAACTCTATCATCTCCAATTCTGAAAATCAACAAATCCGAATAAGCTGCATCCTAAACTGCATTTCTATAAATATCGTCTTTGCCGTCTTTCTCTTAAACCTCTTTCCATATTTTTTTACCTCATTAATAGTTTTTCCAGGTTTCTCATAAACCACATTTATTGTCTTCATTTATAGTATTCATAGTCTTTTTCAGGTTTCTCCTAAACCACATTTAAGTATTCAAAGCCTGTTCCAGGTTTCTCCTAAACCACATATAGATATTCATAGTCTTTTCCAGGTTTCACCTAAACCACATTTATGCATTCATAGCTTTTTCAGGTTTATCCTAAACCACATTTATGTATTCAAAGCCTGTTCCAGGTTTCTCCTAAACCACGTATAGATATTCATAGTTTTCTCCCGGTTTCACCTAAACCACATTTATGCATTCATAGCCTTTTTCAGGTTTCTCCTAAATCACATAACTTTTCCAGGTTTCTCCTAAACCACATTTATGCATTCATAGCTTTTCCAGGTTTCTCCTCAACCACATTTATGTATTCATGGCCTTTGGCAGATTTCTCCTAAACCACACATCCATACTCATTGTCTTTTCCTGGCTCCCTTTAAACTACATTCAGCACTCATAGTCTTTTTCAGCCTTCTCATAAACCACAATTCTATACTCCAATATTTCCAGGTTTCTCCTGAACCACATTTCCATATTCCAATCTTTCCAGGTTTCTCCCAAACCACATTTCTATCCATAGGCCTATTCAGTCTTTTCCAGCCTGTAGCTAAACCGCATTTCTATCCTCATAGTCTTCTAACATTTCCTAACTCTGTATTCTAGAAGGAAACACAAACTATGCTGGCGTCCATCAAAAGCGTAACGTTGACATTTTACGTTTAATTTCTTAGATTACATACGCACATGTTTACAGGGAGATGTGGGCAATCTCCCATCTTGTAATTCCACTTAGACTATCGATGCACAAATACTATTTCAGAAAACATGTTACACTGCAGGCAAATTGTTTGAAACTAGGAAAATATTTTTTCAGACTGACCGGATTTGAACTTAGTACTCTTACATTTAAATCGCGCATCTTGCTGCACGACTGCAACTCTCAATGGTAAATGCGAAATGTGCAAAATTGTATTTTATATTAATTATGAATAACATTCAAAAACACAATCGGGATATTTCATTCCACTACGACACGGATATTTTTGTTTTCAGGTTACTCTAAAAAAGCAAAGTAGCACAAGGAATAGCATAGCTACATGCGAGCTGCTATAACAATGCACACACATATACATGTATATTCAGTAATCTCTCAATTTATCATATACACTCTTCTCTCTCAATTTCTCTATTCTCTCTCTCTCTCTTTCTCTCTTTCACTCTCTCTAAGAGCACTGCCAAAGGAAGTTCAGAGAACATATTCAGAACACTAATTTCTTACAATTGCTTCATATTCCAGTTATCTCTTTATTTCTGTATGAAAATTCGTCCCGAAATATTTCAGTAGCCATTTTCCAGACTGGCTTCTGTAGTTTTATGATCCAACTTATCGATACCTTTTTCTCAAACCCACCTACAAGCTCTTTCCAGTTTCCTGATATTTTCTTTCCATATGGCTCATAATCCACATCCTTATAGGTGTGAACGAAGCACACATGTTAATCCAACTCTTTGAGCTTAGAAAACTCCTTTACTACGGTGATCTTCTTACAATATTTATCTTCTTAATTCTGCATAATCTCCATTAATGCCTCTGATTTCCAAATTACAATCGTTTTTTCTGACCATCTAGAGTTCATTTTACAAATTTGTTCGGCATAATATCTAGTCTGCTTCTGCAATTCTATTTCATTATTTCAACTTAAATACATCATCATTCCAAGCCATAAAGTGCACATAAAACTTAAGCCAATACCTCATAACGACAAATAGAAAATTATTCCTTATTACAGCTAGCTTATTATGACTTCAAAAACCTGGTATATGACGAATTGGTCGGAATCGATCTGTGAATAATACACGCTACGCTAATCACCATTGAAAGGCAAAGCAATAAAAGCGACACTATGCGATTTATTCCTATACAATTACTTTAATTATATTTATTTAATTATATTTATACTATACAATTCAATTTACTTAGTTAATTTCAATTCTATTTTATTTATTTCAAAAATTCATTTCAATTAAGAATGTATTAAACCCCTGAGCTTACAATGATCTCCAAGTATACCAGTGCCGCGATAGCTTAGAAAAACTACCTAAATGATCATTAGTTTTTTTCAAAAATAATTATGTTTCACGGCGCCTTTTCGATGGATAAATCCATTTTAGATAATATTTCCGTTAACTAATTAATATTCTGCGCAGAGATAGTTTACAATTTTCATCTTCAATATTTGCATCGAAATTTCTTTAATAAAAGTGAAAATATGCTACTATAGTCTCAAAATTCGCACTCAAAATTTCTTAAAAGGATAAATCTCCATGAAATAAATATCCATTTAAATACTTTTATTTCATAATTTTACTTTATAATTCTTAAAATGTTATTTATTATGTTATTTATTATATCATGCCATCAATTAATTAACTCATTACGAGATGACTGCAGGCTCATTAAACGAGGCAGTCATCTCATAATGAGCTCAATTATGTTATAATCGAACCAATAATTATACCTACACCACCATAATTAGGTCACATGACCTATTAATTAATTAACCAAAAGAACCACGAGTTTAAACAGCTGACACAGAAGCTGCTGGTCCACACTGTAGCATAACTGCCTCTAAACGAAGAGGCTGTGGGTTCAAACCCAGCCTGGCAGTTTATGCCAATGAAGAATACAACGAAATAGACAATTGAGCAAGTGTTAGTTGTGTTAGACCACAAGCATCTCATTAATTAACTAATAATATTAAATTAGACCAATATATCCTCGCAATCAACTCAAAACAAGTAATTACACCATTTTGTGCAAAATGAAAGGAAGTTATTTCCTAATTAAATCTAATTAATTAGCTCATTATGAGATGACTGCATGGCTCATTAAACGAGGCAGTCATCTCATAATGAGCTCTAAGATATCTCTTAATTCAAATATCTTACTAATTAACTCATTACGAGCTGTTGGACGGGCAGCTAATTAATTAAATCATTAATTATCTCATTATGCGATGACTACATGGCTCATTAAACGAGGCAGTCATCAGTCGTCTCATAGTGAGCTCGACGCTATCATAATTAAATAGCTCATTATGAGATTAATGAATGGCTCATTAAACGAAGCAGTCACCTCACAATAAGCTCTAATCTCTCGTAATTAATTACAAAAAAGGTAAACACGCATTATAGTGAAATGATCAACTGTGTTGATACCTATCACTTTAATACCACATGTTTAAACTCGTTAGGAAATTTAGACCATTTTACATATAACCATTCCAGTGAATGTCCGAGATTTAACTCTCAGATCAGCGCGGGTGGGATTCGAACCCAAGAGGGTTCAATTCACTTCAGGATTTGTCATGTAAAACTTCCAGTCGTTACCCCAACGCCATTAACATATTCAAATATCTTATGCATATACTTATTAATTAGCTCATTACGAGATGACTGCATGGCTCATTAAACGAGGCAGTCATCTCATAATGAGCTCAATTATATTATAAGCAAAACAATAATTATGCCTACACCATTTTAATTAGGTCACGTGATCTATTAATTAATTAACCACAAGAACCTCGAGTCTAATCAGCTGACACAGCAGCTGCTGGTCGACATTGTAGCATATCTGCCTCTAAACTAAGAGGCTGTGGGTTCAAACACAGCCTGGCAGTTTATGCCAGTAAAGAAGTGAACGAAATAGCTATTGACAAAGCTTTTAGTCGTGTTGGACCACAAGAATCTCATTAATTAACTCATTACATTCAATTAGTCCAATATGTCCTCGCAATCGACTCAAAACAAATAATTACACCATTTGTGCCAAATGAAATGAAGTTATCTCCTAATTAAATCTAATCAATTAGCTCATTATGAGATGACTGCATGACTCATTAAAAGAGGCAGTCATCTCATAATGAGATCAATTATCTCATAATTAATTGACTCATTAGTTAGCTCATTATATATGATGACTGCATGGCTCATTAAACGAGGCAGTCATCTCATAATGGGTTCAATTAGGTCAACAGTATGACTGTTTCTATCTCACAATTAATTCACTTAGGAACTATTCAGTCATAATCAGCGGCGATATCATATGCTCCTTTAATAAAGTTACTAAGTTGATAGCATACTTGCTCAATAGGCAAAAGACCATGAGTTTGAACACCTAGACATTGATCGACTAGCATGACAACACAGGTTAACTTAGCTAAAGTAGGTTTTAGATTCGAAGCACCTCATCAATTAGCTAATGACATCTAATTATCACACAACAGTCTCATTCACACCACAGGTAGATAATGCTATCACTTATGTCACCAGTAAAACAGTCATTCTGTCAGTGCTAATGTAGTTATAAACTTTCCGTGTTGTGTCCGATACACAGAAGAATAGGCCAACCATAAACAATGCTCGACCCAACGGGCCGCATGTCAAAAACTGGAAGTAAAATGAATCTATCTCAAAGCCTAAGTTTTCCAGGCTATAGGCTACATTAAGATGAGGATAAGAATAGGCACTAGAGACTGAAGGAATTACCTTGTGGATAAATGAAGTGTTCTTCATGAAGCGTGAATAGCAAAGTGAGAACAGGAATTTGTGCCTTGGATCAGCCACTTGGCAAAACACTAAAGAGAGATAATTAGCTCATTATGAGATGACTGCATGGCTCATTAAACGAGGCAGTCATCTCATAATGAGTTTAATTAGGTCAATAAATGACAGTCGCCATCTCACAAATAATTAATTAATTTCATAAGTCACGTAGCCATCTCATAATGCGGTTGGTGCTGTCAATATCCTATTAATATCTAAAGTCAACGTTGCCATACTTGAGAGTTTCTGCAAACCATAGCAGCCATATATAATCTTAAAATTAATTCAAGCCACTGCAGCCGAATACTATCATATTATTACATTAATCCAGATTCCAATCACGCAATCGGTTCACTTAGGTCAAGAGCGATCCTAATCCTAATTCTGGATTGATATAGTGACCTATAGATGAGGTCAATAAGATATAAACCCGCCACGATCTTTAAGTTAATTAGCGCTACAAGTCAGAATTAATTAGCTGTAATCCTTGAATCTAGCACAGGATGGTCGAATTGGCAGCCTACTTTGCTAATGCGCCAAAGGCCACGGGCTCAAAACCTGTCCAGTCATCTCAGGCAGCATAAGTGTAATGAAGTAAACGTTAAACAATTTTTTAAAATATTTTTTATGCCACAAGCTTTCGTTTATTAGATGCTAATAGCTAACTATCTCATTAATTAGCATTACGAGATGACTGCATGGCTCATTAAACGAGGCAGTCATCTCATAATGAGCTCTAATCTCTCTCAATTAATTAACTAATTAAAATTAGCGCATTATGAGATGACTAGTTGGCTCATTAAACGAGGCAGTCATCTCATAAAGACCTCTAATCTCTCATAATTAATTATTGCATTAATTGGCTCATTATGAGATGACTGCATGGCTCATTAAACGAGGCAGTCATCTCATAATGGTTTAAGATATCAATATCTTATATCAAATCTAGCACACAGAAGATCTCATAGATCATTAGCCAGGTATCATAATTCAACCACGACCTGGCGTAACATGTCGAAACATCAGCTACTCAAATGTCACCTGATGGTCTAGTGGTAACCACGTAGTTAGTTGTTAAATCAGATGATAAGTTGTTAGCCTCTTTACGTCCCACTTATCTTTTTAATTATCTCATAATATCTAAATGACTCTCAATAAACATAATTATCTCTAATGAGATGACTGCATGGCTCATTATACGAGGCAGTCATCTCATAAAGATAGTAATTTATCAAAAAATGTGATAATTATTAAATATAACTATCTTATAATTAACTCATTATGAGATTATAATTAACTCTGCCCATTAGACGAGACAGTCGCCTCGTAATGAGCTCAAGGCAGATATTATCTCCTTACCTACTATTCGCTCACTAGTATTAATTATCATTTCTGGTTACTAGTGATACTGAGATACTAGCCAATCAACACGTCTCAACTAAGTTCCACAATCCGATATCTCATCACTTAAAAGAGTCCAGTCCAGTTGCCTCAGCTTATTCTTTACAACTGAGACTAATCGATCCATTATAAACATCGCCATTTGAGACATATTTATATATAAATATATTATCTGTCTATCTATCTATCTATCTATCTATCTATCAATCATCTATCTATCTATCTATCTATCTATCTATCTATCTATCTATCTATCTATCTATCTATCTATCTATCTATCTATCTATCTATCTATCTATCTATCTATCTATCTATCTATCTATCTATCTATCTATCTATCTATCTATCTATCTATCTATCTATCTATCTATCTATCTAATGCATCGATGTGTCATTATACAACTATGCTCCAGTATAATCATAGCTCCACAGAAGCTAAGACTATAGATTTATACCCAGTCATACAACTAGCCCCTTCGGGCTCGTACCCAAGAATGCCGTGATTACGTTACGTGATAGCATTTGCAGGAAATCGACGGGTTCTAGTGTAAATAAAATAGATCAATGAATAGTACGTCAACAATATACTTACGATTATTCTACAAACTAGATCTCCGACACTGAAATTCTTTATTTAGCTACATAGCTAAATATTTGAGTCCAGTTTGAACTGTAGATCTCTACAATACAACGGGAAGCTAAGCGGTATAAGAGCTTAGTCCACCAATGGGTTTGTCGATGTAAAGCTTACATTCGCATAATTCCTTTCACTGTTTTAGTTAGGCTTATCATACTTTATTGTTTTAGGTTATATTAAATAGAGCAGCTTGAAGAAAAATAAAGCTCATTCTGTAAGATGATTCTACTCTTAGTTCAGCATTAGTCTTGTAATGTAAACTATTGTACTAGGGTGAAGGCCATGGAAGACCATTGTTAGGATTTTTACTAAAATTGTAAAAAAAAGATTAAATATTTTCCTAACCGGCTCCTCCATCCCCATACACCGGCACCACTTCCTCCGATTAAAAAAATGAAAAAGGTATAAAAAGATTTATTCACCTATTACATATGTAAGAGCGAATGCACTCTTAAATATGAAATAAATGAATAAAATTAATTTAGAAATTGAAAAAATAGATTTTGTTTTACACAAAAGTTGACAGAAAAAAGTTCATTCAACTATCGTAGATAAATGTGGATGAGTCATTTACCTGAAATAATTGAATGATTAGAAAAAAATCAATAAAAAAGGATTTATAAAACATCGTTACAATTAATACTAAACACTAACAATTTCGATATAGTAGAATTATTATCCTCCAATATTCTATTTTATTAAAATAACGGTATGCAGCTTATACACTAGTAGGCAGCATCCTAGAAGTATTTCTTAGCAGTACTGTTTGTAGATAAGCTTCACTTTTGTCGGACTCTTCAACTGCTTGAGAAGATCAATCAGTCGTCAGAGCTTTCCATGCTGATGCTTTTCAGAGGCTGCCATGGAACATGGAAGCTTCGAGTCCTTGTTCATGGAAACCCCGCAGAGCCTTGTCAATGCTGGCGTCCACTCTTGTTGTCCGGCTGAGTTCGACCAGAGAAGAAGAGAGTTCCAGGCAAGGACACCACGAATGTCGGATCCTTCAGGACAAATGAAGCGTCACCCTCTCATAAGCTTCGAATCCAGGATGGCGGACTGTATAGGATTGCGAGACATCCAAAAGGCTTCCGGTCATTTGATGACAACAACTCTTCTTCGATCATCGACTATGGACAAAAGTTTGAGCTTCCCTTGAACTTCTGCACAGCTGACGGTGTTGGACGATCATTTCTGAGCATCGCTGTTTGATCGCCCAAATCCCGAGTATTGTCTGCTGTTTGGCCGCCCATGTTCCGAGTATTGTCTGCTGTTTGATCGCCCTAGTCCCGAGGATTGTCTGCTGTTTGGTCGCCCATGGCCAGAGGATTGTCTGCTGTTTGGTCGCCCATAGCCCGAGGATTGTCTGCTGTTTGGTCGCCCATAGCCCGAGGATTGTCTGCTGTTTGCTGCTCCACTTAAGCTCCTGTAAGGGGACCTCTGAGCCACTTGAGAAATGAGAAAACAGCAAAGCACCTCTAGCCATGCTGATGGGCTCAGCTGCACCGAACGGCTAAGCCCACCAGTTGGGCTAGAGGTTGGAACTCCTAGGGCTTTCATTGCGTCTCTAGCCCCTAGAGCCCAAGCTTCTAGCCCAACTGATGGGCTTAGACGCACCGAGCGGCTAAGAAGCTCGATTTTTTTATTTTTTCATTAATTTTTCTTTTTAAAATTGTTTGTTTTATTTTTTTTGCTTTATTTTAAATTTTTATTTCGTTTTTAATGTTCTTTTTATTTGCAATAATTTTCTTAATTTCCTTAATTTGTTTGTTGTTGTTTTATTTTTTGTTATTTTTTTATTTTTTATTTTTTTGGTCTTTTTACAATTTTTTCTGTTTTTTTGGTTTAATTATTTATTTTTTAATAATTTTTGCTTTTATAGTTCTTTTTATTTGCAATAATTTTCTTAATTCACTCCATTAATTTTTTTGGGTTTTTTAATTTGTTTTTTTTTGTTATTTTCTTATTTGTATTTTTGTCTTTTTACATTTGTTTTCGTTTTTTGTTTATTTTTGTTTTTTGGTTTAATTTTGGTTATTTTTTATTATTATTGTTTTTAATGTTTTATTATTTGCAATCATTTTCTTAATTCACTTCATTTGTGTTTTTTTCTTCTTTTTTAATTTTTTTGATTTTTTATATTTATTTTTTGAATGTATGTTCCTTAGTTTAATTATATATTTTATTTACTTAATTTATTGTTATTATAATAATCTTAATAAAAAATAATCATATATAATCAGAGTTAGCGCTAAGTCTTGTGCACCCCATGAGCGCCTGTCAAGCGTTAGACACTGGCAGAGTACTCTAGGTTGTCGCGAACAACAACAGCACTCCAATCATGTTGTTGCATGTATTCTTTCCACCACATGACGAAAGGTTTTTGTTCTTAGAACATCCTAATCCCTCAGGTGGTCGTAGAGGAATAAGGCTTTCCATGGAGTCGGCATCACAAGGTACTCGTACATTCCATCATCCTGGCATCAGAGACAGGAGCTTCAGGAATCACGTGACTCCAGAAAGCACTTCCTCTCCATTGCTGAGCTGATGCAGATTTATCTGTTGACCAAGTTGTGCCCTAGAGATCCTAAGAGTTTCAGCTCACTGCTTATGTGTAGATGAGCCGGTAGCGTACTGGCAGGGTACCTGACTGCGGATCAGCAGGTACAGGGCTCAAATCCAGCGCTCGCCCCGTAACTGATATGCCTGGAGACTGGAAACTGGCGTTAGGCTAGGCTTGCTACCCTAGCCATAAGACGCACACGTCATTAGACCATCTCAGTAGATGCAGTATACCGAGTGGTCGCCTCTTAGGGGAATCGTTACCCCACGAAAAGTCAGCAGAAAGAAAGCTCAGTGGCCTGCACAGCGACTGGCTCCTCTTAGATGCATCGGCGGCTCTAATCTCTTCAGATGACGATATTACTAGGGTGAAGGCCATAGAAGATCATTGTTAGGATTTTTACTAAAATTGTAAAAAAAGATTAAATATTTTCCTAACCGGCTCCTCCATCCCCATACACCGGCGCCACTTCCTCCAATTAAAACAATGAAAAAGGTATAAAAAGATTTATTCATCTATTACATATGTAAGAGCGAATGCACTCTTAAATATGAAATAATGAATAAAATTAATTTAAAATTTGATTATTAGATTTATTGATTTAAACAATTGGCGAAAGTAAAAAAGTTCATTCAACTATCGCAGATAAATGCGGATGAGTCATTTACCTGAAATAATTGAATGATTAGAAAAATTCAAAATTTAAAAAAAATTTAAAAATTAATATTATACACGAACAATTTCGATATAGTAAATTATTATCCTGAAATTTTCTATTTTATTAGAATAATGGTATGCGGCTAATTTTTTAATTTAATTAATTACTTTTTTCTATTCTAATTAGTCTTAATTTAAAAATAATTATTTAAAAAAATTATTGATTTTTTTGTATTTAGAATTTTTCTTTTTTTGGGTTTTTATTTTTTGTTTTACTTTTAATGTTCTCTTTACTTGCTATCATTTTCTCAATACACTTTATTTGTGTGTTTTTTTTGTTATTTTTATATTTTTATTGCTTGAACGTAACCTTCTCAGCTTAATCATCAGAAATTGACCAAGTTGTGCCTCAAAGATCCCCAGAATTTCATCTCACTGCCTCTCCTGTGTTGATGAGCCGGTAGCGTACTGGCAGGGTACCTGACTGCGGATCAGCAGGTATAGGGCTCAAATCCAGTGCTCGCCCCGTAACTGATATGCCTGGAGACTGAAAACTGGCGTTAAGCTAGGCTTGTTACCCCTAGCCACGAGAAAAGTCTTTAGATCATCTCATCGTAGACGCAGTATACCGAGTGGTCGCCTCTTAGCCTGGGGGACGGTCTACCCCTCGACGAGTCCGCAGAAAGAAAGCTCAGTGGACTGCACATCGTCTAGGCTCCTCTTAGATGATGCGGCGGTTCTAATCGCTTCAGCTGACGAGTCAAGCACTTGAGGGCCTCACATTGATCTTTAGAGAGGTCAGTGACCCGGTCCATGTGGTCCCATATGGTCCTATGTGGTCCCGGTCCAATGACGCTATTGGTCCATGTAGATGCTGAATCTTTCTGCATCTCATCATGAACGACTCTATTGGTCAAGCAGCTCCGCGAGCAGACATCCTATCTCCTAGGTAGACAGCTCATCCGGTATGAGGACACGCGTCCTGGTGCATACATGAACGCCATGGGTCATCTGCCACGTGAGATGTTTCCAGGGTCACAGGTCATCTGTCACGTGAGACGTCTCCAGGGTCACAGGTCATCTGTCACGTGAGACGTCTCCAGGGTCACAGGTCATCTGTCACGTGAGACGTCTCCAGGGTCACAGGTCATCTGTCACGTGAGACGTCTCCAGGGTCACAGGTCATCTGTCACGTGAGACGTCTCCAGGGTCACAGGTCATCTGTCACGTGAGACATTTCCAGGGTCACAGGTCAACTGCCACGCGAGACGTCTCCGTCATTGCTGTAATGGCCACCTAGTTCCTCAAAGTAGCCTACGTTTCGGCAGATTGTGGATCCTATTGCAAAATGCCCGGACCTGGAATGACGGAACACTCCTTGGCAGAGGCTATTGATCACCTGACTAAGATCTCGAGCACCGGATCAGGCAGTCGACTAATTGTTGTGTTGTAGAACCTTCTACACATCTATGCCAACTATCTCAGAATTTATGCTAAGGAATTTTCTGATTTAAAATTATTAAAAGGATGATTTAGGATATATTATTTATATAAATTTTTAAAATTTCAAAATAAAAAAGTTTTAATTAACCGGCTCCACCATCCCCATACCGGTACCACGTCCTCCGATAGAAAATTAAAAAAAGAAAAATTAAAGAATTTTTACAAGATTCATTCAACTACCACATATAAAAGAGTAACGATACTTTTTATACGAACTAAATGAATGAATTATTAAATGAATAAATTAATTTTTAATTTTAGAACAATTTCAATTTAAAGGAAAAGCTAATTTGATTTTAGTAAAAAGTTCGTTCAACTATCGCAGATAAAAGTGGATGAGTCTTTGTACCAGCAATAATTGAACGATAAAAAAGAAGCAAAAAAAAAGAAAAAGAATTTTTAAAACGGTGAATTGCTAATCTAATAATGTTGTTATAGATAAATTCTGAGATAGATGGATTAGGGTTTCAGACTTGTGGCGCTTTGATAGAATCTTCGGCAAAAATCGTCTCAGTGAATAGCTTCTGACAAAAAAAATCTCCTAATATTTTGAAAACGTTTACACAACGTATGCAAGCAGCTAAGGATCAGCAGCATCGCAGCCGTACAGCAGCTGTAAGCAGTATGTTTAAAAGTATAGGTAGGTTAGCAGCTATAACGTAGCTGTATGTAGCTCTATTTCAACAGTAGAAGCAATAGTACGTAAATAGTAATGTAAAAGCAGCGCTAGGCATGAGGCTGTGAAATCATTTCTAGTATTACAGTAGCAGTAGTATTTAGACTTGTAGTAGTATAGTATAATAAATAATAATTAATAAAATAAATGGATAAAATGAAATAAGTAAATAGGTATATGGTAAATATTTTAAATTTAAGTTGAAGTAGAAAATGGCGAGGCAAATGGAGTGAGGTGGATGGATTGATATTGATGGAATAAGGCAATGTGATGCAGTTTCAGTGAGGTGGATGGACTGAGATTAATGGAATAAGGCAGAGTGATACTGTTGATGACGTAGATGGATTGAGGTGGATGGATTGTGGTAAATAGAGTGAAGCAGTTGGAGTGAGGTGTATGGATTGAGATGGATGAGATAAGGTAGAGTGTAGTAGTTGGATTGAGATGGTTGAAATGAGGTAAAGAGAGTGTAGTATTTGGATTGAGGTAGGAGTGGAAAATCTATTGCGGGACTCTATTGAGTGAGGGGTGCCAGGTCTGACTTGTGATTTTAAACTGAAGTGGATAATGGAAATATGCAGTAGGATGGAGTATAAATTATTGTGGGGAAAGATTGATTTTCGATTTTGAGTTGGCGGAAGATGGAGTGAATAAATGAGGCAATATGGTGGAGTGAGGAATATATGGAGGAAAATACAGAGGGCTGGGTTGATAGTCTGAGTGTAGGTGTTACGTTTTTTGGGTTATGTTGAGTGAATGATGGTGTGCTGACAAATGAGTGAGACAACAGAGAGTAATAATTTAACCTTGGACCCGATCTAGAGTCTTTACTGTGGAATTTGGGAATGGGTACAGTAGATATTTTGATGAAAAAATTCATAGAATTATTGAAACAAAGATATGCATGCACATGTTTACTTAACTTTCACACATCATACAACACTTTACATATCTCAAAGTCTCCTATTATCGCCTAAATCACTTTTAAAAACATAAAAACCCCGAGATCTATAGGTAAAGCACAGAAAGGACTTATCTTGACGACATGCTGACTTCACGGATCACACCTCCCAATCATCTGTCACTAAACAGCCGCCCGTGGCGTCCCATGACTCACCCGTGACGTCCCGTGTCCTCCCGTGACCCACCCGTGACCCATCCGTGACGTCCCGTGACTCATCCCATCGCGCCGAGCAGAGGACTACTGAAGGGCAGGCGAGCGAGGCAGTAACCAAGCCTAGAGAGCGAGGCAGTAACCAAGGCTAGAGGGCGAGTCAGTAACCAAGCCTAGAGAGCGAGGCAGTAATCAAGCCTAGAGGGCGAGGCAGTAACCAAGCCTAGAGAGCAAACAGTAGTCGAAGCAGGCAGAGAGATAGCCTTAGAACGGGTAGACAGTCGGGTGTACTCAGCAGGTTAGAGGTCTAGTCTCACTAGCCGTGGGCTGAAGGCAGCTGACGATCTGGTCTATCTGTGGGCGAAGGCAGCTGACGATCTAGTCTATCTGTTGGCTGAAGGCAGCTGGTGAGCAGCTACGAGACAGGCTGTGAGATCTCAGAGATCTACTGAAACCTGCTCTAGTCCATTGAAACTGACGGCGAATCATCTCGCACATACAAGGACTACCGAGATTGGACGTCCCCTAAACATCAATAGGCAGACCACATGATGTGCGCACTGAAGCATAAAATCATGTGACCCTAACACAATGGGTAGACATCAATTAAAATATATGATTTAACACAATGGGTAAACAGCAATTAAAATATATGATTCAGTTTTAGATGCCATCAAGCACTTTTAAAATAGTACTTAAACCGCCAGTATATGAAGATGCTGCAATTCTAGATGATATTGAGCACTTTTAAAAACCATGTTTTAACTTTAGAATGACAGCCATGTCTCAGTTAGATTAATTCATTAATTAATTTATCTTTAATCATCTCTAATCATGTCTAAATCAATTCATATTTAGATGTAGCTGGATACCATTGGCTCGTTCAAGTTTTGAATTCATAATCTTGAGGATAATCTTTTTTATCAATAATTATTATTATTCAAACCGCTTGAGTATTTTTTCCAACTCGGCTATAAAATAGAAATCAATCCAATTACCAAAAATACAATTCATCTAAGCAAACATCCAGCAATTTCGTTCTTCTTTTAGCTTCTCATACTACACACATAAAATTACTTACAAGGATTTAATTCCTTATCGTAACAAATCAAACTGTAATGCTGTCATATACAGCTACATATACTGCTAATTGAACTTCAGATTCTTATTCGATAGCTCATTGACAAGGAGTGGTGCTTTGGATTTCAACACTATATCTACTGATCCTCGATATAAAAAAAGAAATAAACGTTTAAAAATATGAATTTTACAGAGTGAAACTCTACTAAAGACTAAATTCCATAGATACAGTCTACTTGTCCTTCATTCATCCAAAAAGGTAAAACTAAATCGATAAAGAACTGATCAAATAAAGAACAAGTCATATGACCATAGGAACCGTCACAGCTCCCAACAGTGAACGGAAATGAAGTAGGAAAATTTGTTTATTTAAGAAAAGAAACAGGTCACACAAAATGCATAAAAAATTAAACAATAAGGCAAAAAGAATGCAAAATACACACAAACATTGCAACAATCCAACCATTAATCAATACACGAACAATAGGCCATCAAAGAAAACGCTTCCCATTCCATCTAGTTGAACACCTATTATCCAGAATTAAGATGAACACAGTAATCTATTATTGAGTCATATATGCAAAAATAAAACAGAAAAAGAAAAAAAGAAAGACAACATACCTTACTGCCTACTAAGCCGATCTTCAGCAGTTCTTCTTGCCAGATTTTTTTAAAAAATATTTTTTCAAGCGACAATAGAGCAGCTGTGACTGCTCACGACGCAGCTGCTGAAGCTGCTTATGACCCAGCTGCTGAATCTGCTCACGATGAAAAGCTGCTGAAGCTGCAGCTGCTGGAGCTGATGAATTTCGTTGCAGCTGCTGATCAATCAATTTCTCACGGTCTGTCAGCGGCTGCTGATGACGTCTCGGTTGCTGCTGCTGACGATCAGGTCATCTCGTAGCTGCACTGCTGCTGCTGACGATGACGACGATGATGATGATGTCTCCCTGTGGCTGGCATTCTATTACGTGTCAGCTGATCAATCAATCAATCAAATTAATCAGTCAATAAATCAATCAATCAACAGATCAAATAATTTATCAATCCATTAAACAACCCATATTTATCAATAAGAAAATCATCAAACAATGAATCAATAAAATTGATGACATTAACTCTCTAGTTCTCCTGGGGTATGTCAATCAGTTAGGAATATCAATCAATTAAGAATATCAATCAGTTAGGAATATCAATCTATTAGAAATATCAATCAATTAGAAATATCAATCAATTAGGAATATCAATCTATTAGGAATATCAATCAATTAGGAATATCAATCAATTAGGAATATCAATACTTTAGAACTGAAACAACATTAAAGAATTCCATAAAACATTTACAAATCAGTAACAAACATTAATAATATATTCACAAATATTAGCTTTTATTAATTAAGTTACATAAATTGTATATAGGCAAGTAGATAGAATATTTGCTAGAGACGCTGCTTTATCAAAGAAAGAAATAAAATAGAATTGAAAAAATTAATTTATAAATGACTATACCCGATTCAGGAAAACCAGAGATCAGAAGAGACAGAGAGAGATAGACAAAGAGAGAAAGAGAGAGTACATGAAACAGTCAAATAGAGGTATCCGAGCGTGAGATGCAAGTAACTGAAAGTAAGACATACCAGGATGCCTACTCAAGCTGGCATCGGCAGAGGTCGATTGGAGATTTACTTCTAACGGAGGATCTGACGACACCTGCGTTAAACTTTGGCGACGGATTCCTGACGAAAGGCTTGGCCAGACAGCCCCTGGATGGGTGATGGTTGCGTCCCTAGATGAGTGACGAAAATGTCACTAGCCGAAATCTAGAGGTCACCATGACTCTTCAGCGCGTTAATCCTAACAATCAATCAATCAATCAGTCGGTAGTCAGTCGGTCAGTCAATCAATCATTTAAAATGTCAACAAGTTAGTCAGCCTGACACATGATTAGTAAATTATTCAGTTTGCAAGGCAGACAATATGCCGATCAATCAATCAATCGATGCATCAGTTGCAGTGTTAATTCAACAATAAATCAAGTAAATAAATATTAATGAAATATTGATTTAAAATTCAAAGTGAAAGTTCGATTAATCAATCCGATCAATCAGTTTAGTGATAAATTAAAGTCACAGTGCTGAAAAACATCACTTTTCTTACTCATTATGTAAACATTGCTATACAACTGTTTCCTGCGATAGTCAAACAAGTACAAATGTCACACAATCACGATACAAACCGAAAGAGATAAATAATTACCTGAATGGACAGGTCGAACTTTAACTTAAGATTCTTGTTTCTTCTTCTTTAGCATCAGAATCATCGACCTGTCGGCGCTGGTTTCTTTCACAAATTCCTTTTATTTCACTTGACTTTCACGGTCAGAAAGTTTATTCTTTCTTCCATTTCTTAGACGGCGAGGGACACTGGATCGCTGCTCCGGTTGAAAGATTGACGACGGTACACTGGAAGTAAGAACTGGATCAACCTTAAACGGCTCTTCATGGTATCTGTAGTAGACGCCCCATAGGGCGCAGCAGGTCATCATAGCTGAGATCTCCTTCCGTCTATCTCAAGGTATGCTAACGTCCCACATGACATCAAGCTTCTCTTACACGCATATTATTCTTTCGCTCGAATAACCCTATCAAACTATCGCAACAGTCTGTATGATTGTCCTCATTAATCGATTATTTAAACGTATTTCCGCATAAATTACTGATCGACGCCTTGTCGACCATAAGTCAATGAAAGTCTTTTATCGTCCACTTCCTGATGCGGCCAGAAAGGAAGATGACCCAACAGCTGCCGACTGTGGATCATCGTCCTCAATCAACAGGCGGCTCTGACCCCCCACCCTCGTCCCGTGACCTCCGCTCCAGGACACCTGGAGAGGATCTCTGTGAAGACCGGAAGTCCTGGTTGAACGAGGGGGCGTGGTGGAGATCCGTACCAGACTGCGCAGCTCGGTCTTCCTCTTTCAATCTCGCATGAGACTCCAGAGTAGTCTTCATATCTTGGTCAGACTTCCCAGTGATATTCTTAGTCTTGTCATCATCCACGGTCGGTTCATCGTCAGGCGCCTCGTCAGATCCTGAGGGGTATCGAGCCAGGCGGTAGGGCTCCAAGGAGAGCGGGTGGCCTGAGAACAGACTGCCCAGCGAGGTCCGGCAGGGCTTCTTCAATGGACTGCCCATCCTGCCTCGAGGTGTCTCAACCTTTCCACTTACAACCTGCTGAGGTGTGGATGGATTAGTCTTTTCAGTGCCCGCTATCATACATCCCGTCAATGCGATGTTCAGAGTCGTGTAGTTAAATTCGGTCACCTCAGGGCAACTAGCCGGTTCTTCAGGCTTAGCGCGTTCTGGAGCACTCATCAATGTGACTTTAGGTTTAGGATCCTGTTCCTGTGTTTCCTGTCCAGTCGATTCCCTATCCGGGTGTCCTGAGCGTACATCCAGATCCCGTGTTGAGATCCCATTCACCCCTTCTTCCTCCTGTGGCATACAACAAACCTTGTGCTGACCTTTCACCCTCCTCTTTACTGACTGAAGCCCAGCAGAGAGTTTGCTCAATATCGACGGGTGAGAGGCAGAGGGAGATGAAACAGCTACAGCAGCTGTGGTGGTAGCTTGAATAGCTGTGGTGGTAGCAGGAGTAGCTGCGGTGATAGCTACAGTAGGTGCGGCGGTGTACTGGGCTGCATCAGCCTGTCTGACAACAACATCAGAGGTTGTTTTTATCTGTTTCTTTGACTTGTTCCAGAACTTGAGCTTCTTCTTCAGCTCACCATGTCGTGATGACGACGCTGGAGTGACTGGGTTCAACTGCACTGGAGTGCAGGAAGTCGATGCCTCAGGTTCAACTAGATCAGTTTCCGCATCAATGGTTTCATACGTAGGAACTGGTTCCAGATGCACCACGGCACAAGTAGGATCAATAACAGGTTCTTGCCGAGGGGCGCAGGTCGAGGCCCCGGGGAGGCGGTCAGAGGGCGGGCAGGGCAGGAGGTCCCTGGGCGGCGATGTCGACGGCTCAGGCGGTGAGGAGGCAGGCAGGGGAGGCAGGCACTGAGCCTTCATCGCTGAGTCGAGCTCAGAGAGGCGACTGTTAGTAAACAGAAAACAAACCCAAGCCTCCATTAATATCTCTCTCGTGTTCTGCCGAGCGGCAGGTCCACAGTTGAATGGTAATTCCTACTCACTTTTCACGCTCCATAAAGAGCACTCTATCGATCAACAGGTTAATACCATCACAGGAGGTTTTCCACACACCTTAATGTAATCCATTCTTGAAATATTAGTCTTTCTATCCTAGCTCATTTTTTAATATTACAACAACTTGATGCATGATTGACCAATTAGACAGTTAGAGATACAGTTAATTGTAAATTATGTTTCAATTAGTTGCAATGCAAAGTAGGGACGTGATTAAGCCTATTTACAAACGCTTTACTTGTTTTAATCGTCGTTGATGAAAAATTTCATTAACTATGCCAAAACTATTAACACAATACATTTTTACTTGGAAAAATACACAAAATACAATACACTGCAATCCAATAAAGTTCAAACTAAACTATATGCTAAAATAAACCATAACTTTGAGCAATACCTAATGTACAAAAAAACACAAGATAACGGAACAAAATAAAATGTACATACAATACAACTCATTACAACTCAACCAAATACAAAACATACAATACAAAACAATACAAAACAATAAAATGAAACTCAATAAAAAACAAATTCAAATATATAGTATCAAAAAGCTAATGGTAAAGTCGGTTTCCTCACTCGAAAGCAATGTCAGTGACGGGCGAGCCCAGGATTTGAAAGGACTTAATAATACCTACTGATCCGACGTACGGTATCTTATCGACATCGCCACTGGCTCCAGCCAGTATACATGTAATATATATTCAAACATATACGGCATATTATATACTCTATTATGATAATAATGCTAATAACAATGCAATATACATGCAATACATGTACATGTACAAGAGGCAATAAAACAGCTGCGGTCTTTAATAATGAAATAGCGGACTATAACGTTTAAAAATGGAATTGCGGTTAGTTATACTCTGTGTATGAAAGTATTAAGCATTGACCCATACAGAACACTATGAGCGAGACATTACAATAAGTTTTTATTAATCAGTTGCAGGAATAATAGTAGCAAATGAAACATCTAAGATATATTTAAATTAGAATAACAATGTCAATAATGAGCAAATATAGAGTATAACATTACCACAGACAATTAAATATCAACGAAATCTTTCTGCTCTGTTTCTACAAGGCTACATTCCATATTACGCTAATATCACATGGTAAAACATAACATAAACATGTTAAATACAAAACAATGCAATACAATGATTTCAATTAAATCAAATTATAAGCAAAAACAAACGGTAATTTGAAGTAACACATAAACACTATACTACTATGTAATAGAACTCAGTAAAACGCATACTCAATACAATACAACTCAATACAATGGAACTCAATACAATACAATATACAACATAATACAATGCAACATAACACAATACAATACAACACAATGCAATAGAAAATTATACAATGCAATACAATACATTACAATACAACTCAAAACAATGGTACTCAAAGTAAAACATATACAATACAATGCAATAAAAATGCAATTCAATATAATGATACACAATATAAAATATACACAATGCAATACAATACAACTCAATACAATGGTAGTCAATATAAAACATATACAATACAATACAATGAAGCTCAATACAAAACATTGAAAACAATTATTGATTCAGCGTTGTTGTTGTTGTTGCTCTTCACTAGGATGTCTGTCCATGATGCTGACACGCCTCTCCTCACATGATCCTGTTGCTGTTGTTCACCCAGGATGTAGCTCCTGATGCTGATTCCTATTTTCCATTAGGCCACGCCTCTAACAGGGTTTGCTTTAGACATCAAATTTTAATCACGACTTCTTAAAAGAACAAAACTCATAAAAATTCATTTTATAAAACTCTTCTAGGCGCAAAAAATACCAAAGTATATATCATTTATAGGAAAAGCGACGACTGAATCGTAAAATACTAATCTATTGTATTGTCTATTGCACGACATTTCACCTAATTAAAAATTTACATTCGAGTCCAGACCCTAGTAAAACTGGGATAATGGAAGATGATGATGACTGTCTACAAATAATCTTGATTCAACAAAAATATGGCCGTATGAAACACACACAACAAAAATTACACACAACATAAATCAACATAAAGAAAATAAAAAGTAAACGTGTATAACTTGACAAACAAACCCAACTTCTGTTTTATATGAATAAAGTGAGTCATGGCAGGAGTGTCGGTAGTATAACTCTGACAGTAGTTAATCATCTCATACAGAAACACTGACAGTAGTTAATCAACTGACAGTAGTTAATTAACTGACAGTAGTTAATGATCTCATCGTAACACTGGCATTTGTTTAGTAGTTAATCATCTCATACAGAAAGAGAGCTGACACAAAACTGAACAGAGTCCAAAGTGCCTACGAATCAAAAGTGCCTACGATTAGTCGGACAATATTTAGTAGTAATAGTCATAATTATAGATCTAATAATAGACATAATCATACTCATAATGGTACTTATAGTAATGGCCAAAATCATAGTCATACTCGTACTTACAGTTATAGACATAATCATAGACATAATCATAGATATAAACATAGACATAATCATCGACATAATCATAGACATAATCATTGACATAATCATCGTAATAATCATAGACATAACTCATAAGCGTAGTTGTAGTAATCCTTATAGTCATAGACATAATCATAGACATAGTTGTAGTCATAATCATAGTCATAATCAGTTATAATCCCACTCATAATCATAGTTAATTTAGTAATACTGATTGACATTCTCAGGTGTCTTGACTGAGCAGAATAAATTCATTGTTATTAAGACTTTGAAGGGAAGAGTCGATAAGTAGAGTATGTCAGCATATCAGCAAAGCTGTGAGACTGAATGTCTTATCTTATCTTATCACGTATGATATATCTGTCAGTCTGGTTATCATATCTGTGACACTGCATATCTTATCATATCTTAACACTTATCACATATCTGTCAGTCAAAATATCATAATAAATTATCTGTGAGAATAATCACTTATCCCTTATCACAACAATGAGACTACAAATCTTATCACATCTCATATCACATATCTGTCAGTCTGGTTATAATACCTGTGATACAGCATATCTTATCACTAATCATCTATCTCTCATATGTCTGTCTGGTTATCATATCAGTGATACAGCATATCTTATCACTAATCATCTATCTCTTATATGTCTGTCTGGTTATAATACCTGTGATACAGAATATCTTATCACTAATCATCTATCTCTTATATGTCTGTCTGGTTATAATACCTGTGATACAGAATATCTTATCACTAATCATCTATCTCTTATATGTCTGTCTGGTTATAATACCTGTGATACAGCATATCTTATCACTAATCATCTATCTCTTATATGTCTGTCTGGTTATAGTACCTGTGGTACAGCATATCTTATCACTAATCATCTCTGTCTTATATGTCTGTCTGGTTATAATACCTGTGATACAGCACATATGTAAAGCATTTACCTAATTATGATTTACTATTCAATTTCACAAGCAAGTGCAGAGAAGCACAGTTAGTATTACTACTAAATTCACTCCTGAAGTTATCCATTGAAGATTTCCACCTCAACGCCACAGGCTCATTAGTGATTAGTACTAACAACAATTAGACTGCTACAGTCATCAATGACAACGTCGAGAACTAAATCAATGCAGTCTCTCAAGTGAAGAAACATGACCAAAATAAAAACTGAACTTTCATTGCTTCCTTAAAACAATGTACAGCAATGCGTTTTCTAAGGAATAAAGAAATTAAGATAACATATTTAAATCAAAGAAACGTAATAGTCATTAGTCATAGAATTATGACTCATCCAGTAATCTCGAGATACTGTATCAACAAGTCACTAGGTAGTATATTATTATATTTAGGCCTTCAGAACAAAGCTTCGTGAATATGGAGATCATTAAAATACTAAATCAATATTAAAATCATCATCTCTCCAGCGAAGTCGATTTCCAGTTGATAATGAAATAATCTCTGATCTTCTGCTTACAAGGAAAGCTTATACCAAACTTTCACTTTCAAAGTAATTAATTAACAATAGTCCAAATAGAGAACGAATTTATCCATCGAAGCAACAAATATTAATAATATAACACAATGTAATTCAAGAAATTCTAAGTAATTGAATCATTAAGCGTGATATTCAAACAAGTTAAATACAGCATCGTATCGATATCATATCATAAACTCGAACTAATTTAATCAAATAAATTCATCATAATCTATCATAGATTTATCAAGAGCATCTTAATCATGCAAGCAACTTACCTCAGCAGAGTCGAATCATTATCAAATCTTTAGCAGTTCTATATCAAATCTTTATCAATTCTTTATCTAATCATCGTCTAATCATTGTCCAATCTTTATCAATTCTTTATCAATTCATTATCAAATCTCTCAAATCATTATCCAATCATTGTTTAATTATTGTATTTTCATAGTCTAATCTTCATCTAATCATTGCCAAACCATTATCAAGTCATTATCATATCGTTATTCAATCATTGTCTAATCTATATCAAATCATTATCAAATCTTTATCAATTATTTACCAAACCACTATCTAATCATTGTCTGATCTTTATCAAATCATTCTCCAATCATTGCTTATGCATTATCTAATCTTTATTGAATGATTTACAATTACAAAATCCTCATGAGCATCTTTTCTTGAGTACAATTTCAATCATGGTAGAAATCAACATGAATCATTTAACAAGTCGCTAATAGCCATAAAGGCTAATTTGATTTACAAATGCCAAAATATTTCATAAAATGAACGACATCTCTAACGTTACATATTTATTTCATTTGAACCACTCCCACACCGTATCTCTGATTCTAATCACTGCATTAAATAAATAATTAATCTAGTCATCTTATCTAGTCATCTTATTAATTGATTTAATTAATTAACTAACAGCAATTAACTCTACCTCATTAAGGTACTCAGTCAGGGTTGTCTACCCAATTCTTCTGTTCACAATAAATCATTGAATCAGCTCTAACAAGTTAATATCCCAAAACTAACCCTATCGTCTTGACGTAAGACTTTTCCACTCTCCGGAGCTTGAACCTCGTCCACAGCTTCCTGATGGCGGAAGTCCCTCTTCCCTGCAGTAGACTGTCCAGCTCAGCAGACTGCTCCTGTAGTCTTATTTTCTTCTTTACCAGCTTCATCTTTCCGTCAACCAGTCCACTGTAAATAATGCAGTAATTTTAATAAATCAATCAGTAAGAATTTAACGTCCGATTTCTTGCGTAAGGCAATGAGTCCGGCACGTTGATAAATACTAGAATAATTGTAACGCTTGATGTTGTCATGGAAGCTCTTTAATTGCACATCGTAAAAGTTTTGAAACTTCAAAATCATTCTCCATAAGTTACAAAATGAGCCTATTTCATAAACATCTAACAAGAGAGAAATATCATGAAATGCCACCAAGTAAGAAATCTAAATAAACGATATTACGTGAGAAAAGAAAAAGAGAAAAAACATTTTGTGAGAAACTAAATGAAAGAATTAAATCATATCATGGAACAGTTCCTGAATTTAGTTTCTGTTTGATTAACAAATTTAGAGATTGAGAGTTTTAAGAGATAAATTAAGTTAATTAGATGAATTAATTGATTGATTGATGCCATTTAATAGACACAGAGATAAATAAATCAATTGTTGTTGTAGCCGCTCGTTCGATAGACATATTGATTAACTGATGGACATTTCTTTAATTGACTAGGTGGTAACACTTTACTTAGTAAAGCTTTACTAGTTAATGCATTACTGAATAGCTTTTTACTTGATAACGCTTTACTTGGTAATGCTTTACTGTTTAATGCATTACTGGATAGCTGTTTACTTGACAGTTTGTTTAATTCAAGATTACTTGTCGTGTGGTTTGATTGACTCGTCGAATGTTTGGACTACTGATTGATTGATTGACTGACTGATAGACTGCTCGACTGATTGCTTGATTGATTGATAAACTGATTTACTGATCGCTTGATTCACTAATCGATATTCTTATTGACTGTTTTTTTCACTAACTGACAGACATAATTATTGATTGATTGACAAACATACATATTGACAGATTGCTTGATTGACATATAGACAAATTGAGCGATTGATTGTGATTACTGGAGTGATTGATTGACTGACAGACAAGCATATTGACAGATTGCTTGATTGACATATAGACAAATTGATCGATTGATTGATTAATTGATGATTGATTGATTGACTGAGCACAAACCAGATCTGAAGTGGCTGGTCGTCAACAGCCGCTCCCACATGAAGAGACGGCTTCCTCAAAGCCACGGCCGGCAGGTCAAGCGAGGCAGGAGGCGAGGCGTCAGGCTCTGATGGGGCGGGGCATGATGATTGACTGGCTGGTTCAGACAGGAGGGCGTGGCCGCTAAACACGCTATCAGCTTGCTCTCTGTGACACAAGAAACCACGCCCATCAATATTACATAATATAGTAAATAATATAATATAATCATATAATAATCAACTAGATACGTGTATGTATCTTCCTAATACTCCGTTAGACGGCAGGTCCAATACAGACAAATCAGTCACCTCACTCAACTGAGAGCAGACAATGTATCAGTCTCCATATAGATGATGTAGACGATGTCATAGTCACTGGAAGTGTTTCGCACGAGGAGACTAACTTAGATATTACTAAACGTAATTCATATATGGTCACAGAATAGATTCAAATGTTAACACAATAGCACTAACCAGTAATCTACCAATACAAGCACGCTGATGATTTGAAGTAAATGCAAGCTAAGAAGGAACTAAACTGAAAATACTTTTATATCTTTCAAAGTAGCATAACTTGTGGTACACTAGACAACAGAATACATTTATAACAATAGATCAGTGCAAAGCTGCATGCGTTTCGTAAGAGGCTACCTACACAGATACATGATAGCGATGCTTCATGCCATGCATTCTACTAGACCAATGGAGGATAATTTGTATTCAATCATCATCAGGTGCTCTTCCATGATAGAACGTCTGCTTAACATGTCAGAATATCAATAAATCAATCAATCAATACCTGTTCAAAGACTTTAAGTTTGTAACGTATATCAACAGGACAACAGGAAAACATGAGACATTTAATATCATTGACTACTACTAACTGATAAATGAATGATTTGACAGAATCAGTTTATTGAGCAATTCTTTGGTTTATTGATTGATTGGTTGACTCAATGACCGAGTGTGTGATATGAAAGATTTAATTGATTGACGTGTTTATTTGATTGAATGATTGATTTCATTTGATTGATTGATTGATTGACCAATTGATTGATTGATTGATTGCTGAATACTAACGACTGGCAAGCAGTGTAGACAGGCTCTCTCTGACAGACAGGACTGTGGTCAGAGGTTACCATGGATACGTGATGATAGCAGGAAGCGGCAGGAAGATCAGAGTCAGCGATCAGTAGTTCCTCTCCCCCCTCCATGCTTGTCTTACCAGTAGAATCCTCATTTTCAGTCACTCCCTTCTCCTGAACTTCATCATCAGCCTCAGTGTCATACCCTTCAACCCTCTCCATGTCCTCAGAGCACTCAACCACTCCAGTGATGTCCTCCTCATCACCATTCATAGAGCAGTCCTCTGCATCAGGGATATCCTCTTCTACTGAGTCCACATCAGATCCTCTGTGGTTCTGTTCACAAGACACCTCCTCCTTCTCCTCACTTTCCTCGTATTCATCAATCTTTTCTGCGCTGTCATCGTTACGTCCCATGTACATAGCGTCCCACTCTCGCTCCATGCGATCAGCCAGGTCCGCCCGCTCTCTCTCCTGATCCAGATAGCGCTGTCTCAGCTCAGTCCACTCCTCCCTCGAGAGGTCCTGCAGAGATCCTGGGTACTGTTCTTGTTCTTCAAACTCGTAGAACCACTCAACAAAGGCAAATATCTCATCACTGACTTCAAGCCCGCAAGGTCTGTCTACATCGACAGAGGCCAGCACTGAGTCGATCCAGTCCTGTAGGGGATCTACATCCCTAGGACTCACAGGCGTTCTTGGTGATGTCGACTGAATGGAGATGTCCGCCCCATCCAATTCCTCCTCCTCTTCCTCTTCCTGTATTATATCCATCGAAAAGTAAGTATCGATGTACTGGCGGAAAGCTTTTATGTCGTGTCCAAAATCAATGTGGTTAGGTTGACGTCTCCGTCTCCTGAAGGGCGGAGGACTGCTGCAGGATGTATCTTCCTCGTCCTCTAAATTATCATCCTCCTCATCCCATTTATATCCCTCACTCGCCTCATCCTCTAGAGCGTTATCCTCCTGATCCCACTTACAATCCTCACTAGGCTTATCCTCGTCCATCTCGTTCTCTTCCCAATCATCATCATTATCAGGAAAGTTCCAATCCTTCATTCCCTGCGACATGTCCAGACCTGGCAACCACTTAGACTGTCTGTCAGCAACAGATGACGTTTGTTCTTCGTTCCTCTCGTACCAGTCATGGTAGGCGTTGTCGGATGGTTCAGGACGGACTTTTGGCGACATACGACTGAGGAAGCACTTGAATCTCTTCAGCAATGACTCCTTTTTCACAAATGCCTTACGAGTCTTCTCCTTGGCGGTACTGAAGTAGCTGTAGAGCGATTCCGTGCTGCACGTGGCCATAGGAGCTGGGTGAGGAATCCTTATCTCCAGTCGTCGGTTCACTTCCTGGTCCGTGCACTCCTCCAAGTCTGAGTCCAAGTCAATGTAGTCATAATACTCGTTCTGCAATAGCTGAGAAATGTTGGGTTCTGAGGTCACTAGACGAGCAGCAGTGAAGTGGGCTGTATTCCATGTGACTGGAGACGAGCTACTGGGACTTTCTGATTCATCCGCACGACTGTCAGCTGCTTCATCGACCACAACAGGTTCACTAGAGGTTGTCAGACTGTCAAACTCCTTCAACCCTTCACAGGTACTATCAGGTACTGGGCAGGTATCCACATTATCGTCCTCCATGCTACTATCAGGTACTGGGCAGGTATCCACATTATCGTCCTCCATGCTACTATCAGGTAATGGGCAGGTATCCACGTTATCGTGCTCCATGCTGCTATCAGGTACTGGGCAGGCATCCACGTTATCGTCCCCCATGCTGCTATCAGGTACTGGGCAGGTATCCTCATCGTCGTGCTCCAGGCTCGTCCCTCCATCAGTATCGTTGTCTTCACTGTGCTGTGGTGATGATCTCTTCGATCTTTTCTTTTCTCTTCTCTTTTTTGACTTTCTCTTTTTTGCCTTACCGAGAGGGCCCTTGGGCACATTGAAGCCCAGAAGGCTGAGAGCTAACTTAGTAGTCGATGATGCGCTACTATCAGATGAACTACCTGTATCAGAGGTATCAGTGGAAGTATTCTGCTCACTGCTGTTCTCAGACCATGAACAAGATCCGTTCTTGCCAAACAGTCCTGCACAGACTCCGTGGAATGAGGAGAGGGAAGAGAGGTCCGAGGATTCCTCATCAGAGGTCGAGGTGTCCCGGGAGATGTCGCTCTCAGCAGGAGACAGGAAGTCATCCGGATACTCCAGGTCTTCCACTGTAGCTGCGAGGAGATGTGGGGAGCAATCAAGAGAAGAGCGCAGATCTGCGCACATGTGTGATGACTGGTCAGCAGAGGCCGTACTGGCCCGAGAGGCTTCACGAGTCAGAGAGGCCTGAGAGGTGGCTCGACGTACTGACGTGGCCTTAGTGGCCTGAGAGACTGTAGTGGCCTGAGAGACAGTAGTGGCCTGAGAGACTGTAGTGGCCTGTGAGACTATAGTGGCCTGAGTGACTGTAGTGGCCTGAGAGACTGTAGTGGTAGCCGATGGAGAGACAGAGATATCCAATGACGATACAGACGATGACGAGGGTGACACGTCCGGGATGGAGAGGAGAAGAGAGAAAGCGAGAACATCCTCAGGGCCCTGGAATTCATCCAGGAGGCCGCGGTCTCTGAGGATGGTCGCTAGAGCCTTCTGGCGGCAGCGAGTCCTCCTCGGACTCAGAGGGGTCGAGGGCTGGACAGACCAGGCGAGAGAGCCAGTACGAGTAGGAAGCAGACAGGAGTCGCTCTGAGAGGCTATCGGGACGGGTGGGTGAACCAGACGTGGTTCAACACCCACCAAGTCCGTCAGGCTGCCGCGGCCTCTCAGAACCAACTCCATAGCTGCCCACCTCCCCGCAGGCTTCCACAACTCACCGCCAGCCTGCCAGTCCTCACCGAGGTGCGCAGCACCGGGTGCGCGGCGGGCTCTTCCCGCTAACGGACAACACTTCCCTACTGAGGCTCCTGCCTCAGATCGGGCCTGAACCCGAGGTGACGGTGTACCCCCACCCGACAGCGCAGAAGTACTGCCGGAGTGGGCTCCACCCTCCACCTCCCTAACACCAGGAAACTTGCTCATCATAATTACACTAACTTTCGCACAAAATATTCTCTAAAATATGTAATTTATATATCACTATAGACTTGTTTATCGGTATCCAACGAAAATATGAAAACATAACGTCATATAGAAACGAAGATCCTGTAATTTTATAATTCATTCATTATGCGCATTTGTATTCCTTTCTCAGCGAATGTGCGCACTGTGCACGGTGTAGCAGCACGACAGCTATAGCAACGCATATCCGTAAAGACTATGATGCAAGCTACCATAATAATTTAATTCTGTGATAATGTAAGTTTATACGAACTTCTGAAACCTTTTAACTTGAGTAATTTCACTCAAATAACAGCTTTGAATTCTTTAGCTACCAATTCTCTGCTCTAAACCTAGATTAATAAATCAGTTATATAAATTTTAAATATATAACATTTTAAATCGTAAATTAAGTCAACATGTTGAGCTATTTAAAAAAACGTTAAGCCAAATTGTAAACGTTGTAAACGTTGTTAACGACAACGTTATATTATAGAACGGCATTCTTACATACAATAAATAATAACAATAATAATAATAACAGCAATTAGAGTGCTACAGTCATTAATGACAACATCGAGCACTATTGAGACAAAATCAAGCCGGCGAGCAAAAGAAGGTCCAAAAACGGTGCAAATTCCAAAATCCAGATAATCAGTCCGAAGTAAAATTAAAGAAACGTTTTGCGGAATAGATAACATAACAACATAACATAACAATTAGAGTGCTACAGTCATCAATGACAACATCGAGAACTACTGAGACAAAATCAAGCATGATTACGTACATCAAGAGCTTACAGCGTTTTTTCCTCAAATAAATAAGCCTAATTAATCTAATATCTCCATTAATGAATGAATGAATTAATTAATTAATTAATTAATGTAGCATATAATATTAAATAATTAATTAATATAATTATTATAATTTTCATTATTATTAGTATTACTATTATAATTATTATAATAATATAACATTTATTAATTAATAAATATAATTAATTAATCAATTAATTAAGTGATTATCTCCATTAGCTAGTCAAACCAATATGATAGCGAAATTAGACCTCGCGTGTATGCAGCTCTAAAAAATAGTGCAAATGTCTTCATATCATCAAACTATTCTCTATCCTACATCTTTAAAGGAGAACGATTACAAAAAGTGTATTTAGAGTTCCACTCATAAATAGACACTTTTTACTAATTTAGAGATCAATTTAAATGTAATTGTTATTTAGCTTATTATTATTATTGAACTAATTCTGTAAAGTAGTCTCGAAGACCGAGTTCGGTCATGATACTGCTACATACGTTTTCGTTGTTAATAATAATAATAATAATAATTGCGAGTAACTTCTTCTCGTGCTATGTCCAGCTCATCAAAGAATAGACCAACCGTTAACTGCACGTGTCGTAAGAGGTGAATACGCATGAACTGAGGAAGAAATGTGAAACCACTTTAATCAAGCTAAAGGCTTCATTAAATGTCGTAAAGACATGAGCTATAGATAAAATCTCTTTAGTCTAACAAATGCTCCAACTGAGCACCCAAATTTTCAGTAGGAATATTTACCTAGGACCTGCCTATTAACTGAACACATGAGAGAAGAGAGTGAGAGAGAGAGAGAGAGAGAGAGACACAGAGAGACAGGGAGAGAAAGGTAACTTCATTATTTTGCATTCGATTCGAGTTACTTAAATTTGTGTTATGTCCAAGACGCTGAAGAATAGACCAACCGTAAACTGCACATTTCATAAGAGGCGATTGAGCAAGAACTGAGGAAGGCAATAGCAAATTACCTCTAAAGTCATATTATTCCTGAGCTACTTTAATGTATCATAGCAAGGCATATAATTTATGTGTACAGATTAACTCATTGATTAGATGGAGTGCTCTTCCTGGAGCGCGAAAAGCAGCATATGCGTAGAAATATGTATCTTAGACCACTATCAGCCACTAGAGAGAGAGAGACAGAGAGAGAGAGAGAGAGAGAGAGAGAGAGTGAATTAGAGAGAGTGTGAATTAGAGAGATAGAGAGAGAGAGAGAGAGAGAGAGAGAGAGAGAGAGAGAGAGATTTGCTAAAGTTAATTCAATATTAAATAAATTTTATAAGTCTGATACATATTTAAATAATTACAGTAAATATGCACACACTCTGATACATCATGCTGTATAAGCATTGTGTCCCTGACATCATCCTTGAATGAGGAAACGAACGTTAACCCTTTATTATTATTATTATTACGCGCAATATAGCATGAACTAAACAAATATTTTTAGGAGTAATCTTCACACATTCGTTTAACAAATTCTTGATTTTTATAAGGCATAGTTCGCTATCTAACATTATATTGCTTAAGGAAATGGCCGGCCCAAGACAAAAATCTTTGTAATTTGAGCGTACTATAATATTTATTTCCCAATCAATACCATCCAGCAGGTTTCTTGACAATGGATTTCATTAAGGTACTCCTAAAATGATGCTCTAGCAAAGTAAACTCAAAATGATAACATCTGAAGTGATTTTACCTTGCCATTTCACGTTCATAATTGTTGTTTCGATATTTGCTACGGTTAAGACCAATCTCTTGCAAAATAAGTGCAGCTATTGTATGATCTATTCTCGACTTTTTTTGATAATGACCGTGAAGTTAAGTAACACAGCAGTACACTTAATTATCGTTTATATACTTTAATTGATTGAATTAAATGTTGCTCTTTAAAGTGACGTTATTAATGCAAGTCTAAGATACTTTTTAAAATATCGCTTCTTAATCGCAATTCTAGCTAATAATTAGATCTATTTGAAGTATAACTATTTCCACTAAAATATACGAGTTATAATAAAGACCTGTGTATAATTATAATAATAATGTATCAAATTCTATCAAGATGATACTTAATATAATTTGTAATGTTGTAATATACATGAAGTAAATGTTATCAAAAACAGTGTTTAGATTCACCTCTCATATACGGTATGTAGCCTATTAACTGTTTATTTATATCTGTATATTTATATCTACAACTGTTTATTTATATCTGTTTCTGTTTGAATTTCTGTACGGCAATTTTCTGCGGTCGTCGGATAGAAAACAAATAAACGAATGTATTATAATACTAATCATGCCGCTTATAATACTTATTACAATACTAATTCTGTTTAAGCACCTAATGATAATAATGTTTATAAAATTCTAGCTAGATAGTACTTAATATAATACTAATTATAGTACTTATTATACTACTAATTCAGTTTAAAAGCATCTAATAATAACGTGTATCAAACTCTCGCTAAATAGTACTTAGTATAATACTAACCATACTACTTATTATAATACTTAATACTTCTGTTTAAGACGTTAAGCATCTAATAATATGCATCCTAATAATAACGTGTATCTAATTCTAGCTAGTTAGTACTTCAAAGCTTTTCCTGCCGCCTGAAACCGTTGCAGCTGAGGCAAGGCCATCAGGCCGCCGAAGTCCTAACCCTTTGAAGTCCGCTCAGGCTACGTAACTTAACTACCCCACTCAATATTTATAGCAATAGACTTGAAAAGTTCCTTTAAAGATAACTTATTAACGAACTCAGTTGAACTTTACGGAATTGCTCATTAATTTACAAATTGTTACTAAGTTGAACGGCTCATTTTTTGTAATTACACTGCCTCTGAAAATTTGCATGTCATTTTTATTATTTAATATTACTTTCTATAAGTGAGATTTGAGCTTTATCTGAGAAGTTAAAATCAGTCACACCGTAAACTGCACGTGTCTGTAATAGCGGTCTAGCTAATAGCTATGCTCTCTCTCTCTCTCTCTTTCCCTCTCTCAGTGATCTATGATATAACACACTGATTCCACATATCTTTACTATTTTTCACATGTTTAAAGCAAGAAAGATAAGTGTAGCATTTAATTCTGTATCACAACTTGTTTCACAATAGATACTCTTAGAGAGCGTTAAGCTGGGATTCGAAATGATGCCCTCTGCTTCTCGGGCAAGCGTGTACCTAGTTCTTCTGATTGAATCTTACTAGGTAAAACTAAGTAAATGCTGACCAACAGCTACTCTATAATGAGCGTGTCTGAAAATAGCAATATACTATTATATCAATTGCCAGTTACAGTATCAACTATATCGTTGACTTTACTTTCTCTGTCGAATAGAAAGAAAAGCTGAAAGAAAAGATGAAAGTAAAGCCCTCCCTTCCCCAGTTTCCTATATCACTCTCTACCTCCCTTCCAAATTGTAAACAAATGATTTCTAACGAAAATTTGAGTTAGATACTCTCAATTAATTATTAGTTAAGCTATTCGTCATGTCAATATTATCAGATAGTTTTACTAATAGCTATAACATTATTATTATAACATTACAGTTTTCAGTTTTTACCAAGACTTCAGAGGTTTTAAAATTTCCGGTTTTGTAACTGTAGAAAACCTACAATTTCTAAAAATCTAACATTTTGTTATTGAAAACGGAGCTCATCCTCGAGTTAAACTGAGAATAGACCGTACGACAGATGTAAGTGTTGCGTAAGTGAAGACCAACTGTAGATCCTTTAGAATATTTTTCTCAACACATGAGGGCATGGATTCTTTCTCAGTGCTTTCATTTACGTCTATGGAACAACAGTTCTGTTTAGCTCGTTAATACGTCTGTCCAGAAACATTAGATAAAAATAGATAGAGATATAATAAAATAAATAGAGTTAAACGTGTCTCAAGCTCTATGCACTCTCTATTCTGCCAATGAACTGGCGAGACTTCCTAGTGCTCGGTGTTGTCATAGACGAAGATTGTGAAATCATACGAAGCACATCGCAGCTAGTGATTGCAGCTATTAGTAGATTTCAGGTAACTAGTATGCTCTTGAACATATGATTTTTATTTTAGATGCTCAAGGAAACCACAACATCTAACGAATCAGTCAGAAAAGTCCTTCGATTGATCTTATTTTATAATAATAATAATAATAATAATAATAATAATAATAATAAAGGTTTAACGTCCGTTTCCTCATACAAGGATGATGTCAGGGACGTCAAAATAGAACGACAGAGCAGTTCAGTAAAAATCTGATGCGGCTCGGCCACACGGCGGATTGACAAGCTTGAAAAAGAGGTTTTTTTAGTTTGTTTTAAATTAACACTCAGTTCCATTTAAACTTAGGAGGGAAAATAAGATTAAACAAGAAAGAAAGCAGATAATACAGGTACTGCATACACAGTTCGCATCACTGTGAGCGTATACTAGATTAATTACATACACTTGTATGTGAATACATAATAGTACGCACATAAACAAGCAAGCACAAAATTAATTGCAAAAAATTGTCCAAACATTGTCTTAATCAATTACGAAGTTACATTATAAAGAAGAAATTAAAAAATTAAAGAAGAATAGAAATTAAATTAAACATGAAAGCATACATTACAAGTGTTTAAAATATTTAAAACTCTGCCAAAGTTCATTAAATGACAGACCTTTTTCAAACGCATTATTCTGTAATATCAAGCAGAAAGCATTTAATGTTCGTTCATCAATAATAAAAAATCGTAAAAACTGAAGAACAATAAATCTTCCTACAATGGAGCCTCGGTCAAAAGTAAATTTAACAAATTAATAAATTTAAAATGCAAATCCTCACTTCAGTTAAATCTAACTGACTTAACTATTTGTCTTTGATACTCTAGCAGCCATCTTTCTATATAAAGTCTAATGTCAGAATTCAGGCTATGACTTCTTTGCCTTCTGAAATAATAACAAATAAAAGGATTAAAATGTATTCTAATCGCATCATATAGAATCACAATTAAAATCTTATAATATTTCAGGCCTTATCTTATAATAAATTTCCAGAAGAAAATTAACATACTTTCAGAAGATAATTAGCTTTCACTTCTCAATTCATCATCATCATCATCATCATCATCATCATCATTATCATCATCATCATCTTCATCTTCTTCTTCTTCCTTTTCCTTTGCATCCCAATTTAACTGGGTTAGGGTAGGGAACTAAGGATACCAATAGACCTTCTAAAATACTCTCTGTCCCGCACAATATCATCAGTCAATCCCTAAAATTTTCGGTTGGTTTAAATTTTTGTAGCAATATCTGGAGCTTAGGCTCACACCAACCGAATGCCCTTTCTGACGATGGTTTGGATCTTCTTTCTTTAGTCGCCTTCTACGACATGTGCAGTCACCGGTTGGTCTATTCTTCAAACAACCCTGACACAACACGGGACATATCACTATAAATTGATAGTAGAATATATGAATTATGTGCATCCATTACAAAAAAGCTGATGTCTCAAAGCAAATCTATTTCAGAAAATCTCAACAATCTCTGTATCATATTGAAATCTCTCTCTTCAGTGCACTGCCAAGTGGCAGGTTCAAGGTACATATTCATACTCAAAGTCTATTTTCTCGCTCTATAAGAGCACTGCTCAGATCAACAAGTTAATCCCTTCACAAAGTCTATGCCTTATCCATACCTTATGTAGCCTCTAACTTTGGAAAAGTATGGTTTCTGATGTGATTTCCCGTTGCCTTCTTCAGTTAGATGGATTACTTACCATTTAAACCTGGTGGAAAACATGTCATTGTGAGGTGGGTCCCCTCTTTCCATCCTCAGATCCTGCCTTAGTCGCCTCTTACCTACACACAACAGATTGTTCGCGATTGCCCTATTCTGCAGTGGTCCAACCACACCAGAGCACAACACCGGGGCATATTGAAATATAAGCTTCCATTTAGAGCATTTATGCATTAGACGAATGCAGTACAAATAAGCACACCAGGAAGTGAAGAGACCCAGCAACCCCATCAAAACTCTGCTGCTAAACTTTGACAATCATCTGACATAACAGGAACGACTAGAGAAAGTTCGACATCCATGACAACATTGAGAACATCTACAGTTAAGACTCTGTGAAACATTTCAGCAGGGAAACGTATAGCAGCATAGGATGGCGACGTACATGACATAACACGAACGTACATGACTCGTTCATGACAATGTAGAGCACACTTACAGTTTAGATCAAGTCATACAATAAGAGTCTTTCATGACAACACAGTTCACATACAGTTTAGATTAATTCAACAATAACAGTCGTTCATGACAACACAGTTCACATACAGTTTTGATTAAATCAAACAATAATAGTCGTTCATGACAACAGGGAGCAGGATACAAGACTGGAACAAACCTTTCCATCAGCTGCGCCCTGTTGAGCGTGGAGCGCTGCATCAGAGAGAGAAGTGTCCACAAACATGTTCGGAATGTTGTTGCCGAAATAGATTTTATTGTTGAGGGCCAGAGCCTCGTATTTCTTCATCTCTAGATATTGAGGTGTCAGAAGCAACTAGATCAATCAATCAGTCAATAAGTCAGTTAATCGATTGATAAAAGAATCAATCAATCAATCCGCACACATATCACAAACAGTGCAAGGTTTGAATTTTCATCACTAGTCATTGCAGTGCTTCAGAAGGTAAGCACTCCAATTCATCAATCAATCAAACAATCAGTGGTAGAAAGTTTAAATGTAACTTGAGTAATGAAATATAATTGTTTTGTACATATATTGCAGAAACTATGCAGCTAGGCAGTGAAATATGATAGATCTGTACATAGCATAGTATCAATTATGTTACTAGTTAGTGAAATATGATAGATCTGTACATAGCATAGTATCAACTATGCAGCTAGGCAGTGAAATATGATAGACCTGAACATAGAACTATGCAGCTAGGCAGTGAAATATGATAGATCTGTACACAGCATTGCATCAAATAAGTAGCTAGGCAGTGATACAACTAAAATGTACATTATTTTGAGAATATACATTATGTATCTCATGAGAAGCCTACGTCAGTCAAACGAGACTTTATAGAACTAATTCAAAGATTAATTTAAGCAGACTACGTTCAAATATTAATTACCACAGTTTTCTATCAATCACTAGTGAACTAAGTGAGCGAAGAGAAGGCTGAGCTGATGGCTTACTTATCACATCTTCAAAGAGCGAGTAAATTTCGTTAACGTACCTTCTTCAATTTTTGTGCAGAGAAAGACGCCAAGCCCACGCCTGAAGCAGGGTGGGGCATTTATAATTTCTAAATACACGCAAACAAATCAATTAAAACGACAAACAACAATAAGAATATAATAATAATAATAATAATAATAATAAAGGTTTAACGTCCGTTTCCTAATCCAAGGTTGATTTCAGGGACATCCCCACAGCACACATCACTACAGATCAATTCACATGGACCAATCTGCAAAAGAAATGTGCTGAGGAGAAATAAGGTCCTAAACGAAAGCCGGTCCGGATAGTAATACACAACAACCGTTAGAGTGCTAGTAATAACTAAAGCTAAGCTAAAGACAAGTTTAACGTCAGTTTCCTGCTCGATAGCAGCCTATTGACTTTGAGTGCACTGGATATGAACCCTGTAACTACTGATCCTCTATCGAACAACTTGCCAACAAACCACGGCCTCAGCCCACTACTGCCATCAATGACAACGTTGAGCAAAAAGATGCAATTAAAATTATACTTATAATAAGAAATAATTAATTTTAAAGATCTAATCTTTTGGATGTATTAAAAAATAAGCCTTTTAGTTAGTAACAAAGGCGACTTCTAAATTGCCTATATATGTAATTTTTAATTATTGTACGCTATTATCTTCTAATAAAAAAACTGGTACCTAATCTCTTTGGAATTGATATGTTCCTTTACAAATGTGAGGCTGGATAGAAAGTTAAGCTTAAAGCCAATTTGAATCTTTAATTAAATCACTAATGAAGTTATACTGTTATACTTAATATTAGAGTTTTTATTAACAATAATCTGGCAAAGAAATCCGTATATCAATGAGAGAAATATGTCTCTACTGCACGGGAGAGCTAAGCTATCATAACTAAGTTACTAATAAACATATGTAAGACTGAAAGCTAAGAGCTAAATTTCAATTTCAGATTTTTCTTCAAAAGTATTTTCAGTGAAGGGCGAGAAATGTCTTTGAACTCTGTACCTTATTTGGCTGGAGCCACTGGCACTGTCGGTGAGATATTCGACCGCGGATCAGTATGTGCGAGGTTCAAATCCTGCGTTCACCTGTCACTGTCATCACTTTCGAGTGAAGAAACTGACGTTAACATTAGCTTTACCAGCGTTTTACTCACACATTGAAGCGCACTACATTCGATCAACTAGTTTTACTCATCGCTTACAATATGCATACACTAGTTAGAGTGAGAATTCCAAAACGGATCGAATTCAAATCCTGCTATACCACGTTCAAATGCCTGACAAGAACTCAGCCCCGTCATATCTTTCTGATAACTGCACACCATAAAGCGCACCATTAAGTTCGATAAGCAGAAACTTGCGATCTGTTGAGTCAGGAAAACTCGCTGGATCTAAATGCCGAACAGTTTCTTTTACAGTGACAAGTCTTTTCCTGTAGCAGGTCCCTAATTGTGGAATGAAATTCCACTCTTTGTAAGACATTTTGATAAACCTGATAGCTCTGAAAAAGAGTCTTAAAACACATATTTTTCAAGATCCTTCAGCGCAAATTCTGCTCATTGATAAATCTCTCAGATTTTGATATTTAAACCATGTTACATATGATAGTGATTTCATATTGCAGTGATTTATACTATGTGAATTTTATTGTATATTGCTCGTTTTACCGCGACTGTTGTAAAGTATAGGGATGCCTTAGTATGATATAGGCCTACTCCATTAAATATTAAGCATTAAACACCTGATCTGTCTGTCGCATTTAGACTTTTAGTCGTCTCTTACTCCCCGTGCGTCTGGTGCTTTTCAAATTTTAGTGACCAGTGCAAACATAGAACGGGCACAATCTCTGGTTTACATTTAACTTTGATTATGCCAATAAACTAAACCAGATCAAGTAAGTCACAAGAGGTCACAAGCAGGCTCGTGGTATTCTGAGCTGTTAGACTGATATGACACGAGGATGAGTAGAACCGATCGAGGATCATTTAGCCCCGGGGCACGACAGATAAAATCAAACGATTGCTAGTGTTGCGCTGTTAACCTGTTTCATTGCAAAGTTCAAAGTAGTCGCGGTAATGTAGAGGTTCTGCTATCACAACGCTATCCTCCCCCCCCCCCTCCGCAGCTATAACTTTCCCCTCCTGCAGCTAGTGGCCGTTTTAAATAATATGTAGTGACTGATATATTGACTGATATAGTGACTGATATAGTGACTGATATATTAATCAAGGAAAAAGGAAACGAGGAAGACCTAGAAGTACTTGGCTAAATACGATCAACAAGGACTTGAGAGCATTAAACATTTCATGGGAAGACGCTGTGAAGATTGTTGATGATAGAAAAGAATGGAGAAATGTTGCCGCCCTCTGTTCTGTACAGAACGCAAGGAACTAATGATGATATATTAATTTGAGATTGTAATTTTCCATTAAGGTCAGATTTGTGGTCTGCTTGGCAAAGCGGTGATAACCGGGCAAGTCGCCCTCATCAGTGCCTCTCCTCGTCAGTTTCTACCACGTAGCCTCCCTGAAGCATGGAGCCATCAGTTCAAACATTTACCTTTCTGCAAGAAAGAGATTGTTAAGAAAAGTTACAAAAATCTCCTGGATCTTGAACTCGTTTGATAAACCTTGAGGTACATATATGTCACATATTGTATAATGGAAGGCGTGTGATAAATAAAGCATGAAACTTAAACGTTTTATGGTGAGTATTGCGTGTTCAGAGTCGTATGGTAAGTAATCAATCAATCTGTGAGGAATAATGTTCAGAAACCAGTTACATGACTTAATATACGATGTATGTCTTATTGTATGAACTGATTGAAATGATCCGATGCTGTATAGAGCTTGCTAACGGTGATGGTGCATTCAGCCTGTCAGCCTGTGAAACGACATTAAATCTAGAAAACGGACGCAAATTTAAAAAATAAAAGTAGGAACAGTAAAATCCCTGACCAGAAGTGTGGGAATCGGCGTTCTTGAGCTTCAATGGCAAAAACACTTGAGCAATTCTTCTACTGTTTACCAACTCCTCCGTAGAGAAAATCTTTGATTATTTAAAATACTTGCTTAATAATAGAACAATATGGCACCGAGTTCAGGGACTGTTTGCTTGGATATATTCATCTCATTGTCAACTTTGTAATTGATATACCGATGTACTGTGTTGTAGTATAGCTGCTAACACACGCGCTGATATGAATATGTACGAGTGATTTAAAGGCGCAGAATTACGGCAAACATTTGATCAAATTGCCTTTTATCTGCATTGCTAAGCCTAATTTATATTTCTGAATTTCTTCATTCGTTGTTATGTGAAGGTTTGCAAGAAGTAGTTTAAGTTTAGGCCTGGTTACTCAGTAGTTCTTTCTTATATTTGATTGTGATCCATTAATAGCCTTCGAATCATTAGATGAGCCTGAGACATTGGCAGCAAGGGAAATGAGATAGTTTTCAGTTACTTTCATCTATACCGTGTTTACTTGATAGGTGAAACTTACGTCCAATAACTATAATGTGTAACACAATAAGAGATCAAAAAACTGTTTAGAAATGAAGAGAGGGGAGAAAATAACGGGAAAAAGCAACTAAGACTTTCGGCGACGATATCGAGTGAAAGATCTCTTCGCTTTATAAGATCAGCTTTAAGAAAGTAAACTTTGTGCATGAATGCAGTTGTCATGTGTAAAACCATACGACCAAACTACAGATATATAAATAAATAACTGTAAATTACTCATACTTTTATCTTTATCATTTAAATATTCAAATGTTAATAGTATTTTCTATACGCCGTCCGTTTTCACGTAATAAACATCAGTACCTCGACCAAAACTTTTATCTCACTTCAAGGCTATAGCTAACCAAATTTCTTTAGAACATCTTACTTAAAGAAAATATTATTTCTGATATAATTTTTAACTTGGCTGGAGCCAGTGGCGAAGTAGGTAAGACACTCGACCGCGGCTCAGTATGTGCGAGGTTCAAATCCGGGCTTCCCGTCACTGACATCGCTTTCTAGTAAGGAAACTGACGTTAACCTTAGCATTTTTTAGCTTTTTACTTCTGACGTAAGCTCTTGTTTAGTTGACTCTTAAAACTAGTTCAAAATACTTTTGTCTGGCTCGTTGTTAATATAAACACAACTATGAAGCCCCATACTACTTTCTTACTATGCATGCGTACGTGTATGTGCTCTTTCTTTGTACAGATCTTATCGATAGCTATCTATCTTCATAAAGACTCTTAACTTTCAAATTTGCCCAAGTAGCCAATAACTCCTATGCATAGTTTGAATTTCTAACAATATTTCTTTATAACAATCCAATAGCATTTGCTTTAAAATGTATATAAATTATTGCTATTTTGAAAGAATCTAAGGAGTAGGGCCTAAATCATAGAGATATGATGTAGAAAGCGACATTATAAGCCTAAATTTCAGCGAGGAGTGTAAACTATTAACTACGACAACATATAGATGGCGGAGAATGTACATGTAGCATATAGAAATGAATTGAGCATAAAACGTCACAAGAGCTGGGTTCAAATCCCAGACCAGTCAGAAAATACTAAGCGCCTGTATTCCAAAGGTTACACAAATAACAGTCGTTGTAATTCAGGCTATCTGCTACACACGATTAGAAAATTAGCCATAAAACTACAATTCTTAAAATACATCAGTCGTATGCTAAATAGGAACGTTAAATTTCTTATAAGAGATACAATGTAATAATGGTAATTTTTGCAGAATTGCAGAAGAAAATACGAGAAAACAATGTATAGGAGATTGCTCAAGCTAAACAAGATGCTAATAAAACAGGGAGTGACAGCTAGATAGATGGAGAGAGAGAGAAAAAAAAAGAGTCAGAGCGAGAGAGAGAGAGAGAGAGAGAGGAGAGGAGATGAGATGAGATAGAGAGAAGATGGAGCGAGTAGAGTACGGGAGATAGTGATAGTAGAGAGAGAGAGAGAGAGAGAGAGAGAGAGAGAGAGAGAGAGAAAGAGAGACAAACACACAGAAAGAAAAAGAGAGAGAAAGAAAGAGAGAGAGAGAGAAGAGGGAGAGAGACAGAGGGAGAGAGTAGAGTAAGAGAGATAGTGAATGTTTATATATATATATATATATATATATATATATATATATATATATATATAGAGAGAGAGAGAGAGAGAGAGAGAGAGAGAGACAGAGAGAAAGACAGAGAGAGAGATAGATAGAGAGAGATAGAGATAGAGAGAGAGAGAGAGAGAGACAGACAGACAGACAGAGAGAGACAGAAAGAGAATAGTAAGAGGGATAGTCGGTGTAGTGAGAAAGAGAAGAAAGAGAGAGAGATTGATAGGTAGAGAGACAGAGAGAAAAAAAGAGAGAAGGAGAGAGAGACAGATAGAGGGATAGAGGAGAGTAAGAGAGATGAGATAGAGAGAGACTGAGAGATAGAGAGAGAGAGACAGACAGACAGACAGACAGAGAGAGACAGAAGGGGAGAGAATAGTAAGAGGAATAGTCGGTGTAGAGAGAAAGAGTGAGACAGACAGGCAGAGACATTTAGATAGAGAGAGAGAGATAGAGCGAGAGAGAGAAAGAGAGAGAGAGAGAGACAGAGGGACAGAGTAGAGTAAGAAAGATAGTGAATATATATATATATATATATATATATATATATATATATATATATAGAGAGAGAGAGAGAGAGAGAGAGAGAGAGAGAGAGAGAGAGAGAGAGAGAGAGAGAGAGAAAGATAGAGAGACAGAGAAAGAGACAGAGGGAGAAAACATAGTAAGAGGGAGAGAGAGACAGAGAGAGAGAGAAAGTGAGAGAGAGAGAGAGAGAGAGAGAGAGAGAGAGTGCTACGTAGTTAATGGTCTAGCAGTAGACTCTCGGCTGCAGTTTATTAGTTTAACTAAATCGAGTCGCGTAACTTTGCCGTATTCAGATTTCTGTAAACAGCGTTTACGATAATCATGCCGTACTATTATTAGTCTCGCTAGTACATCGTCTTTATTAGCTTAATAACAAGCTTAAAGTACCAACTTAATAACTAGGCTAATAATTACTGAAATATTATGACCTTTATCACACCTTAGTGTAACTTAGCTTAGTCCTTGACTTAGTGGCAAATTTGTGACTTCATGCCACTAATCGAACTGGACTTTTATTTGAATTAAACACAAAAGTTGTAGCCTGTAGGCAATTAATTTAAATAGGTCAAGTAGGCCTATATAAGCACATAACTGGACTTTTGTTTGAACTACAGACATAAGTTGTAGCCTGTATATGCAATTATATAGGCACATATGCAACTGTTTCTCTGGAGGAAATTATAATATTTGACAATCTTGAATGCATGATGAGAAACTGTAGGGTTGAGGCGGGTTATACAGTGTAGCTGATAAGTAATATAGTAATATAGTAATATATAATAATATATAATAATATATAATATAATATAATAATATAGTAATATAGTAATAAGTAATATAGTAAATAAGCTCAGAAGAGATTCCGTGGATCATGGGATAAGCGTGTCGACAAGTTTGCTACAACTTCATATCCAGAAAATTTTATTTCGATTATCGGTCTAGACAAGTTTGAGTAAAGTTTCAGAAGTAAAATAGTTTCAGAAGTCAAGTAATTTCACAAGTAATGTAGTTTCAGATGTAAAGTATTGATAAAGTAAAGTATTTTCAGAAGTAGAGTAGTTTCAGTAGTTTCAATAGTTTCAGAAGTAAAATAGTTTCAGAAGTAAAAGTGGTTTCATAGGCTCAAAGATCCAACCAAACTCCCAGTTGGACCGGCATGTGTTTCTGTTAATTTCGTTTCCTTCTATTGCTTCATGACGGCCTCTGTGTTTTTTTAGTTTCAGTTCCTCCGGCTTGAATCCCAGTTTAACAAGGATCGTGATACGAAAATACCTTTTCCATTCCTCTCTCCCACCGTAAAAACGATTCCATTGGGTTTCGAAATTATTTTAACAATTTCTTAAGTTCAGTCGCTCCCCACTGAATGTCCTTTCAGACTTTGGTTTGAATCTTAGTGCTTTGCCGCTTTTTACGACATGTGCGGTCTACGGTTGGTCTATTTTTTAGCAATCCTGCCACAGCACGGGACAATTGTGCCTTTCGTCTTTCTTAAATTTTTTTAGTTAAACACTGTATAAATATATTATTTATGAGAGATTAAATGTAGTGAACTAGAAGGTACCATGTAGTTAGAGATGAATAGGCCGAAAATGAATTGAATGATTAAATGATAATCAGCAATTGGAATGAGCATTAACAATTATTTACTTCACTCGATGCTTCAAAGTTCAAACCACTATAATGGGTTGAAGCATCGAATGTAGTAAAATCATGGATCTGAAAATGTTAATTATTAGTGTTTATCACCCTTTAAGTAAATTGGACAATGACATTTTATTCGTAGGAATATGTTTATATATTATACAACAACAACAGCATCGTAATTTTGATTAATCGATAATATGCCCACAGCGCACATTAGCCAGATCATTGGATTACTCTAACAGTAGCTGAGCTAACATCGCACTAAGCTACCTTCTTGAGGGTAGCCGCTAAAAATTATATCCGGATTTCTTTCCAGCATGAATTTCTGGCAGTTTAAATCCTGTGAAGTCACGGAATAGATGAAATCAGACTTCGATCAACAAAGAATATCAACCATAAAAAGGTTTGTTATGAGAATTTCTCTGTCTGTTGGAGTCCAGTGAGAAAATAGTTACATTTTAAATTGTGTATCATGCTGTAATTACAAATATAAATGTTTACTCTGAGATACGGGCATAGTGAATTTAAAACATCTATATCGGGCATTGATTTGTTGACGTCAGCAATTATAATTTGGCTAAATGGTAACATCTGGTGTTTAAAAATATGCCATGAAGCCGCAGATAAATAGAGAGCTTGCCAGTATCCTTGCCGCTCTTGTATCCTAAGGTGTCAGCAACTGGGCTCAAAAGCAGTAAGACCAAATCCTGAGGTATCAACTGACCAAGAAGAGACTTCGTCTACGATTAAGATCAAAACCTTGAGGCAGACATACAGAGGGTTCTACACTACGACCTTGGTGTCGAAGGCAAATTCTAGCTTGGATGTCGATCAGTCAGCCGTGGCTTGCGCATCGCTATTTTAAGTTTACGATCTATCGATTCAACTTTCATCTAATTCATTGATTTTACTCGGCGGACTATAAATTAAGTCAGTTAGTTTTGTTAATTTTCAAGCAAATCAGTTGCATCAGAGTAGTGATATAAAATAAAAAGCTACTGACGAAAGGCGTTAGTAAAATTACTGCAACCTACAGTATACATGTAGGTTGCAGACATTTCTTAAATTCATTTTTATTCACCAGAAAATTTGTGAATCTTTCTTTCATCAATAAATTCGATATCCTACATATGCATGAAGAATGTATTAAGAAATAGGAAGAAGAGTTGGATAGGACCCATTCTAAGGGGGAAAGTCTATTAAAAGAAGTCATAGAAAGTAGAATGGAAGAAAAAAGAAGCAGAGGCAGGCCGAGATTAGGTATGTTAGATGATTTAAAGACCCACTCATATGTGGACATGAAGAAGAAAGCGGAAGACAGAGAAGAGTGGAGGCGTTATATACCATGGACCTGCCAGTAGGCAGTGCGCTAAGAGAGAGAGATATGCATGCTTTTTTGCATCGGTCAAGAGAAGTTATTCGGTTAACCCACCGATGTATGGTATTGGCTACCTTTATCTGACATAGGCGGCTCTTTTTTACTACATTTTCAGTTATAAATGACTCTTAATGAGCCGTTTAGCAGTTTATACCCTATTGGTTTGAGCAAGTCAACTAAGTAAGTAGAAGTAGAAGTTTATAGAAGTTTCTTTATAAGTAGAAGTTTTATTTGCGATTCACCTTTAGCAGACTATATAAAAATTTCGGCTGTGTGACACATTGGAGTTTGAATAGACAAAGGTCTCTCTGTTCTCTTTGGTGTTCTACCAAGTGACAGGTCCAAGGTACATATTCATACTCACTATCTGAAAGTCTCATCGATCAAATCGATGATCGCATCGTAAGAATACACTTTACAATAACTTTATTCTGACCCTTGGCTTGAGATAGATTTTACTTCTTTTGATCTCTGTCGGTTTACTCTTCCGACACGATCAGTAAACGGTTGGTCAATATACTGCAGTGGTTCTGACACAACTACCTCTTATTATGAGCTTGCCTAGTTAAGAGGCGAACAACAGAAATGACAAAGTGCTGCTCTAGGCGTATCTAATTACTAAAGAAGTGCTGAACGGCGCATTGCAAGATTAAATTCACCCTATAGCGACTTTCTGTTGAACTCTGTCTAACTAAAACATTTAATTAATTTTATTTGTTTTGTTAAGTAAGAATATATTTTTAAGAATGAATTTTATTAAGTATTTTCTAGTTCTGTGGTAAGGCTAGTAATGATGTATGGTTCGGAATGTTGGGCACTAAAAAGGGAACATTTGCAGAGTTTGCATGTGGCAGAAATGAGAATGTTGCGTCTAATGTGAGGAAGAACTAGGATGGACAGAATGGAAAATGAATATGTGAGGATGAATTTGAATGTTGACGGGATCGGGGATAGGTTGGCTCAGTCGAGATTGAGATGGTACTGGCATATTGTGAGAAAGGCAGATGAGGATGTAGTAAAGAGAGTTTGGAGGGAAGAACTGGATGTTAAGCTTGAGAGAGGTAGACCACAATTGACTTGGGATGCGGTAATTAAGAAGGACATGAAAAATAGGGGATTGACTGATGATATGGTGTGGGACAGGGAGGACTGGAGAAAGTCTATTCGCATCCCGACCCTGGTTAAACTGGGATTTAAGGGAAGATGATGATGATGATGTTTTATTAAGTAAGAAGTTTTAAAAACCCACTCATATGTGGACATGAAGAAGAAAGCGGAAGAGAGAGAAGAGTGGAGGCTTTTTATACCATGAACCTGCCAGTAGGCATTGCACTAAGAGAGAGTTATTACGTAAATAACGACCTAATTTCTGTTACCGTTACTACTTCTGATCTTTTAATATCTCATTTTTTCTGATTCTTTTAAATTTACATTTTTCGAAGTGTCCACTGATATTAGACATTTTTTACGCGCAACTTTTCTTGAAACTGAACAGTCATGCAAAACGCAATGGGCGCCACTTTTATAGTTTTAAAGACTAGAACTCCAAACACCTTTGTGATACTTTGAATTTTTGAATTTGATGGAATTATTGATGCCTACCATCGTAAATGGATATTGCATGGCTATCAGCCTAAACGTAGACTTTTCAGTGGGACAGTTAGATCAACCCTGCAAAGGGTAATATTTCTAGAATTGCAATATTATAATTTATGTTCAAGATTCAAGCGAAGCGTCACAGAGGTTTAGTTTCGTACAAAAGAAGACTGGAATGAAGCTAAAAGCCTGTAAAGAAAATCTAAATAACTATTTAAGTTCATGAAAAGCGGACAAATAGCTGAGGCAGTGGCTACAGATATCATAACAGAGCTTGGCAAGCAAACGTGCCTTCATTTGTCAAGTGCGGCGACAAAGAGAGTGACGCAGCGATATAGACTTCTGAAAGCTTCTTTGAAAAACTGTCAAAGTTTTATGTGCTAACGTAAGGTTGTGTAATATGTGGTAGAGCCACTAGAGTGGTCGTAATTTTAAATGGTCTTGAACTAAGCATAACATAATATTACTATTAATTCGATAGCGACCATATCTTTCCTTTAGTCCCTCATCCTTTTTGGGTTATTTGAATACTGGATAGCAACCATTTAGTGAAGGTATTTAGTACTGGTAAGTGTAGCTTTGCTGGATTTGTCTCTCTGGAGTCATGGATGGCCGTAGCACTCAGATTATTGTTGATGCCTCTTCATTCAAGGATGATGATAGGACTTTTACTAAATCTAACAGCTGGGCCATGTTTAACGCTGTTAAATTACGCAATGTGGGTGAAGCTGCTGTTGCTGGTATTATATATATATATATATATATATATATATATATATATATATATATATATATATATATATATATATATATTATTTATACATGTATAATCATTACATATAATCAATGGCAAATAAGTTAACGAACGTGATAAATTATTGCTAAATTATTTGATTCGTGGGCCTGCAGTTTGTTGAAATACAAAAGATATAAAATTATGGACCTTTACTTTACAAATTATATCATTTGGTTAACTGATTATATAGGTTAAGTTGATAATATAGTGAAGCAATAAATAGTAAATCACTCGTAAAATAGAAATTACAGCGTTCTTAATTCTCTCATTTAACTACTCCTTCATTCGGCCGTGAATCGAGATGGCGGCATTGCAGTGTTATAAGTAGTCCTACTTAATTGACCATTATAGGTTTAATAAGCGCATTAACTCTAAATACTGGTTTATATATACATGTAGTCCTGTCTTAATGCCTTAAACCTGACTCATCATTACTCTTTAAAAATAATTTATCATTAATCCAAAGCTATGTTTAAAATCACACGGACCGTGGAAAATGTCCATGCTTTATAGGATCTAAACGTACATATAAGTTTAACGGAGGTCACTATGCGCATTAAAATGCTACTTTATGCTACAGCGAACTTTATAATGTTGTTGCTGTATAGTTTTACTGATTCTTTCAAAATGTGTCGTGAATTTGGATAGCAAATCCTAAGTTTACAAATAAAATTTCAAAAAATTGTCAGTAGGGGCCTAATTATTTTAGGCTCTGATTTTAAGTTAAAACAATAAATAACATACAGATATTAATTAATGAAAACGAGCATATAGTTTGTTTTGTACCCAGACATTATCGGGCCTCTATAGAATAGACTAAAACAATGCTGCTTGAGTCTTAAGAGGCGACTAAGTAGGTGCTGAAAAAGGCGAAAAGAAGGCATCTTAGAAGCCATTGTTAATGTTCACGTTAAAGGCTACAGCAAAATTATACAACATTCTGCATAGCTATTCTGATATAATCTACAGTACGTGTCTTGATCGACGGATGATACTGTTGTGAGCATGTTGATGATGTAGGTTTAACGTCAAGGTCAGAAGCCCGAATGGCTTCTCTTCAAGACGTGTTGTGAGCTTGATAACGAAGTCTGAATATGAGTAGCTTGGACCTGTCACATGCGAGAACAGTGAGTGGAGAGAATAATATGTCGTTTATTTTGTTACTTGACTCTGTTTAATTACTTTTAATTTTATAGCTACTTTATTTTGTTATTATATACGCGTATATAGTTTTCATATTTCTATGTTGAAAATATTTACTTTCACAGTCTTCACACTCTTATTTTAATGTCAATCCTTCTTATTTTGTACATAGAGTTGTCTGAACAAAATCCTTATCGACATTTTTACTTGATTTTCTTTTCATTTGGAATTATGTTGATAACATAGTATGCTCAGTAAACCTGGTACTGATATAAATGCCATATAGAATGGTACTGATGAACATTTGGACACTATGTTGTTTTAATAAGTGTGCGTGTAGAAGTATGCAAATATTTGAGACTGCATTAGTGGAGTGATAATTATATCTGATGACGTATTTAAATGGAGTCAAGCGCATTCATTTGATATCCATAGACCTACGATACGAAACATTCATTCTAGAACTATTTTTAGAGTGTTTACAATTCATGTATTTCATGTTAGAGATCAAAGTTCAACTGCGACTAAATCTATGATTCATTCATGTACACTTTGCGGCTCATTGAATAAATTCCATCGAGCAAGACGTACTGCAATTTAGACTCGATTAATTAGGACGAAGTCTGGCAAGATTCACTAGAATTTCTAAATCTTTCTCCTCCTCTTTCCTTAGTCTTTTTTACTATATATTATTTTTATTATTCTCTGCCACTTTTCGTAATTTATTTCCGTCACTCTTTCTCTTTCTCTCTCTCGCAATCTCTCTCTCTCTCGCTATCTCTCTCTATCTATCTATCTCTCTTCTCTCTCTCTCTCTCACTCTCTCGCTATCCGTCTCTCTCATCTCTCGCTCTCTATAGATTGTTTCAAGTTACAATATTTCATCATTTTCATGATCTGTTTATTTCTCCAGTCAGGAATCTAAATCCAATGAGCATCGTCATTTCATGAGCAATGAGCCAATCATCATTTGAGTGATAGGCCCCGTTAAGTGTTGCATCATGATTTTACAATATACGCATATATTGTACATTACGGTATATTGAGAATGATGCACAATTAAGAAGTATTATTATATAAAATGTTAGAATGCTTAGACTTTCTTTCATGGAACACGGCTTATAAAGTAGTATATCATACATGTAACTATTAGAATCGTTAGTACATTATGTTTAATGATACATAGTGTATATACAGGCAACTGTTTAGTCTGAAAGGCGGATTGTTGTACATGTGACGAAGTGATGCAAACATTTTATTCGACTGCCGCTCTTTTGTTGTGTAAGCATTCTACTTATGTTAGAGAAGAAGACAAATCTATTATATCGGGAAATCTATACCTTCTATTAACGTTTTCTAAGCTAAGTGCATAATATATTGCGTAGATCGGAGGTCGGGTGCCCCATGTGCTTGGTCGATTTCAAGAATCATTTAAAACATTATAGGGGCAGAATCAGTTACCACACCTCTACCCGCATTAGTTTTCTTAAAATGGATATCTTGTCCGTCATGACTCAAAGAATCTCAAATATTTAGTCCTAGGTGGTAATATTGCTAGATATATTTTAGAAAGATTATATTTGAAGAGAGGATTTGGGACAGTCTATTCGTATCCCGACCCTAGTTAAACTGGGATTCAAGGGAAGATGATGATGATTATGAATGTTTGAAAAGATCTACAAACCGTATTACGTATTCTCACAGTAGTGGTCTCTTTGAAAGGCTTACCTCGTTTGTTCATCTTGCTCGCAGGAATCTATGATTCAATTTTAAATTGTACGATACAGATTATAATTTATCTTTAATATCATTACAAGGAGCTGAAAAGAGGAAATGGAAATATACCTTAGAAGTCATATTTATTCGAAAAATGTTAAAGGATTTTCGAAGGTAAAGTTCGCATGACTTTTGTCATGAAATCAAATTGATGGAAAGTTATCAGTTGAAATGAAAGAAGACTAACAGCAAGAATATGTGTCATGGATGTGTTACCAATTAGTAGAGTGCGGAGAAAGCTTGAGGTCGTTATAAGATTTTTTAAACGAACTGAAATATTTAGCATATTTTTCAGAGAAACTAAGAGTCAGTAAATCTGACATTTTATTCTCGGTTACCTCAGATATGGAACATGGTTCATTTCACACATCCAATCTCATAGCGTAAACTCTATGTCTATTGTAATATACGAAATTGTGCAAGATTTGATTTTGATTGAAGAGTTGTTCTATTTCATGTAAAATTCAAAGCTTACGTTACCGTGGCATCATTATAAACATCGTGAAATACGCAAACATACACCCTCAGGCCCTTACTCTACATGTGCAGATCAAATACACTCAATTCAACTCAAACATAATTCAAATTAAATGAATCTACATTAGAATATATACTTTATATACGAGATATTACGTTGTTATATATGAATACGATGGCGTTACCTTTATGACTATAATGTTATGCCAAAATTATTTGCTAATCCCGCTATTGTATAATATTCTCATAACTCCCTCTCTCCTCAGAAGTTGATTAAAGTTCTAAAAGAAGCTGTCTCCGAGCTGTTGAAGACATTCAAACGCTGACATATGTATAATGTCTAAACACATTTGTCGCTCAAATAAATTCTTTGTAGAATTTCTTTGAGTAACTTCAATAGCTTCTCGTCTACATCTATAAAACGTAATGTTATGCGTATCACGCTACGATCGTTTGCTATGTCGTGCTAAAGATCTGCTTTCTTAGATGCCTCAACTATTAATACCACACACAACAGCGAAGAAGTATGCATATACACATGCATCGATCAAACAGAATCAGAAAAATTATTAACTGAACCTGCCGACACTAACAAGTGTTTGGGAGAGGCAACTAAAACTGATTCGGTGTTATGTCAAGAAAATTTGTCGCCGTAAAGTAAAACATTTTAAAATCCTGGGCTCGCCCGTCACTGGCATCGCTTTCGAGTGAGGAAACTGACGTTAACATTAACTTTTAGCTTTTTCTAATTTGAATTGTTAAACACAAATTTAAGTTAAATGATTATCCGTAACGATATCTAGCTTCATTAGATCGGAGAGTAAACGTGAATCATAAGCATATATATATATATATATATATATATATATATATATATATATATATATATATATATATATATATATATATATAAACAATCTATAGAGAGCGAGAGATGAGAGAGACGGATAGCGAGAGAGAGAGAGAGAGAGAAGCGAGATAGATAGATAGAGAGAGATAGCGAGAGAGAGAGAGATTGCGAGAGAGAGAAAGAGAAAGAGTGACGGAAATAAATTACGAAAAGTGGCAGAGAATAATAAAAATAATATATAGTAAAAAAGACTAAGGAAAGAGGAGGAGAAAGATTTAGAAATTCTAGTGAATCTTGCCAGACTTCGTCCTAATTAATCGAGTCTAAATTGCAGTACGTCTTGCTCGATGGAATTTATTCAATGAGCCGCAAAGTGTACATGAATGAATCATAGATTTAGTCGCAGTTGAACTTTGATCTCTAACATGAAATACATGAATTGTAAACACTCTAAAAATAGTTCTAGAATGAATGTTTCGTATCGTAGGTCTATGGATATCAAATGAATGCGCTTGACTCCATTTAAATACGTCATCAGATATAATTATCACTCCACTAATGCAGTCTCAAATATTTGCATACTTCTACACGCACACTTATATATATATATATATATATATATATATATATATATATATATATATATATATATATATATATATATATATAATCGTGATATGCCAAGTTGTTTTCCCACTCAGTAAGAACATTTCTTTTATAAAGAAGTTGATCCAATCAAGGAAGCTAAGTCTATCAAACCTTAGTGTAACCTTTATCTTTGACAAACATGGCTTCTGTGGTGGTTTTCCTTTGCCTTCATCAGTTTCTTGCTTAGTCTCCTCTAACGACACGTGCAGATTACGCTTGCTCTATTCTTTAGCCCGGACACAGTACGAAGCATTTTCTACTGAGATAGTATACCCGTCTGTATAAAATATGCGGCCAATATAATCGTAATTAGAAAATCTTCACAATCTGTTAGTATTCGCCAAAATACGTGAAAGCAAAGATCCGATGCACAAGCCTCAGTGAAAAATGTACATTCTCGTGGATTATAAATTATTAAAACCCATGCTCTAATTTTTCAAGATCTATGTATTTCTAGCATTTGATAGCTCTGGAGCATCTGTCAGTCAGTCATCATTCGAAGCACAAGTGTTTGGCGCCTCTCAACTAATGTTGCCATTGCTCGTGTATAGTGTACAGAATCTGATGCGGTAGAAAAACAAAGAAACAAACCGCATATACAATAATTATTGCTGGAAAAGTGGCTATAAATTCCAAACCGAAGGTCAAACAATATCGTATCCGCAATTCAATACCGCGGAATAACAGCTGCGTGGTTAAACGGTTGTGACCGATAAACGATTAGGTGTGCTTTAAGGCGAGGCATTGTATTGTAGAAGAGAGCGCTCTTGTTAAAATGTTATGACTTTTTGTTAGTTAAAATGACACTAATTTCTCTTCATTTGTTGATCTAAAAGAATTATGCCAAAATCCACGACGATATGAGCTTTGTAGAGAATTTTAGTTTAATGTTTAGATGTGCCAAATTCTTTTGTTTAGCCAATGAAAATGCAAGAGGCAAAATAGTAAAGATATTGGTGAGAATTCAGGAATATATATTGTCTCATTGTTGCACATATTTTAGATCTCTGTATTTAATATATTTTCAGTGGCTCTGAATACTAAAGGATGAACTAACCCTATCTGCCTCTGTGACAACCAAATACGTCCAATTTAATAAATACGACAAAATCTCTGCTATTCTGAAATTGAGCGACCAACAAGATACCATAGATAACTATTTTCATTGTATCATGCTTTAACCATCCTCTTCTTGTCCACTCCCCCACCCCCCGGTAATATAATAATTTTCACATCTAGGATAAAATATCAATGGTCATTAAGTTGGGTTATTTGGACAATAGTCTATTATTTAGGTATGTACTAAATTGAAATCCTTGGTCTAGTTCATTAGTTAATAAATGTGCTTAATCGGCGTTGTAACCTTTTCTATTTTTAAATGAATATTATTCCTCTTATCCACTGTGATTGACAACCCAGTTAATATAATCTACTGCACCTCAGATGTTTCCGAAATCGTTGACAAATGATAAAATCGTAGAAACTTTTCAGGTTTGAGTTGGTAATTCCTTATTCCTTAACGTTTATCTATTTTATGTATTGGATGCTATCGTAATCTTATCTAATAACTTAAAATTCGTCCACTTGTGCGTGTAATTAGAACTATGAGGCGTGTCAACTGGTAACTGTTGGCAATTAGCATAGTAGAAGAGTTAAAACTAAGCCCTGTAAAGAGCTATTAAACCTCGGCCTGTTTCCTTGATAAATTAATATATTTCTAGTTTGTTATTAATCTTTCGCATTAATAAATTCACATACAGACATGTCTTATGTAAAAGATAAAAGCTGGTAAGGCTAAGGTTAACGTCAGTTTCCTCGCTCGAAAGCGATGTCAGTGACGGGCGAACTCAGGATTTGAACTGATCCGCGGTCGAGTATCTTACCGATTTCCCCACTGGTTCCAGCCTGTGTTTGAGTATAGGGCTAGGGTTGCAGTTTATGATAGGATTTATAATTCTAATTATGGTTAGGAGATGTTTTAGGATAATGAAGATTGCTATCGGTGTCAAATCAGGTCGTTATCGAATGGCTAGTCGGCAGAAAATGTCCGTCTGCATGGTACAGTGATAATGATAACTCTGACGCAAAAATAGATAACAAATGATAAACTAATTGAACCGTTTAGCGTTGGCGTAATGCGACAGTTTTACCGAAGCCCGCCTTCATAATCTGACATAATTGTACTCATCTAATCGCGTTGTACTCGTTTGTAGGTTTTCCTAAATACTTTAGCGAGACGATCGAATTGGAAGCTATTTGTCGTTTAGAAAGCTTTAATCGATTTAACAAAAAAGGACTGGGTGCCCACACCCCCATAGGCATGTAATAATTGTGAATGATTTGGTTATACTAAAATTTAAAAGCCGTAAAATTTCTTATCTCTTATATACTAAGATGCGATATTTCTGCTTACCGTCGTAACTAAATACTATTTCTATTTATAATGTTTAGTGCACGTGACTTTTCATTTTTATTCTTTAATTGACCTTACTGCACTGTAGGAACAGATTACAGCTTTTACGCGTTTATTGTTAGTTACACTAATTATTTCACTAAACATAATTAATAATTAATGTAAATGTATACATGTATTTTTTATTGTGAATGCGAAAGTGCCACTCATGGCGGTTCGCGTCTATATAGGCACATGAAGGATTAATTAGCCATATTATTTAATCAAGACGAGATGAAAGATTTAGTCTCTCCTCCCCCTCTCTGTATACTGTAAGGTGTTCTGTTCAGTGTTCTGTAAAGTGACAGATCCAAGGTATATATTCACATCCGTTGTCTGCTTTCATGCTCCATAAAGAGCACTCCATTGAGCAATAAGTTCACATTTAAATTGTGCTCGCTTATTGCATTTACTTGTTTGTTTGCATTGCTTGTGAACTGTACAGGGTTGAATGACCCTTTTTGGTGATCTAAATAAAAAAAAGTTAATCCCTTTACAAAAACGCTATGTCTTTTCCATTCGTCGTCAATAGCTTGAGAAAAATATGGCTTATTTCTGAGATGTCTTACCATTGCCTTTTTCAATTCACTCAGCTTGTCTCTTTCAGTTGGGGCTCCCTCTATTCAAATGAAACTTCTACTCACCGCTATTATCAGACTTGTAATTATCTGCAGAGCTTCTGGTAACCAAACATTCCAAGATCGTAATAAAACGTAAATTCTACAACTTCGTCCTAAAGATAGAAATAAAAATAAAGATAAGGATAAAAAGGATGAGATCAACACTGCGGCAGCATCTTCGCAAATTCTACAGAAATTTCATTGTTTTCTAAATTTATAGCAAACAACTTGAAGTTTTGTTGGATTTAAATTTCTGGCGATATAGTTTCGAGGGTTTTACTTTAGTAAATGTTCTTTTCTCATAAATTAGCGCTTTGGTAGTTAAATGAAGAAAAGTGCCGCTATCTATGAAAATCGAAGAATCTGCAAGAAAGAAATCCGTATACATGCTCCACAATAGGCCCTAACAATTGACCTCTTAACTTTGGGAGGGACAACTTAACTTTGGGAGGGACAATAGCGGTAGGAGGTGGAAACCCTACTCGGTATAGCAGAGAACTTTGCCGGATCTCCCCAAACTCACCAACTCCAGGTTTTCCTAAGTAGCTTTTGAGATAAGAAGACTTCAGCTAATATAAAGTGAATGTTCTCTAATTAAAACCAAAAGCTACATTTGCTACATTAATCGGAGCAAGTAATGCTGAATATCTATTGAAAATTTCTAAATCCTGATAGTTAAATACTTTAATCGATGAATGATTCAATGAATGATTCAATGAATGAACGAAAGGAAGAAAAAACGTACGGACAAAAGAACCAACAAATCAATCAATAAATCAAGAAAGTTTTATTGACTGACATATCACTACACTGATTTGGTAGGTAATCAGTAAGCAATCCATCCAGTGGCGTCCACACAATGTTAACTTGCGTTGTAGGCAAAATTGGGAGGAGGGGGTTGGTGGAAAAAGTATGGAATTTTAAAAAAGAGGGAAAGTGTAACAATTACGCTTAGTGAAACAAGCGTCGTGGTCTGTAACGTTTTGGGTAAATTTGACTGCTTGGGTATTTTTATAATTGTCTTCCTAAGCCTCAGTTTATCCACCTCCTATAACTCTCACTGGCGCACACTTGATCTATCCTATATATCCTATATATATATAAATATATATATACATAATATATATATATATATATATATATATATATATATATATATACACACACACACACACACACACATATATATATATCCTATAGTGGTCTCGACACCACGAAGGCAGCCATCCATCACTCACTATATATTTTGAGAACCTTAACAAACTTATCACAAAAGTAAATTGCAGATAATAAGAAAATCACTGATATTCAATAAAAATAATTAAAATAAGAATAACAATTGAAGTACTTATCAAGTATAGCAAACTGAACAGAACACACGGGCTGTGGTTAACGTATCAGTCCTACAATTGGTCGTATTTCAGATTCGAATGACAGGTGACTGACTGACTGATTGATTAGTTAAGTAAACAAGAGACTACATTGGCGCCGACATCACTATAAAAATCCTCTGATAATATTCTCGCAATCAGTTGTGCTAGGTTGTTGTTTGTTGCTATTGTGGTACGTGCCCAAAGCGTAGCTGAAGATGCTACAAATTGCCAACAATTGTCTGCAATACAAGTGTTTTCTAATAACACAGTGTTGTTGATTAACTCGGGAAATTCCCCGTTCCCAACAATCAAAAAGGACAGCTTAGATATTTAATTGTTTTTATTATTATGATTTATTTATTTTGTTAGATTATCTTAAATTTTAGTCGTATACATTGAATCCTATGAATGTTTCGGAAGATAGAGATGAGTGGAGAAGTTGGACATGCAGGTAGGCAGTGCACAAAGATTATAATATATATATATATATATATATATATATATATATATATATACTGTATATATATAATATGTTTCATAGGTAAATCGAGTGCATGTCAGGTTTCGCAAGTTTGTAATGACAATCATTTAAGATCATCTGTACTTTGCAACCCTTCTAGATACAGATGAATATATCCAGTACCTGATCACCTGTACCGGAAGAAATACGTTAAATACAAGGGTACCGGAAGAAATACTCTATTTTATTCTTCGCTCTACCGACTAATCTTGCTGCCTTGATGTTATTCCTACACGATTACTGAAATCCTGTATTGATGTTTTAGTTGCTCCTATTACTTACTTAATCAACCTCTCACCCTCAGAAGGTATCTTCCGTCCTCCTTCAAACAAGCAGTTTTATCTCCTTTGCTAAAAAAGCCTTCCCTACCAAAAGATGATCTTTCCAGTTACCGTCCTATTTCCAATGTTAACTTCATCTCTAAACTTCTTGAAAAGGTAATTTATACCCGTTTATGCACTCATCTTGATTCTTTCCCTTCTCTCTCTCTCTCATTATCAATCTGCCTATAGAAGTCTATTCTACTGAAGAAGAACTCCATTCTACTGAAACCGCTCTTCTTCGTATACATTACGATCTTTGCTTGGCCATGAGTAATAAACAGGTTTCTGCCTTGGTTCTTCTAGATCTCTCTGCTGCATTTGATACAATTGACCATGGCATCCTAACAAATAGGCTTAAATCTTGTTTTGGCATATCTAATTCTGCTTTTTCCCTTCTCACATCATATCTCTCATGTCGCACACAATCGGTTGTTATTGGTCAAATCTCCTACGCGGTGTTCCTCAAGGTTCAGTGTTAGGTCCATTGCTCTTCTCTTTATATATCACTCCTCTTAGCTACCTGCTTGCTCAGTCCTGCATAAATTTTCATTTCTATGCATACGACACACAACTATATATTTCCTTTTCTAATCATGATTCCGATCAGAAACTGGCTCATCTCTTATCCATTCTAGACAAGGTTTATTCCTGGTTTTGAGCTAACCGTCTTGCTGTTAATCCCTCCAAAACTGAATACCTTTTAATTGGCACTCCTTTTCAAAGAAGTAAAATTACCAATAACTCTGTTAATTTTCAGAATCTTGCTCTTTCACCTTCTCGATCTGCCAAAACCTTGGAGTCATATTTGATGAAAACCTTGACGTTAAATCCCATATCTCTTCTGTTTGTCGCGCTTCTTTCTTTCAGATTCGTCAGATTAGGCATATACGTCCATCCCTTACTAGAAATTCAGCCACTATCCTTGCTAATTCTATAGTTCATTCAAAGCTCGACTACTGTAATTCATTATTACATGGGTTGCCTACTTCTTCTCTCAATCGTTTGCAGCACGTCCAAAATTCTCTTGCACGTGTTGTTTGTAAGTCCTCTCGACTTCAATTTCGCTCTCTTTCTCTACTTCGCAATCTTCACTGGCTTAATCAACGCATAAAATATAAAATAGCTCTATTAACTTTCAAAACTCTGCGATTTGGCAAGCCTTCTTACTTATCTGAAATCTTTCTTCCCTACCTCCCCTCACGTACACTTCGCTCCACCGATGCCAATCTTCTCTCAGTTCCAAATATTCTCACGTCATTGGGCAGACATTCATTTTCTTACGCAGCACCCACAATCTGGAACTCTTTACCTGCTAATCTTCGCTTTTGTTTTCCTCTTTCAACATTCTCTAGCAAGCGTAAAACTTCCCTTTTCCCACCATAGACATAATCAATCTACCTTGACCATTTTTTGATGACCGGACTGGCTTTCGTTTAGGACCTTACTTCTCCTCAGCACATTTCTTTCGCAGATTGGTCTGGGTGAATTGATCTGTAGTGATATGTGCTATTAGGGACGTCCCTGACATCATCCCTGGATGAGGAAACAGACGTTAAACCTTTATTTTATATATATATATATATATATATATATATATATATATATATATATATATATATATATATATATATATATACTAGAGAAAATATTAATTTTAAAGATGCAAAAAGGTAACGGACATTTTGGGGTTTTGGAGCACTGACTGCACTCAACAGTTTTGTCGTGTGTGTAATCGATAGTGAGTCTACAGAAAGCGCCATTCTCTATCAGGTTAATTTGATCCAATATTATCAAAGACAATGCACGCAAACTTGCATATCCATTTCAACAAGTAATTGGAATTAGTACAAAAATTGTATTGAATGTCTGGAAAGCCGTTAGTAATTGAGGTCTACCGATGTAAAAGTGGTATCACTTTGTTTATAGTTGTATTATATTAACTACTTCAGAAGAGTTTTCAGATGTTTTTTTTGACGACAATATTGCAGTAACTTTACTACGTAGCTCAAAAGAGCTTACGCTTGTCTAAAAATAAAATTCCTTAATTACATTTTGATATCGACTCTAGTTAATTTTTACTTCTATTTACTTTAAAATAATTAAAGCGAGTAGTTTAGAGCTTTATTGCTCATTTAATACGGAGGACTCATGCAACTCGTAAACTTTAATGGTCCTATATATTAGTTTATACTCAGATTTTTTAATCTTTTAAGCGCATATTTTGTTGATAGTATGGCAGACAATTCAATTAGCTCGATGGCGTTGCAAGTGAAAAATTGTATTGCTGATAGTATTGATATTGATCATGTTAATGATGATGATGTTAATGACGACGATGCACTTAATGACCCTGTACTTTGGCCTGAACTGCTCCTGGACTTCCATACCTGCGCGACATGCAAATCTCTTGTTTTCCGCTCCCATTGCTCGCGCATTTGTGTCTCCTCCCTCTCTGTCTCTCTCTCTCTCTCTCTTCCTGTTTCTCTATCTCTCTCTCTCTCTCTCTCTCTCTCTGTCTTTCTGTGTGTGTGTGTGTGTCTTTATCTCACGCTGTCTCTCTTTTTCTTACTTCTATAGTATCAAATGTTCAATCGATCCTTCGATAAACTACAGTCAAGTAAAATAAGTCAGTTAATACTAAATTAGCCGTTGATATAATTTATTTTTAAATTTTCTCTCACTTGCACAAACGCACACACATATACCGTCGCACGCAAACACACGCACTCACTCTCACACAGATACATGAACAATGTCACACACTAATACACGCACGCATATGCAGTCACACTTTTTACAAGCTTATATTAGCTTATATCTTGTAGGGGTAAGAATCAGTCTTTATCTACCTGAAGAATCGTGGAGTCGCCTTCTTATAGATTAATCATTAAAGCTATTACGTGTGCAATGCAGTTTTAGCCCGAAAATCTTATCTTCTGTTATATTTTAACGTTTGCATAGTTTTATAACCCAAATGAAAAAGCACCATATAGCGAAAAGATCAGCTACGATGACATCTATCACTTTTAGTACCGCATGTTTAAATCGCATTATATATATATATATAATATTATATATATATATATATATATAATATTATATATATATATATATATATAATATTATATATATATATATATATATATATATATATATAGAGAGAGAGAGAGAGAGAGAGAGAGAGAGGAACTTGAGTCAATTTTATGCGTTACCAATTCTGTGAATAACCGAGAGTTTGTTCACTGAAAACTTAATAGGCTATCCATTGATCCCATAATGACAAGAGTGGTATGGTTCATTTATTACTGACCCGGATACCAACTGCATGCAAAACTAAAAGTCTAATAGCTAGTCTAAGATTTTCTTAGAGAATCTCGTACATGCTGAGCGAAATAGTAGTTTACGGGTAGGAATTTGTGTCTGTGATCTGTTGTCAGGTTAAGACCATAATTATATCAAAGAGGGAGTCGGAATGAGAGAGTGCTAGAGAAAGATAGAGTCTGTATTGTACATAAATATTAATTATTAAATAGTTCAGGTTTGTATCATCCGTTGTTACACTTTGTAAACATAGGTAAAGAAGAAATGTCGGCACGTGTTGATAAAGAATTTTGAGCTAATAGAAATGCACTCGAAAGAATTACGAATGCAATGCTGAGTATTGGGCATGATTTGTAACGATGAATCAAATCATTGAATAATTCTAATAAGAATTACACATGTACATGATATTGTTACACTTGGTCTAGTTGTTTGCAAATTTATTACAGTGTTATTGCTTGTTTTTCATTAGAGAATTCATGTGAAATTTGCAGTTTATTTGCTAATGCTCGAGAAGTGCCGCAATCTGCAAATACATTTTTATTATTAAAAATCTTGTTGAAATAGCTGCTAGAAAAATGTACGCTATTCTACGACTCATTTTGTACGAAAGGTCTGAAAGAATTACATTTTCAAATTTTATTGACTCAGTTGTTAGACTCAGATGTTAGTTGTTATTTTGCAATTGGTCAGGTTCGAAAAAGTCAGTAACATGACAATTTCTTTTTTATCTTTTCTTATTACTCTCTCTCTCTCTCTCTCTCTCTCTCTCTCTCTCTCTCTCTCTCTCTCTATATATATATATATATATATATATATATATATATATATATATAATATTTATATATAATGTTCAGAAATGGTAAAGATTTTAAAATAATGAATTATTCTAGTGTTTCAAATGAAGTCAGTCCACTATCGCAAATATTTAATATCATTTTTCTTTCTTCATTCATAATTCAATAATAACTTTATAGTAAGTTTTTAATTGGTTTTAAAAGTAGACAGAGCATCATTCATAATTCATTAATAACTTTAAAGTAAGTTTGTAATTGATTTTAAAACTAGACACAGCATCATAGATTCATAATACCTTATGTTTGTATCGCAGATAGGCTTATAAATCAATGATATGGGTCATTTTGACTTTATAACAGATGTAGTTAATGCAGATGTAGTTAATGTAGTTAATGCAGATGTAGTTAATGTAGTTAATGCAGATGTAGTTAGTCAGCTGCTACTCTATCGGTGATGTCGATTTACTGAACTTAACTGCAAATAACTCTCTGCTGTAGCGAATTGTAAATATAGGTGAACATTTCGATTGTAAATGGCTGTAAAAGTGTTTAATTATTGCATTGTAATTGTGTCAATTCCTGTCTGTACCACTGTTTGAATGTAACACGCTACGTCATACTCTAGTGCAACCGGTTTGGGCTAATGTAGAATTGTTAAGTGTGTGAGATAATTGGATAACATAATGAGCAGCTTACAGTAACTGAGGAGAAATAGAACACAGAAGAATAAATGAAGAGCCGGCAGAAATTGTAAGTGTGGGAAGGTCTATAGTGTTAGTCTAGAATGGTCGTAGTAACCTAAATAATATAAATTTCACATGCAAATGTAGAAATATAAAGTAGGCCTTTTTATAATAGAAACTTAAATCTTGCACGAACTGTGAGATATTAATGGTAAAACGAAACAAATCTCACAGTGAAAACTAGTAGGATTAGTTTAATATAAGCACGAGGTCGTAAGAGGAGACAAATACATATGAGGTTGTTTTATGGTTGGACGGAAGAAGCTGCCGATGATGACTTTGATTTACCGTAAATCAGCAGCTGTCATTGATTTTGGTTTTGTGGTTACACACTTGACAACCGTATTGCTACTTGCTTAGTCTCTGCTTTTGTAGTTTTCTTTGTTTCCGCCTTTCCTTCCTAAGTTTATTAGCAATCGTTGCCATTTGTTGCCTTTTGCCACATTATTATTATTATTATTATTATTATTATTATTATTATTATTATTACTGTTATTACTGTTATTATTATTATTATTATTGTTATTATCATCATCATCATATTCAATCATAATAAATTATTATTATTGGCTAGAAAATTGCGCTCTTAAACTGCAGTTCTTTACACTCAAGCGATAAAGTTTAGAAGTGTAGATGAATGAGGTCAAAGGAGTAAAATGGCGGTTGAAATGAGGAAGGAGTTGATGGATACGGAAATGCGAAAAGTTGTAAAAGAAATGCGGAAGATGGAGAAAGAATGATATATGGAATGGATAATTGGAAGCAGTGGGAAAGTGTATTCAAATGTATCTGTTGTATAGAATCCTCGAGTAAACATTTTATTCTACAGATAGCGATGCAGGTGCATATTACACTGTGGAGTATAGACGTACTATACATATCATAGAGGCTTGAAGAATTTAATAGCATATCTCTGATTTTATTGAAAAAACAAACTTCTCGTGGCAGTTTTACGCAACAGTGCATTTTAAAAGGGACAATAGTTAATTGATTTAATAGTTATTGATGTAACTTTTTAAAGAATCGGCAATAGTTCTTTTGGTCCCTTGGATTGGAAGCTTTGCCATTTCATTGATTAGGAGGTGTAAAGAGGGTAATGATCTAGAATAATGCATTTGTTTATCAATGCAATGTTTAACAGTTTCGCAAAATATGCGTAGTTTGGGTATAAATATTTAACAAATATAATTAAATACCTTAAACTATAAAAATTATATGTACATTGAAATATTTGTACACATTATACTCATACTGAGAGCAGTAACATAACAGCTTTGGCTTTAACTTTAATCCGCTTCTTTATTTGCTATTTGTTATTTATTTATTTGTCATTTGTTGTATTTGTTATTGTAGAACTTCACAATGAGTAATTTCGCATCTCACTATCAACTCATCTCGCTCTCTCGATTACAATGCCCACTGCTGCACAAGCTGTGGCAAAGTTTTGTCTTATTCCTCGTCATTAACTTCGCCTCAGCCTACTCTCAGAACCTTCCCTCAGTTCCCGGGGTGCAGGCTTCCGGGGGCACTGGCCGAATCCTTCGTTACGATTTCCTTGAGGGTCAACCCGCCAACACAATGATCGCCAACATCAAAACTGATTCCGGTATATCGCTGAGGCACTCCCCCTCCGATCTCAACCTCATTCGATTCTCTTTCAAACGACCTCCAACCGCTTCCAACATCAAATCCAGTCTGGTGTCATCGTCCCCCTACGATTATTTTCTGCTCAATTCTGAAACGGGTGTGCTCAGCTCAAGTAGAATTTTGGACAGAGAGGAAATATGTGGAGGGACTGGAGAATCCGCAAGTGAATCCCCATCCCAAAGTGGTCGCTGTGAACTGAACGCTGACGTAGTCGTGCTTCCGGCCCCCTACTATGACGTCATCAGGATTTTTGTTCGGCTTGTGGATATTAACGATAACGCACCGATGTTTTCGATGGAGAGGGTAACGCTAGAGATAGATGAGAGTTCAAGGTCAGGGTCAGAGTTCTCGTTACCACTAGCGACGGATCCGGACGAGGGATTGAACGGGATTCAGTCGTACAGGTTAGTGGAAACGATTTGTATTTTTTGCTATTTTGTGCATTTAATATCAATCTCTAAGTATCACATTAAATACCTTAGGCTATGTAAATTATGCATTGTAATGCATATTTTTTGCACGTTATACATATAGTGAGATGTAGCATAACGGCTTTAGCTTTGACTTTAATCCTGCTAATGTTTAAATGTTTAATTCCTAATTAAATTAACTAAATTACTAATTAATTAAACTAATTAAATTAATTAGTTTAATTCAGTGTTTAAATGTTTAATTCCTGCAAATGTTTAAATAATACGATGCTACTACTCTAAGCGTAATGCAAGAAAGTTTGAAGGATACTTAAGGCTAGTCCAATGCATACTACGAACAATGCTAGTTCCGTCGAATTTTTTTAAATTAATTAATTTTTTTTTGTTCCTTTAGTTACACACATGACATACCGCATGTGCTACATGGTTTTCTTTCTTGGTTTCTGTTTTTGTAGTTTTCAGTATTTCCTCCATTCCTTTCCATGTTTATTAGTAATCGTTGCCTTTTGTTGGCGCATCAATTGCAGCCGGCGCGGATTTAAGAATAACCTTCCAACACCCTCGGGATTTTTTTTCTTTCAAAGCTGTCAACACTCGGTCTTCCAAGGTGGTCGCCCACAAAGTACTAACCGGCGCGATGGAGCTTAACTTCGTTCAACTGACGCGCAGTCGGTTAAGCTGCGCGTCAGTTGAACGAAGTTAACGCAGCTTAACCGACTGCGCTAATCCCGCCCCCACCCCCAAATGTTCAAATGTTCTATTGTTACATTAACATTATTGTTACATTAACTGTTGTTCTGCAGTCGGTTAGTTAAGCTTTCTATTATTATAATTACTTTATTACTATTACAATTGTTGTAATATAATTTAATCAAAGTCACCATAGTACTGTGTGATAAAATGCAAAGCGATATAGATTGTATATGAGAAAGTAATTTATAAGAGATTCAAAAGTTTCTCTCAAATCTATACATACTGTACTCTTTTGTATTAGTCTAAGGACTCTATCATCATCATCTTTCCTTAAATCCCTAGTTTAGACTTTCCATTTTTATCCATTCGTTTAAATTTCGGTAGCAATTCTGGAGCCTGGGCGCTCACCAACCTAATACCCTTTCTGACGTTGGTTTGGATCTAGTTTTTATGTCGCTTTGTACGACACGTGCATATTTATACGCTTGGTCTGTTCTGCAGGCAACCCGGACACAACACGGGGATTTACATCCTCGTGTTGTGTCTAACACAAATCTAGGCATAATCAACATTTTTCAATTAGTCTAAAGACTCTATACATCGTCAACTTCATGTATTCTGACAGATTCAGTCTGATGAATGTATTCATTAGTTCTATTACAGAGCGACTGTGTTATTTTTTGTGGATATTTATTGCATTGACTGGCCACCGGGCTGTAACAGTTACAGAGCGATTTGTTTGTTTAGCTGCGGTACTTCACTTATCTCGACCCTTCAATCCACAACTGAGCATCAGTGAAGAATGATGCATCTCTACTTATACCGCCAAACCTAGAGAGGTTCTTGTCGGTCAATTAGTACAACTGACCCGTAGAATTAGATTTTTATACAATTTTTCTACAATTTTTTTACAACTTGTCTAAAATTTTTCTAAATTTTTTCTACAATTTTTTCTACAATTTTTCTACAATTTTGCTACAAATTTTCTGCAATTTTTCTGCAATTTTTCTACTATCTATAGAGAGAATATCAGTTTGATGCCGCCACGTTGAGATAGTACAATAGGATGAGAGTCGAATCAACTGATCACTATTTACTCCTTCTGTCTCACTGAAGCGGTTATATTGGTCAATTTAATGAACTCATACAGATGATGGTCCTAGTCCTAGTTCCCCGTGTTGTGTCCGGATTGTGTGAAGAATTTACCAACCGGTGACTGCACGTGTCGTAGAAGGCGACTAAAGCACTAAGATCCATACCAACGCCAGAAAGGGCATTCGGTTGGTGAGCGCCTACGCTCCAGAAACTACTACAAAAATTTAAACGAATGGAAAAGTCTCAAATAGGGGATATGTTGGTGGTGTGATGTAGGTCAGAGAGGACTTGAGACAGTCTATTTGTATCCCAACCCTGGTTAAACTTGAATTCAAGGGAGGATGATGATGATACAGATGATGGTCCTGTAGTTATGATGATTTGAAGCCAAACATTATAGTGAATTTTCAATAATTTCTCTATATCTAGAACTAAAGTTATATTTTTAATATTATTTTATATCATCCGTTGGATGTGAAACATGGACCTTTAGGAAGGAAGATATCAGGTAACTTGAGGCATTGGAAATGTGGTTATGGAGAAAAATGGAAAGAATCGGCGGGACTCAAAAGGTTACAAATGAGTGAGTTTTTGGAGAGAATTTGTACAGATATAGACAGTTGATAAATGCATTACGAAATAGGAAGAAAAGTTGGATAAGACACCTTCTAAGGGGGAAAAGTCTACTAAAAGAGGTCATAGAAGGTAGAATTGAAGGAAAGAGAAGCAGAGGCAGACCGAGATTAGGAATGTTAGATGATTTATAGATCCAATAAATAAATAATAAGGAAAGAATAATTAGCAGCTTTTTCTACTAAACTAATTTTCTAATTTTTCTAGGAAAGTCGGTGACTCCTAATACCGCATGTAACTGTGCAATGTGCACAAGATAAGAGTCTAAACCCGAATGTCTTCACTCTCGTTCTCACTGTATTACGACAAATGTAATTATTATTCTCGCGAGAAATCTATTCCAAGCTGGCGACGTTTTCGGGTCTAATCAGTGAGATGAACACTCGCTAGTCTTTGTTTCCCTCGTAGATTCTACGTGTTGTGATCTTCATGTCAGCTCTGTGTGTGGTGGAAGATTTGTAGAGATTTATGGATAGTTTATACTTCGCAGTCCACTATTAGAGGCAAGTCTTCTAGTTCTCAGTGATGTTAGTGTTTACAACAAACTGGGTTCGCCGTCACTGATATCTCTTTCGAGGCGATGAAACTGACGTTAACATCGGCTTGACTCTACGTCTTTTACAACGTCGTGTATTAATAAAACCAAGTTTATCCTCGTCATTTTACAGCTATCTCCTACGACATCCTTGTTGCTGCATCTGTGTTGACTCGTTGCTTAAGACTAGATCAACCGGTAACTGCACATGCTCATGTCTAGTCATTGGAAAGTTATAACTATATTACTGCGTTATTTCTTAGGTTTTCAGAAGATTTGGTAGATCCTGCGCGATATTAGAGGCCAATAGACATAATATTAATAATTTAAATAAATCAATTAATATAATATTAGAGGGTTAATTAAAATAATATTTAAGGACAATGGTTTCAGTGCGTGATTTAGAATTTCTGAATTAAGAAATTTAAAAATACTGAAAACATTATAAACTAATAAAAAATCTAGCATATGGCAATATTACCTTCTTAAACATTTAGCAAATACTGCGATGTACTGTATAATGAAGTAGATGAATCTTAATGTGAAACAATCTGAAGAAGAATAGTGGACACCAGATTTGTTTATAGAAATAAAACTATGTATCTGTTTCCTGTCTATGTGCTAGGGCGTATTTAAGTTTCTATCGAGAAGTTGACTATTTTTTCTGTTACATCTGTTTTATAGACATCCAGACTGTTGAGGTATTGCCGCTAAACGATGATGATATTATTACATAAGCAATTTGTTTTAAAATGTGGGTTTAACGTCAAGGTTAGAAGCCTAAAGGACTTCTCTTCAAGACGTCAGGTGTACTGGAGTGCCCTGAAAGGTGAATGTCCGAGATTTTACTCTCTGATCAGCTCTACCGGGAATTTATCCCAGTACCCCAAGAACGGCATTTGAAGTTTCATGCCATTATCTAACTCGCTTACACACTGCGCCACCGAGAAATTACATAAGACATTTTTGTAACGACCATTTATATGACATTATCATGGCCGATTGCCGGTCTTCGAGACTGCTTATAGGTTTTCGGCAATATACTTTTAGTCCTTCATATGACTAATCATAACTTTGTTGTTGAATGAGCCCATAGACAGCGAAGCTCCTACTTTCTTGGGCCGCAGATGATATCTATTTGTTGTTAACGTATTATACACTCAGCTTTCGATTTGTCAAATTTAAAGTGACGTGGGTCAGATGGAGCATTTTAGCTGAATTGGGAGTTGATAGGTGTAATTAGGGGGGCAAAAAAGTTAGGGTCAGCGAGGTTAAGTTTGAATATATTTAAATTTTAACTCATGTTTTGCATATACCATTTGGACTCCAAGTCTGCTTCTAGTCCTTAAATCTCTGCTTATAGACCTCCTATTGCTCTCTTGTCGTCCTATGCGGTACAGTAGAGGCAGCGAATGAGTGGATTTTTATATGTTAAAGCAAGGAATTGATGTAGGCCTACGTTCCAGGGGGCATTCACAGTGACCGTTATGCAGAAACTATATAGTTATTAGCCTGCTGATTGCTATTATAAAAATATTCTGAATGTAGGCCTAAAGAATATTCTGGGTTCGATAAAAGGATAAAACAATTTCAGCCGAAGTAGGGAGGGAGATGGGCAGAAATAAATGGGGGTCGAACTCCCCAAGATACATATTCCTACTCACATTCTGCTTTCATGCTCCATAAAGAGCACGCCATTGATCAACAAGTTAATACCTTCCTAAAAGGCTATACGTTTTTCACACCTCATTGTAGTCTATGCCTTGAAAAATTATGGCTTCTGGTTTGGTTTCCCTGTGCAGATTTTTTTGTTCTGCGCAGTCTTCTCTTACGACACTTGCAGTTTACGATTGGTCTATTTCTCAATTTGCTCGAATACGGCACAAAAACCCTATTCAACTCGTGCCCCTATATCGAACTTCTCAAACATTGTGCTAATAAATCAAAGGAAGGTATGGACGGCTGAAAGGTTGACGCCCATTGTGTAGAGAAGTGTTCAACCTCATGTCTTACAAATCAGTTACAGGTCATAGCATCTGCCACACCAAACTTAACTTTCTAAGATCCTAAATCGCTGTAGTATGTTATTATACCGAATTTCTATCGCTTTTGCTATTTTGACCGTGAGACATCTAGCTCCAGTTTTACTGGATAAGATTTTAGTAGTAGCAAATTTTAAAGAGAGAGGGATACGTGTTTATTCAAGAATTAACACCAAATGCCCTAAAGAGCGCAATTCAGAACTTGTACAGGTCACCTAGCATCCTTTTTCACTTCACGAATTAATTATATGGTGGCAATTTTATTTAATATTTTAAAAAACCGAGACCCAAATTCATTATCGGATTCTTCATTTAGAGACATTGTTCAAGATTACATCTTAGAATCGAATCTTTTGCCATACAAATTGAAACAAATAAATAATTTAAAAAGCAAAACAGACGCTCTTTAAGCACCAAAATAAACGAAATCTTTTATAAGAACAAAACATGAAGGCGTACTTGAAGAATTGCGCAGAGAAAACAAATGAAGTGTAGAAATTTGTTACAAAAACAAATTTTCTAGTTGTAGAAATTCGTAGAGAAAAACAAATAACGTGCAGTTAACAACTCAAACGTAACAGATAAACGAATGAAGTGCAGCCTCCAGATGATCAGAGTAGAGAGTAACCAACAATGCCTCAACGTAGCACAAATTCTCCGTCATTAGCTTCAATCATGTCGGACTAGTGTAGCTCCAGTTTTATTCTCCATGATCACCACTGAACCTGTGATTTACGCTCATTGCTGGTGGCGCCTGTAACCGGACATTGTGGGAGTGTACGATGCAGTTCATAAAGGTCGTTCAACTCTATTATGACCACCGGCCTAGAGCTTGTCATTTATGACGTGGCATAGATTTATGACTGTAGCCTGCGTTAGCTCCGTACCTTGCTCTATAGAAGTTTTAGTAGTGACGGGGAGGGTGGGGGGGATAAAGTATAGGCCTATACTTTATTATATACTACACTGAGTCAGTAGACTGTCGCTAAGTTGTTCGACTACGGATCAGTAGGTGCGTGCTCAATTCATGAAACCTACTCTGTTAATCGGATTGGATTTTGTACCATAGTGTTCAATGTTTTCATGGACGACAGTAGCACCCTAACTATGTTGTTGTTTTTATTGTTCAAATCCAATGCTAATCCCGTAGTTGACATTCATTATTTTGACCATAATCCCTTGTTCAACTAGACTTCAGCCTATGGTACTCTTTGTAGATTAAATGACAATCTAAATGTTTTATGTTTGAGAAGAATGATCAGTAAGTAACTTGACATATTCAATGCTTTATAATCTTTACACTTGACGTCTACGCTCAAATCACGGCTCCTGTTAATTCACCTCTTAGCACACGTGCAGTTTTTATGTGATATAATCTGCACTAATCTGGACTCGCTACACACCCATCTTAAGCCGGTGTAGAATACGTGAAGCCGCGCGGAAAGATTTTCTCTTTCAGAAGTAAACTTTGAAAACTTGATCGCTGTGTATGACAACAACTGAGCGCTTATAATGTATCAAAGCTCTTAGCTTCATTGTTGTTGTTGTTTGTTGATTGAGCGAAGCATCTGAAGAGTGATACATTCTCTGTGTAAGTTGGTTCTTTTAGCTCTCACGTTGTTATTATTTACTGTCGAGAACTCTTTAACTAGGCCTTAGCCAAAACTTTTCTTTTTCAAATCAGCAGCGAATGGATTGGTAGACATTCGGCGTTACATGGGACTGTAAACGACATGATACTACTTTTATCTACTATTTATATCAGGATACTACTATATCTATACTAGTATCATGATCGCATGATACTAGTATATCTATACTAGTATCATGATCGCATGATACTAGTATAGATATACTAGTATCATGATCGCATGATACTAGTATATCTATACTAGTATCATGATCGCATGATACTAGTATATCTATACTAGTATCATGATCGCATGATACTAGTATATCTATACTAGTATCATGATCGCATGATACTAGTATAGATATACTAGTATCATGATCGCATGATACTAGTATAGATATACTAGTATCATGATCGCATGATACTAGTATAGATATACTAGTATCATGATCGCATGATACTACTATATCTATACTAGTATCATGATCGCATGATACTAGTATATCTATACTAGTATCATGTCGGGACCATTTCGAAATTGCTTTCTTTTCTTTATTAATCATGTCTTAGTCGTTGATAGCGCGAGACCCCCCGGGATATCATTTTGTTGTTGAGTAACCTGAATTTTGAACTCAACCACTTGCTTCTAAGGCAAACACTCTAACCGCTACGCCATATCCCTTCCCCTAGTCTTGTGTTGAGTAGAATATATAGTCAACTGTTTTTGCTCATATTTTATTCCAAAGCTTATTTTCATTTAAACGCTGTAATTACACGCATTTGTTGATATTTGGATATGTCAAGAACTTCTTTTATCTCAAGCGGGAGATATTTGAGTTCTGACAGACTGACACTTTGATAGAATCCTGTTAGTCAACTGACGTAACTCTAGCGTCTGTTCGAATTGTAATAACTCATGGGCGTATTGACAGACAACGCATAGACGATAATGAGACTGGTAAAAATACATTATCGTGAAATTATGATAATATACTATGATGACCCTATAAAATTTGATACAAAACCACACAGTTTGCATATGCAAATAAAACCAGCACTTGGAGGGACTGCTAATGTTTTACTATATATCTTTACATAGGGTGGGAGTGCCAATATTCTATAGGTGTATGGGCGTGACAAGATACTCATTGTCTTATTAATTTAGGTTATTTGTTCTGCTTAGAGCCTTTTTTAAAAAAAAAAGAAAAAATGTTGAAGTTTTTACTGAAAGAGCAAAATGTACATGATTTTCTAAAATAGGGGCATTGCATCATTTAGGGGACATTACAATTTAAATACTTACCTAATGTATTCATTATTTTCCTGTTATATAAATGACCATGTTTTGGATTTTTTGAATGAAAGAGGCATTCACTGAGAGACAAAATGGCGTTTATCAAGAGAGAATGAACCCTCGGGTTGGGGGTGGTAGGGGGTCGTTTTTCCTAGTTGGCATGTAAAAAGAGGCTATATGTTCTTCTCCGGCTTATTATAAGCAACATTCCTGTAATGATATTCACAAGTCAACGAGTCACAAAGATATTTAACGCTCGAGTCAATTCTGAAAACTTTCCGTAAGAGAAGGTAGACCCCACGTAGTAGAACGTTCTCTTTTAGGATTAGAGTCCACGTAGAACGTTCTCTTTTAGGATAGAGGCCACGTAGAATGTTGTCTTCATAGAGGATAGATGTCACGTTGTCTTAGAGAACATATGCCACTTAGAACGTTCGCTTGGGATAGAGGCCACGTGGAATGTTTCCTTCATAGAGGATAGACGCCACTTGGAGTCTTGGAAGTTCACTTCAGGTCGTTTGCTGGCCTAAACTAACAATAGCAATAACACATCAAGAGTTGAAGTATGGCTGCGATTGAATTTAATTAAACAACAGCTGGAATTTGTACACTCTACGGACATGTAGGCTGATGACTGATCAAAATACCCGACGAAATTTGCACTAAAGATGATAACAGACATGTAACTCACTGATAGACATATCACAAAACTTCTACCTATTCTCCACTGACCGTGCATTCTTTTCTTAGAAATAGATTATGAGAAAAGGGAGCCGAGAAGCGGGCACCCCCTCTCCCTCAACAGCCCGTCAAAGTACATGAAACAAAACTGACATAAATGTTCATAACAATCTATAAAAACGTCAATTGTTAATAAACGCAGAGTTTTATGTTCGCACATGTTAACATAATTCCGTGTGGAGGTTGATCACATCTCCCGAATAGGAGCAGAGCAAAGACCTTAAAAGAGTTAGGGTTTATAAAGCTGAGAGAAGCTTTCATTCTAGCTTAATTTTTAATACAACCTTACAATCTACTGTCTCTCTCAGTAGTGAGCATGTCTAAGACGTGTACAATACTTTGTCAATGACGATCTATCATGAAGACCTTGTAATTACTAGACATACATTATATATATATATATATACAAGTATGTAATGTATGTGTATATATACATACATACATATATATATATATATATATATATATATATATATATATATATATATATGTTGGATTAGGCGTCGGCATACCAGTTAATACGGTCAGACAACAACAACAACATGAATTTTTACTGTGTGCATTTTATATATTTGCAAATATAAAATGTATTGTATATATTGTGTAAATGTATTTTATGTATTGTATATATTGCTTGTTTTACCGTAACTGTTGTAAAGTATAGAGATGCCTTAGCATCATATACTCTATTGGACAATAAACATTAAACTAGATTGATAACTGTTGTCTATGGCAACAGCGACCACTATGGAATCAAGGCCAACCCGACTTATCTAAACAACAACTGAAATGAAAGGAAGTAACAACTGAAGTGAAAGGAAGAAGTTGAAAATTCTTTGTCCAACAATCCAGACGAAAGGATAGGGAGAATCAGAGGAAAGGAGGATTACGCGCAAAGTTAATCTTCATAAGACCGAAAAGCTTAAGGATGTCTGCTACATATCTTAGCGGCAATGACAAGCATCTATGTTCAGCTGCATTAATAAACGACAATATAAATATATAGTGTTTCTCTACATTTTCATAACCGCATTCGTACGCAGACATTAATATTCCTTAAAATAATCAGTCTTAGGCTGATATAATAAGGTAAATATCGGAGAAATTACTGTCAGTTGTTGAACTTATAGAAAGATAATAGTTAGACACCATTGTGGTTTTTACAATACTTCATATACAAAAATAAGTTTAACGTCAGTTTTTTCTCTCGATAATATGTCACTGGGGCGCTCATGGATTTGAACCCGGCACATATTAATCCGGAGATAAAAGCGAGAATCATTTGAATGGTATGTCGCTATCAAGGTCGTGCTACGAGGCCTTGAAGTCGTCTAATGTATTTACATCTAGTGAAGTTTAAAGGAATTAATTTAACCTGGAGTTAACTCTGTTTAGACTTTCAATTCTCTAAATTACTACAAGTTCTTTAGTGAGGAGTCTTAATGTTACAGCGCGGTTGCTACTGCAGGATTTCTCTCTTTTTCACTGAGTTTAAAGCATTAGCCATCTCTTAAACCTGTCATTAAGATGCTTGGTGCTGATAGTTCTTTACTTAAATAGATGCAGGGTGCCTTTTTACTATTTAATGCTCTTCGTTCAGTTTCGTGCCTTAAAGCATTTTCCTTTGATCGTTAATTTTATAAACTGTTATATGTTCAAACCAACCGTTGGAAGACACTCCAGTAAAGACTGCTTCAGACGCCCTAAGTAGTGCAAACATGTGATACATTTCTGAATTACTTTTTTAAATTGAAAATCAGAAAGTCTTGGAAAATTGCTACAGTCAGACTTATACTCTGATTTAGATGCAGTTTTTAGACCATTCTTTTAACGCCTGGTTAATTATAGTCTAGTTAATTCTTCTTTGTGCTTCAGAAATTTTACTAACTACTTGAAGTTCTATCTCGATCTGTGACCTCGAAAATGAAATTTGTACTTCATTCTTATATTCAGAAATCATTGTCCAAGATCAAAGAGTTTGACCTCACCTTCTACGCTATTCTTTTGTACTAGTAGCAAGCCTTTTAATTTACTATTTTACTACCAAACTCCTCCTCAATAATAAATACCGCATTTAAGATTAGTCACATTATTTTGTCATTTCATTATTAATAATTTTCATGTTAATTTGTTAGCATAAATATTGTAGTTCATAGTTATTTAAATTTCTCAATTATGGTAAAATATTGTATGATGCAATGCTAAGCTGTTAGGGTCCTGCTCGATAGCCTTAGGGCTTCTCAGGAAACCAAAAAACAAAGAATTATTATCCTACTACACTTTTCACTCCCACTATAAGAGTTCAAACGACAATTAACCTGTTACTCAACCATCAGCTATCCCTATCAGAAATCAGATACGATTAGAGAAATGCACGAAGATGTTCAGAAGATCTTTATGTGAATTCCATTCTTTACGCGTTTAATTTATTTGTAAATTTAAGGCCCAGGTTAACGATGACTGAAATTTAAATTCTGAAGAGCCACTTGCAATCTAATTTAGACCACATTATGAGGCTAAAGTGTGATGATTCGATGCCGGTCTTGTGAAACTTTATCCCGAAGTACTTGATTTAGGAAGTGCTAATTAGAGCTTGAGTGCACATCTGAATGTATCGTAAACTCACCCTGTTCTACATGTAATAGTGGCGGTCGTGTCTAAGAGCTCTGCTTGTTTTACTGCCTCAACGTTTTACTGCCTCATCGTTTTACTGCCTCATCGTTTTACTGCCTCATCGTTTTACTGCCTCATCGTTTTACTGCCTCATTGTTTTATTGCCTCATCGTTTTACTGTCTCATCGTTTTACTGCCTCATTATTTCACAGCCTCTTCGTTTTATTGCCTCATCGTTTTACTGCCTCATCGTTTTATAGCCTCATCATTTTACTGCCTCATCTTTTTACTGCCTTATCATTTCGTCCTAATCGCCGCGAGGTTGCGCGAGTGTGGTTGATATACATGTACATGTAAAGTCTGTGTGAGTTTGTAACTTTACTCAACTGCTGAAGCGACAGAAGCTACAGTGTTACATGTGCAAGATTTACACTTGTATGACTTTGCCTTGAGTAGCAAGTACCAGTTAATAAATTAATCTATCAAGCATTTCATCATTCCATCAATCAATCAAGCAATCAATCACTCAGTCACTCACTCAATCGATCAATTAGTCAGTCATTCAATCTGTCGTAGGTTATTATTAAGCCACCGTGTTAATTATACTTCAGTTCTTGTCTCTTGACCAACATCGGTATGATAAAACATAAAGATGTTTCAGACTGCATGTTTGCTCTCTATCTATGCTAACCTATCATTCCTGAACTTGTGAAGCAGCCTCAATGACCGATTGCCGGCATGACACTGCTAGTAACTTTATTATTAAAATATTACCTATTCGGTGTCCGGATTACAGAAGAATAGACCAACCGTGGACTACACGTGTAGTAAAAGGCGACAAAACACTAAGATCCAAACCAACGTAGAAAAGGCATTCGGACGGTGATCGCATAGGCTTAAAAATTGTTACAATTTTTTTAAACAAATGGAAAAGCTTTAGAGGATTGACTGATGATATGGTAGGGGACAGAGAGGAATCGATAAGGTGTATTCCTATCACGACCCTAGTTAAACTGTAATTCAAGGGAAGATGATGACATGATTATTACTAGGTCACTTGCACCAATTTGCATACTCATCACTGCTATTATATTATAACGAGCAAATGTTCAAATCAGTGGAAGTCATAAAAGTGGCACCAGCCTTTGGCTGGTTTCTTCCGAAGTTCCTTGTATTAAACGTTTTGATGACAATTATTTTAAGACTTGAACTCGCTGTGAATTCAGTCGTCAACCGTAGCAACTCTTTGAACGGATACGTTGGGTCTGTTATTCATCACATATATTTTAATGAAAAGTCGGTCTCACATTAAACATCCTAAAGGACATCCGTGGCATTCCAAATCTACTAAATCGTACCAGATATAGATCATCAATCTACTAAATCATACTAAATCGTACCAAAACTAGATCCTAAAGTTAGTTTTTACTGTCGTTTGTACACTTTTAGTACTTTTGGACTTCCCCGTCAGTTAACAACGACATACAATAATAATTCATTCTATTTTTTAACTTTTCTCAGATTAGTACCCACACCGGAGGTATTTGAATTGGCAACGACTCGAAGGAATCCCTCAACGTTGGAGGTGAAGATTAGACTGAAGGGAAGCCTGGACCGGGAGGCCCACCCCTCCTATCAACTCACCCTCCAGGCACTGGACGGGGGGTCACCACCCCTCGAGGGTTCCCTGACCCTCGACATCGTCGTCAAGGATATCAACGACAATCCGCCCGTATTCGATCCTCCGGTTCCTTCAGGTCATGGGTCTCTTTCTAGGATTGGGGGGGAAAGAGTTAAAGGAGGTGAGTCTATTGTGCTTTATATTGTATACTTATTGTACTTATGTTACAATATTTTTGGTGAAATAAGGATGTATATATATGATATATAAGATATATAAGATGTATATATTTGTGTATAGCAGCAGTTTCTTTACATTCAGGATGCTACCTTTTTCGGACATTCACTGGACTGGTTACACAGAAAATGGTATAAATTGCCTAACGGTTTAAACATGTGGCATTACAAAGGGATAGATATCAACACATGCAGTTGATCATTTCACTATAACGCGTGTTTACCTTTTTTACTTTTAAAAACCGGTTTAAAACTGTCTGGTGGGATTGTAAAGTGTCCCACTCGATGACTCTTGCTTAAACACTACTCTTAACTAACCTAAGGCCTAATGAACTTTGTGATAGCACCATTTTGCAGGTGTTATCACTTTTTTACTCACCCTGTGTACATGTATGTATATATATATATATATTTATTTATTTATATAGTTTACTATGGGTTATAAAGGCTACTATGGCGATAGTGAGCATCATGGATGATCGCTTCACTATGATGTGTGCTAATATTTTGCTTTTATAAACATAGATAATTAAAGACTATTTAATTGTTTCTATTCGCGTAGATGCGGGCAGTGACACTGAATCGAGTGGAGTGTTCGAGGTGGAAGTGATGGACTCCCTGGCGCCCGGATCACTCTTGGTGACTCTGCACGCTTCGGACAGGGATCAAGGGTCTAACGGTCACGTGATCTACAGACTGGATGAGCGGTCAGTCCCACAAGTGACTCAGTGGTTCAGTGTCGATAGAGAGAGTGGAGAAGTTAGGTATGAACGAATAAACAAAGAAAACATTAGCATATTACAAATTTACCCTTGTTGCGGTTAATATTACAATTGCTTTACATGTTAAGCAATCAATATTGCCATGCTGAACAGTATGGTAAATAACTTTAAAAAAACCGTGAAGTCAAGTTCATGGGTTGTAAAGACGTGGCAGTTACCACGTCTTTGCCTTTTAATAGTTAGGCAACGAAAGAAGAAAGGAGATGGTATTTATTTTTTGTATAGTCGCATTACTTTAAAATCTTAAATTAGCGTCTTACAAAGTTAGAAGTTTACCTTTGTTGTGTCCGAGTCTCTGAAGAATGAACTAGACGAAAACTGCAGATATGGCAAGAAGCTACAGAGCAAGAACTGAGGATGCAAAAGAAAAACCTCCTCAGAAGCTATATTTTCCCAAACTATAGGTGCGCAGAATACTTTTCAAAATGCTTTGCAGACACGGATTCGATTTCGATATTGTTCTTGTAATAGAAACCTTGTAGGCCTAGTGTATTGTGGAAAGAGTTATTTATTTTAACTTTTAAGTTTGTTATGGGCCTACTTTTTGATTTTATTACTTTATTATTATTCTATTTGGTTAGAACAAAGGCACCCCTGGTCGGGTCGGTATATCACTTGATCATCATAGCGGAGGACGAGGGTTCGCCCCCCCTGCAGGCCACGGCTCGTGTAAACGTCCGCGTGAGGAACGGACAAAACCACGGGGCAACTATCTCGGTGACCAGTGTTGGAGAGCAGGATGAGACTGATGTGAGGGGCGATAGGGGATCGGATGCCGTGGTGATGGAGAACGCGCCAATAGGAACGTTTGTAGCTCACCTGAGAGTTGAAGACCCTGACAGTGGACCTGCCGGCCAGGTATTCCATGTTTTAGTGGTAATAATAAAGACTTAACGTCCATTTCCTCATGCAAGGATGATGTCAGGTACGTCCCTCCGTCATATGTCACCTCAAATCGATTCACCCAACGGATCTGAAAAAATAAGTGCTGAAGAGAAAGAAAAAGATCCTAAACGGTGCCAGTTCGGTGAACAAAACAAAAACAGTCAGGCAGGATGAAAATGTCTATGGTGGGAAGAGATGTGTTTTCAATAAACAACGGAAAGTGGAAGTAGTAGAACATGCCTCCTTCTTCTTCTTCAGTGCACTGCCAAGTGGCAGGTTCAAGGTACATGTAACAAATTCATACTCAAAGTCTGCTTTCTCGCTCCATAAGAGCACTCCTTAGATCAACAACTTAATCCCTTCACAAAGTCTATGCCTTATGTAGCCTATAGCTTGGGAAAATTATGGCTTCTGAGGTGGTTTCGCGTTGCCTTCCTCAGTTAGATGGATTAATTACCATTTAATCCTGGGGGAAATTATTTCATGGTGAGGTGGGTCCCCTCTAGCCATCCTCAGCTTCTGCCTTAGTCGCCTCTTACGTACACGCAGCAGATTGTTTGCGGTTGCCCTATTCTGCAGTAGTACAACCACATCCGAGCACAACACGGGGTAGAACATGCCTCTATAGATATTATTCAGCCTATATGTTTACAATTTCTGGTCAATTAATTATCTATATATATTTTTTTCGGTGTATGTTAACATTGTTTCACGAGTAGCTATATCATTGGATCGTTTGCGTTCTAACCCAGTTTTGACGATCTCCTCCTCTACTTAAAAATTGGGCTGTTTCACCAGAACGCAATGATTTAACTTTAATATCTAAATATTTTAAGCATTGCTATTTTTATTAGATAATCCAGGCTTCTCATGTATTCTATACGCTTAGCTTTACCTCCATTTTATTAAGAATTTTATTTCAACTTTAAAATATCAAATGTCTCTGACATAATATTCATCAAATTTGCTGTTTTTTCTCTGGAGAATTGGCTATTGTTAACTTCTACTAAGGACTGAAAAAATAAAAAATGCGTCTATAGAACCCCTTCAACCCTCTGAATTTTTAACTCTGGTTTTACTCTATTTTTAGGTGATGTGTTACCTCATCAATTCAACAGAATTCAGTCTGATCTCACACTATGCAAATGAATACATACTCACGACAGCCAATGTGGTGTTTGATAGAGAGTCACGTGACCTTTACCACGCCTACATTGCCTGCAAGGATGCAAGCTCCGCCCCTGTCACTTCTGAACGAATGTTACGAGTGGCAGTATTGGATGACAATGACCACGCCCCTCAAGTTGTCAGCCATTTGGAGAAAAGCATTGTAGAGAATAATCCTATTGGTTGGCAAATTTCTGTATTTATAATTAAATATTCTGCTTAATTTACGAATTAAATCAATAAATCAGTTCTAAATATTAGAAGTTGCAAACAAGGTAGAGTCTTTCATAAAGGTGATTATACAATCATTTCTCCGTAGAATAACTTGAGGCAATACTAAATAAAACTTTTATTATTTAAAATTAATTAGACTATTATTATTTACTCGTTTTGCTCCCCACAACATAACATACTAATAATTAGCGTGCTAGAGTCCTCAATGACAACATAGAGCACTATTGAAACAAAATCAAGCCGGTGAGCAAAAAGAAAATCCAAAAACGGTGCAAATTTCAAAAAAGCTAGAAAATCACTCCAAAAAATATATATAGATCTTACAAAAAATAGATATTTAGGGCCTACATGACAGGCTCCACTGGTCCAGCCTGGTTCTTTATCTAGATTTTCATTGTCTTCATATTTATGTAAGGGTAAAAAATGTGTAATTAAAAATGAGCTCTGTCCGAGAGAAGGATTGGTAAAAACAAAAGCTAAGGTTAACGTCAGTTTCCTCACTCGAAATCGATGTCAGTGACGGGCGAGCCTGTAGGATTTGAACCCGCATCTACTTATCCGCGTTTGAGTATCTCCAGCCTGTGGCGTTAGTAAAAGATTGGGCGTTAGTAAAAATTTGTAATAACTATCCAACAAGATTTTTACCTCGCCCCTTTTGAAAATTACTGGATCCACTTCAAATCATGAGGAAATAATAAAAATTCGAATTAAATTCTTGATATTTGAAGTATTGTAAAGGGTAAATATTTGTCATTTTTGTATTACATTATCATACGATTCTTGACTAATATATATTCATTAAAATTTGCATGTTAAGTTTTATTATTATTTTTGTGAACTTTATTATTCGCATTAAAAGCCTTACTATTATTTACTTTCCTACCTTATTTTTAAATATATTTTCTTATTTTTATTGTGTTGGCACAATTCTGATGAAGTTGAACGCTACTATTATTTTATTTATTTTTTCTATTACTATTATTTTTGTGAATTCGATTTAAAAGCCTTGCGATTATTTACTCTCCTAACTAATTTTGAAAATATTTTTTCTTATTTTATGGTGTAGGCACAGTTCTGATGAAGTTGAACGCAACGGACGCAGACATTGGCCCCAACTCTCGGCTCCACTTTTCTCTCTCCAACCTTCAGCTGAACAACATCAGTTCTTCCTTGTCTCTGCTTAACATCAATGCCAGCTCTGGGCTCATCACAACAGCTGCGTCATTTGACTATGAACTGGCGCCCCGGCACGTTTTCGAAATTGTCGTTCGAGACAGTGGTGCCATTACACAACGCAGTGCTACCACTACTCTAACTCTAAACGTTGTAGATACAAACGACGAATTGCCGCGATTTACTCGCGGTAATTACTTCGCAAGCGTTCCCGAAAATCTTCCACCGGGACACACTGTAGTGAAGGTAGAGGCCACTGATGCAGATGTTACCGCAGAGTTTCGTCGAATTTCCTACGCGTTTCTAAGCAGCACAGGCTCAGCTGTTACACTGCTGCCGCCATTTCTTATTGACAGTCAGACAGGAGAAATTACAACAGTGCAGGCTTTGGACAGAGAGAGTGTTGCCAGCTATACGTTGACGCTTGTGGCTCAAAACGAAGGATTTTCTGCAAGAACTGGCAGCGCCACGTTGGTTGTTTACGTTGAAGATGTTAACGATAATAAACCAGTGTTTCTTGATACGGTAAAAGGGGCGGAGTTTGGTGGAAGAAGTCAACCAATCAGAAATCGGTATGAGAGTCACGTGGCTTGTGACACGCCCTCCAGTGCTCTGGTAGCTGTTGTTAAAGCTATCGACGTGGATGACGGGATCAACGGAACAGTGTCCTACCACATTGTGTCACCTGCAGAAAGCGAGTTCGTCATTGATCCGCATGATGGAATCATCTCAAGATCAGGACTGAGGCAGAGCACTCCACACTGCGGCATCTACCGGCTAAAAGTGGAAGCAAGAGATGGAGGAAATCCTTATCTTAAAGATACAGCCGATGTGGTAATATCATTCAACGCCTCTCTCTCCTACACTCGAATAATGACACCAGCAACTCTCGGCGCCCTTGGCTCTCCCCTAACCAATCAGCCACTCCTACTTATACCCATCATAGTATCCGCCATACTGTTTGTCCTGCTGATCATTGGTGTGGCCGGCATTATTGTTTACTGCTGGCGTAGGAGGCGGAGCAAGCGAGCCAAGGCCTGTCAGCAGATTCAGCTAAGCCAGCAGCTGCTTCAGCAGATGCCGGAGCATCAGCAGCTGCTGATGGAACAGCTGTGCCGCTGTAAGAGCCTCCCAACTGTGCAATGGGATCCGGAAAAAGACATGACGATCCAGATTAAGTGCAGCAATGATCGGATATATCGTCCGGGTATTCATCGTAACAACAGCAACTGCAGCTGTTCATCAGGGGGAGGAGCTAAGAGGTCCGGGTCCTGCTATACGATAGATTTGAATGATTTGAATACGTTGAGGGGGCGTGGCGAGCCGTTTGATTTGAGGGGAGGAAAGCATCGGTCAAGGTCGCATAGGCTCAGCATACCAGCAGGATATAGGGTAAGTGACGTCAATTGTAACATTTAATCTAAGTGATATCAATTATAACAGTTAATCTAATTGATATCAATTATAACAGTTAATCTAATTGATATCAATTGTAACATTTAATCTAAGTGATATCAATTATAACAGTTAATCTAATTGATATCAATTATAACAGTTAATCTAATTGATATCAATTGTAACATTTAATCTAAGTGATATCAATTATAACAGTTAATCTAATTGATATCAATTATAACAGTTAATCTAATTGATATCAATTGTAACATTTAATCTAAGTGATATCAATTATAACAGTTAATCTAATTGATGTCAATTATAACAGTTAATCTAAGTGATATCAATTCATCATCATAATCTTACCTTGAATGCCAGTTTAACTAGGGTTGGGACACGAATAGACTGTCTCAAATCGTCTCTGTTCTACGTCATATCATCCATCAGTCAATCCCCTATTTGAGGCTTTTCCATTCGTTTACATTTTTGTAGTTAGTTATGGAGCCCAGGCGCTCACTAACCGAATGCCCTTTCTGATGTTGGTGTGGATCTTAGTAAGTTATATCAGTTATAACAGTTATTCTAATAGAGTAATGTGTCCTAAAGTCTAACTTTTAAGGATAAAATATGTTAAGAAGATTAATATATGCGTATAGACTACCATTAGTATAGTTGATTATAATTTTATTAGTTAATAAATATTTCATTCTGGGTTGAAACTTTTATAGTATTTACATGTATATTTGTAGTTATTAGACCCGAAAATTCCATTATCCAACCGACATGATAATTTATTACCAAAACAACAACATAGTACTCATGTCGTAAAATTGTGTTTTTGTGAAATCGTGGCAAAATATTTAATGTTGAATATTTAGCTTATTCAAAATTTTGTAAATTTCCCTGACATCATCCCTGGATGAGGAAACGGACGTTAAACCTTTATTATTAAACCTTTATTATTATTAAATCTCAACTATCAAATAGCATTGGCATGAAACTTATTTACATCGTGGATATCAATATAACCTTCTAACTATTGAGTGACACATTATAACGGCTGTTAAATACTGGATGGACATCATTGTAACCCCCTAATTAATAATGTTATGATGTCCTATACAGGGAGGAGGCTATACTTCTGATGTAGAGTCAGACTCAGGCTGCTCTGGTTCTGATTGCTTCGATAGGAGACACACGGACGACGGTATCACTCTATCTAATAGCAAATATTTCATTCTTTAAGAATTATCTAAATTTATGCGACGAGTTTTATAATAATTTTACTCTTTCACTTTTATATTATTTTAATTTTACTATTTTTTAAATATTATTTTAGATTCAATCTATTAGCACTTCTAAGAGTTATATCGAAAAATTAGATGCCGCTTTTTTGGCAGATTACGAGATGATTTCAAGTTGCGAGGGGAATTTATATCTCGGGTCCGCTAATTATTCGATCTTAGAGTAACATCTCGAATATGCTTTTGACCGACAAGTGTAGTATATGAGCAGTTGACTTAACTGTTAGAGCCAGTGGCGATGTCCGTAAGATATCCGACCGCGGATCAGTATGTGTGGGGTTCAAATCCTGGGCTCGCCCGTCACTGACATCGCTTTCGAGGAGTGAGGAAACGGACGTTAACATTAGCTTTACCAGCTTTTAACTGCTCAATAATTTAAGCATGACCTACATACCACCATGGATGATTACTTGACCGTGTGTTTAATGGTTAATTTGTTGAACACATACATGCTTAAATATGCATCTGTTGTTGTCGAAACATAAGGTGCATTACAAATTGATTACGGTTATATTTAATTATACCGCTGATATCACTTCCGATAGATGAAACCGACGTTAACATTGGGTTTACAACTATTACAGCCTTAATCCACAATATGAAATTAACCATTAGGCCTATATACCGTAATCAGTGGAAAAAAGTGCAATCATATTCGATCGATTTAAATTTGATAATAAAGACGCAGACTTTAACCTCGTTACGGTTGCTTGACTTCATCATCAATTCCTTGCTTTCTGAACAGAACATAAGAAACCAATATTCCTTTATTCGCTTTGATCGCTTGCCAGTGTCTTCGTCCTGTGGCATATTACGTTAATAAGTCTTTATTGATTGCTCTGCGTCAAGTCATCCTAGGTCTTCCTCTCCTTTAGTTCTCTTGACTCGTCGGTTTCCAAGAAATTTCTATCTTTGCATCTTTAGGTCAAGTACATCAAAACTTAGTGATTATTCTTTAATGTTTGGAGGGAGGCTGTAAGTAGGATGCGGTAATTAAAAAGGACATGGAAAATAGGGGATTGACTGATGATATGGTGTGGGGCAGGGAGGACTGGAGAAAGTCCATTCGTATCCCGACCCTGGTTAAACTGAGATTTAAGGTAAGATGATGATGATGATGATGATGATGATGATGATGATGATGGTGTTTGGGGGGCTGTAAGGGTACGATTGAGAATTTTTTGATCATATACAATCAAAACAAGTAATACACATATTTCTATAACGCTACTGACATCTAACACACTTAAATTAATTTGTATTAATTAATTAATTTATGTATTTATTTATTTATTTATTTATAACACACTGTAATTTATTAAGGATCTGCGGCTACCAGATCAAGTCCAGAAAATCCCACGGGAATACCATACTCAGCATTTTCGTGTAAACCTGCCGGATACAGCGGAACCGGTACGGACTCAGACTCCTCCAGTCGATTCCGAGACAAACCTCGACGAATGCGGGATGAGATAGCGACCCCCTACCACGTCACGGGTCTTCTAGGGGGCAAGTCCACCCCCATGCCCCCCTACTGCAGAGGTCCCGTGGAGAAGGAAGAAATGCCGATGCTTCTGGAATCTTCTATAGAATAAAATATGGACGATCAGAGGCAGCTGATGTCAGTTCTAGAAGGGATCATAGGGGGGTTGTAAGTGGTGGGTGGTAGGGGGGTTATAAGGGTGGGAAGGCGCTTTAAAAATTTAGTATAACGGTTAATTTTTCAAATAACCCAATAATTGGTTATTGTGGCTATAATTTTGTAGAGGAGTATTTAAATAACTAAAAAGTGATAAATTTATTAGATGAAACTGGGAGTCCAGTCAGATAGACACTGACAGTCAGTTAAACACTGAAAGTCCAGTCAGTTAAACACTGACAGTCCAGTCAGTTAAACACTGACAGCCCAGTCTGCTAAACACTGACAGCTCAGTCAGTTAGACACTGACAGCCCAGTCAGTTAAACACTGACAGTTTAGTCAGTTACACATTAACATCTTAGTCAGTTTAACCCGTGAATAAATCAAAATGGGCTGACTGAGGGTTTAGTAAGAAAAGTGCTTGATTGAATAAGCAAGACATTACTTCGGATCCTATGTTCGTTTTAAGTCCAACCCCAGGGCTCACTTATGTGCACAATTTTTGTTGTTATTTTGCTTTTGATTAACTTTTATAAATAATTATAACCTTGAAGTTAGAGAACAGCCGAGATATGATCGATGCTGTCCTCTAGAAAACGTAAAAAATGATGCCAAGGATCTGCCGCTTGTTAAGAACTACAGATATTGAGGTCATATAACTATGTAAATGTAGATATAACTACATTGTACAGTATGCAAAAACAGTTTTCCTCAGCTGGTTTGTTTTTGTAGATATTATGTTTTAATGTAAAATAGTTATCTCGATTAAAACCGAATGTAGTTTGACTATTGTTACCTATTTTCATGTCCTCGCTATAAGCATGTTTTACTCTATCGTTAAATCATTGCAGATCTGCTTTTAGTGATTTCCTATCATTTGTAAGAAAATATTGCGTATGAAAATTAATAAACCTATTGGCAAACGTTTAATCTAACTTTAAATCAGTGTTCAAATCCGAAAATTAAGCAATAAATCAGTAAATTAACTAATTCATCTCTAAATCAGCTAATCAGTAAACTCAACCAGTGTCATGATTTTAGTCATATTATTCAATCATAATTGAAACTATTTTACTATCTTTACAAGATAGTATTATTCTATAGTTAAACCTATAACAAGATATTATATAATTAAGTCAATAAATTACTAAGTTTACTTTGTATCATTCTTCAATCATTTGTATTGATTTTTTCGTTTAAAAGAAGGTAACATTTTCGTTCACAGATTTCGTATATTTTCTTTGCCAGGCCTCACTGGTGGCGAACCTAATTAGTGGTAGGCCTTATTGACAGTAGGCCTCGATAATGGTAGGCCTCACTGATGAACGGTCTCATTAGTGATAGGCCTCACTGGTGGTAGGCCTCACTTGTAGTAGGCCTCTCTAGTAATAGGCCAGGCCTCACTAGTGATTGGCCTCACTGGTGGTAGGCCTCACTTGTTGCAGGCCCTAATGGTGATAGGCTTCACTGGTTCTAGGCCTCACTAGTGATAGGCCTCACTGGTGGTAGGCCTTAATGGTGATAGGCCTCACAGGCACTAGGCCTGACTAGTTATAGGCCTCAATAAGGATAGGCTTCACTGGTACTAGACCATATGGCTAAAGAATCACGAACTTCACTCGGTTTTAATGTCAGATCATTTCTTAAGCCTTTGTTATATTTAGTTGTTGCACTTTTTTATTTTTTTGTTCGTTAATTAACGCCAGTCTAGGTCATGACAATTAGTCCATGACCCTGCTTAAGGTTAAGCACCAATATGTGTATGCATTTATTTCACAACTTTGTTTCGGATAAAAGTCGGGTTATTAAATGGCTGATAACTGCAAACGATCGAAAGGCAGATACCTCACAAGGTAATTTGAACTACCTAAGTGCCACATTTGTACAGTTATAAAGAATAGGACTTTAAATTGTTGTTTTTATTGCATTTATGCCGAAGAAGCTTATGTCTCTACAACACTGCGAACACTGTTAAAGGGAAAGCTTACTTTCTTTTTCTTATTGCTGATTATAGATTTGTCGCTCATTTTTCTGAGTAACTAGTTGACTGATTATAAAGCGAAGTTTAACATCTACTTCTGCAAACAAATGTCCTGTCAGAGATGCTCAGCTGGGATTTCGTTCCTATGACCTCTGGCTAAATTGACAGGCGTACTAGCATACATCAAACTGTCCGTTCACTGAGCAATCAGCTAATCCAATCAGCTGTTGTGATTTAATTAACATTTTCAACTTTTATACTGGTGTCGATTCTAGGCAGTAGGCTTTTAGTTGTTAAATAAGTCATTGTCGAATAACTACCTCCTTAACTCTACTGTAGCATACGGTAGATATATATGCATATTTTTATACTGTTATATTCTGCGTGTCGAGGCCAATATGACCTCTCTATATTTAATATATAAACTTAACATTTTACTTCATTGTTTTTGTGCGTGTTTACAACGTAAATTATAACAAATTAACCTGTTCATTTCAATCTGCTCTACTTGAGACGCTAATTTTACAATTTAATTTACTTTTGATCGTTATCGAATTAAATTAGGCCTAAATGTTTTTGTTTTGAAAATTCCAATACAAAAGCATAATAATTTCAAAAGCTGCCTTCTGTTGAAGCGGGAAAAGATGAAACGTGTAGAAGATTTCGTTTGAATAACATCGACCTTTGCTTTCCTATGAGCAGTTCCATATGCAGTTGAAGACCTATCTTTTTGAACTCTTTTTCCATCCAGTGATGAGTTGCAACCAGCGCGCAAATCTCCTTTTCTTTAATTTCCTTTATCACTGGATCGATATTTTTACATTTTGGAATATGCACCGTTTGAACTTTCTTTTTGTTCACCGGCGCTTGGATTTGTCTCAATGTTCGATGTTGTCATGGACGACAGTAGCACTGTAATTTCTGTTGTCATTGGAAAGTTTTAGGCAATTTGCTAGTGCCCGATTTAAGTGTAAACGAAAATTTCTTTTGTAGCATTACATGAATTATGTAAAATTCGCAAAATTCGCAAAAATTCTCCATCCTGTACGTAAGTTAATGAGACAGTCTTTACTGAGAAGATCTTACTGAACGTGACTCTGCTTGCGCTTCATACAAAACCGGTATAAACCGGTTTAACATCGGAGCCGTTGAGGACGTCGCTGTTTGCCACTCCAGGCTCCATAAAATGATAAATCTGACTTTAAGACTGAAACAGATGTAGATAACAGTATTGATATTCGATGCCTAAGAAATGAAAGCTTTTAGTTAAACGGATTACACTAATTATGAGTTAGAAATATATTTCTGAAGATTTAGAAATCTTAAAATAAAACTTTGGATAAGTAAAGTCCACTGAAAGCAATAATAGGCGACATAAGCGTTAATCAACACCTGCGTAGTAATAATGAATTCAGTTTAAACATTAGCCAATAAAAGAGGTTTAGATATAACAATTAAGTGTATTCACGATTATCTTCTTAATCAGCCCCCGTATCATCTCCAATTAAATATAATTATTATCTATTACAATTACGATTAATTATTATCTATTGCAATTACGATTAATTATTATCTATTACAATTATTATAATTAAACCGTTAACAATCGAGTCCGTAGTCCAACTGCTAATTATCCATAGGTACTCAGACTACTTCTCTTTAAATCTCTTGCTCCACTAACATCGGCTCTTGCGGTAACACTGAACCTATAAAGGAAACGTGGTCGAGTTTAACAGGCCCTCGCTTGCCAGCCCGACCCATTGCCTCGATGGTAAGACTCTTGACGGGCCTGCGGTTAACGGTTTTCAAGTCGAGCCTAACGGAGCTCTTGTGGAGCAGCGACTGGTCGATGGCTAGCACCTCGTCAGCCTTGCAGTACATGAGACTGGCGCGGGAAGGTTTGTCGACGTAGATCTTGAGGGAGCTGGGGGCACCGATGGGGGGAGCTCTGATGACGAGGGAGTCGACGATGACCGGAGCGAGGAATGGGACGTGAAGGACGAAGGATTGATTGTCCGACTCTACTCGGGTTATTCCAATAGGCTGCGGTACACAAGGTAGTGAAATTAATAGTAAAATTAATAGTCAAATCAATTTGAAGAAAGTTTTCGTTGGGTCTATTTTAAAGTTCTCGGACGTAATACTGAAGCACATTAAGCAGTACATACAGTCTAGAAACACAAAGTAACTCAAAGCAACACAAAACAACACAAAGCAACACAAAGCAACAAAAAGCAACACAAAGCAACAAAAAGCAACATAAGGCCTGCAAGCGCTGAAAGTGTTATTTCATTCATCATTATCAATTAAGAAAAAGTTTCCTGTTAAATATTCTGCTCTATCAACAGATTTATTAAATCTGCTCTATAAACAGATTTGTTTGTTAATGCAAGACGGTGAACAAAAAGAAAGTCCAAAACGGTGCAACTTCAAATATATAAAAATATCAGACAAAAATGTTATATTAAGAATTAATACAAAGATGATTAATTATGAATATTAATAAGATTAAGATCATGTCTTGTAGTATATAAGAGCACATTTTAATGTAATATGAAAATTGCAATGCAGTAGTGTACATAGCTAAAAGAAGAAGGAGAGGAAATATAATCAGTTATTGCATGGCCTACTATATTTAATATGAAAAAGAGAAAATTAATAACACGCTAGCTATATCCTACATTAAGGTGCGGGTACTTAAGCATGCCTTTTTTAAAGGAATCAACGCGTTAATCGATGGATTGCTCTTTATGGAGAGCGCAAACAGAATGTGAGTAGGGATATGTATCTTGAACCTGTTATCTGCTATAGAACACTAAAAAGACAAGTTAGTAAAGTAATAAATCCAAGTTTAACGTCAGTCAGACAACTACAGATAAGTTATGGTCTCACCCTAAGAGCCGATAACTTAAGGGGGAGATAGCCTATAAGAGAAATATAGCATAGAAGAGAAATATAGCCTATAAGTGAAATATAGCCCAGAAGAGAAATATAGCCTATAAGTGAAATATAGCCTATAAGAGAAATATAGCCTATAAGAGGAATATAGCCTATAAGAATAGTTTTTAGAGGAATTTAGCCTATATAAACAGGATAGTTTTCTCAGGGATTGACGCCCCCTGCACGGTAAATGTCAGTCAAAGCTGAGGAAGGCATAGGGGGCCCACCTTGTCAAAAAGCATATCCCCCAAGAAAATAATGGTATATCACGACAAAAATGAACTCCCCCAATCCCGTGCACCTCTTAAATGGGGAGGGGGTGGTAAGAATACCACGGCCAGTCGGCACCTTGGGTGCCCCACAGATATACCAGGAAGACATTCCATGCGCCCCAAAAGGATAGGTGTGGGCACATGGAATGTGAGAACTATGGGAGAAAGGGGAAAGTTAGGAAATGTAAAGAGGGAAATGGAGAGAGGGAAAATAAATGTCTTAGGGATGAATGAAGTAAGGTGATTGGGAACTAGAGATTTTGTAAGTGATGGGTACAGGGTTATATACTCCGGAGGAGATAAAAGGGAGAAGGGTGTGGCAATAATATTGGATAGAAATTTAAGTGAACGAGTAACAAAGGTTCTTCAGTGAAGTGACAGACTGATGTTAGTGCGGATCAAAGCAGAGCCAGTGGATTTGGTGTTTATCCAAATCTACATGCCTACATCAGCCTCATAGGATGAGGAAATTGAAACGATGTACGAAAAAAAGAAGGAATGATTAAAGGAGAAAAAGCCACAGATCAAGTGATAGTTATGGGGGGTTGGAACGCGGTGGTGGGTGAAGGAAGAGATAGAAATGAAGTTGGGGAATATGGTCTAGGAAAAAGAAATGAGAGAGGACAGAAATTGGTGTTGACTTTTGCAAAAGAATGAGATTAGTCGTGTCCAACACTTGGTTCAAACATGAGAAGAGAAGGCGTTACACATGGAAGAAACCAGGAAGCACCGGAAACGAGGGAAGATACCAGTTAGACTATATTCTGTTAAAGCAACGGTACAGGAATAGTGTGAAGAATTCAAGGGCTTATCCAGGAGCCGATATTAATTCAGACCACAATCAGTGGCAAAAGTAGGGCTTCAGTTGAAGAAAATAATTAAGAAGAAAAGCAGTAAGAGATGGAATTTAAATGGATTGAATGAGAAAAGAAGTCAGTTTCAGGAAGCAGTGGAAAGAAAAGTTAAGGAAATGAAGGACTACGAAAGAACAGGGGTAAATGAAAGATGGTGTCCGCTAAAGGAAGCTGTTAAATAGGTGCAAAAGAAGTTTATGGCTTTCTTAAAGCAAATACAGCTAAAAAACCTTGGATCACAAGCGAGATGCTTGACAAAATGGATGAAAGGAGGAAATGGAAAAGTATTGACACCAGTCATGGCCGAAGGAAATATAGAAGCTTAAACAGTGAACTTAGAAGAATTACAGACAAAGCAAAAAGATCATTGGTGGAGTGAAAAGTGTGATGATTTAGCAGAATATGATAGAAGAGGGAGGTCGGTTCTATTATACCAGGAAGTCAGGATATTAACAAGAACCGATAAGAAAAAGAAAGATGCAAAGAACATTAGTATAATGGGTAAGGATGGGGAATTGAAGACAGAGCTAGAAGTAAAAGAAAGATGGAGAGAATATGTAGAGGAATTGTATGATACGGCTGGGAAACCAGTTCAAGAGGATTTTAAAATAGAAGTAGAAAATATCATAGAAGACGATAAAAGGGGCTCCGATTTAATGAAGGAGTAAATTTATTCTGCAATTAACAGTATGAAGAAGGGGAAGGCAGCCGGAATAGATGAAATCCCAGCAGAATTCTTGAAAATGTTGGAAGGAGAAACACTCAAAAAGTTAATGGAGGTATGTATGTAAGTGTACAATACAGGTATTTGGCCAGACGACTTTACCAAGTCAGTGATGATTCCCATTCCCAAAAAAGCCAATGCTGTGGAGTGTTCGGATTACAGAACAATCAGCTTAATACCTCATGCATCGAAGATCTCATTAACGATAGTAAATAATCGCATTCAGGCGAAAGCAGAGATGATACTGAGCAAGACACAATTTGGTTTTAGAAAGGATGCGGCACAAGAGAAGCAATAGGAGTAATGCGGGTTCTTTGCGAAAGAAGCTTAGAATATGGAAATGACGTTTTTGTATGCTTTGTAGACTTCGAGAAGGCCTTTGACAGGATTGATTGGATAACGATGATGAATATCTTAAAAAGAATAGGAATTGACTGGAGAGATAGAAGACTAATTTTGAAGTTGTACATGAATCAAAGAGCAGTAATCAAAATCCAACAAGAATACTCAGAAGAAGGTGAAATAGGACGTGGAGTAAGACAAGGTTGTAGCATTTCGCCGCTGCTGTTTAACATTTACCCTGAGGCAATGATGGAGAAAGCCATGGAAGACTTGGAAGAAGGAATAAAAGTAGGAGGGAATTTGTTACAAGATGTACGATTTGCAGATGACCAAGGAATGGTAGCGGGCAGCGAGATTGGATTGCAGAAGATAATGGATTGGCTGAATGATACGGCCCTAAGATATGGCATGAAGATTAATATAAAAAGACCAAGGTTATGAGAGTGTCCAATAATAAAGGTGAAGTTAATATCACAATAAATGGTACAAAATTGGAACAGATAAGGAGTTTCAAATATTTGGGTCATACTATAACCGATGATGGGAAAAGTGAGACGGAATTATGCAGTAGGATTGCACAAGCAAAAGCGGCCTTTGGTAGTAGAAAAGAACTATTAACTAAAAGTCTAAAGAAAGACACAAAGATAAAGATAGTGAAAACTTTGGTTTGGACCACGCTATTGTATGGATGTGAAACATGGACCTTAAGGAAGATATTAGGAAACTGGAGGCTTTGGAAAAGTGGATTTGGAGAAGAATGGAGAGGATTAGCTGGACTCGAAAGGTTACAAATGTGGAAGTCCTGGAGAGAGTTGGCACAGATAGACAGTTGATAAATGTATTAAGAAATAGGAAGAAGAGATGGATAGGACACATTCTAAGGGGGGAAGGTCTATTAAAAGAGGTCATAAAAGGTAGAATGGAAGGACAAAGAGGCAGGGGCAGGCCGAGATTAGGTATGTTAGATGATTTAAAGACCCACTCATATGTGGAAATGAAGAGGAAGGCGGAAGACAGAGAAGAGTGGAGGCGTCATGGACCTGCCAGTAGGCAGTGCACTAAGAGAGAGAGCCTATAAGAGAAATATAGCCTATAAGAGAAACATAGCCTATAAGAGGAAGATGTTTGCGATAAAGTTCATAAGGACAGATGAGAAAAGTAATGAGACAACAATTATATAATTGAGAGGAAGACTGAGACATACCAGTTTATATGGATAGAAGAAGCCATCGCTGAGGGGCTGTACCCCGCTCCCACCGTGCAGCTCTATGGAGTCCTTATTTATGTACCACGCCAGGTTACCATGGGTCTTAGAGTTCCCGTCATTCGTATGGCTACCATGGCGACTAGAATTCCCGTCACTCGTATGGTTTCCATGGCGACTAGAGTTCCAGTCAATCGTATGGTTACCATGGCGACTAGAGTTCCCTTCACTCGTATGGTTACCATGGGTCTTAGAGTTCCCTTCACTCGTATGGTTACCATGGCGACTAGAGTTCCCGTCACTCGTATGGTTGCCATGGGGTTTAGAGTTACCATCACTCGTATGGCTACTAGACAACCCATGAGTTCTGTCACTCGAGAGTTTAATAGGGGATCTTCCCCTTGAGGCCCCGTCATTGGCTCGGTTACCACGGGCCTTGGGAATTCCTATGATCTTGATGTTTTTAGGGAAATTAGGGACTTTTTCGATCACCGGTTCATCAGAGGACATGGCTACCTCGTCATCTGCCCGTGTCCCGGAGTCGTCCAATCCAGCGTCTTCTGGTCCAGAGTAGAGCTTACGGATTGCCGAATCCAACTCCTTCTCGTCTGTATCTTCGATCCTAGCAACATTGTCCTGATTCCGAATGATCTCGAAGGTTGGCGCGAATGTGATTTCACACGTCTGAGAGAACTCTTTGGCAAGATGGACGTTGACGTAGAGAAAGTCAATTTGAGGGAAGGTGCTGGCTATTGTCATGACCTTGGGAGTTAGTGTCTTACAAATCGGACAGTCAGCCATAATAAAGTAGAACACCAAGAGTTTGTCTGCTGGCGCAGACACAATTTCTTCCAGGCACTCTTTAGTGGAAGTTATGATTTTCCAGTTTGGAACGGGTTTTGCTGCTTTTGACATCTTCTATTTGATTTCAAATGGATTAAATTTAGCGATGAGAGGGAAGTGCGGGAAAATTAAAGTGCGATAAATCTGATATAAGAGATTTCTAGACTATTTTCTGTTTCCGTTCGAATGATGAAACAGGTTCAAGAAAACTCTGCATTGATCAACTAAAACGCCTCATAAAGATGAAAACTTTTGGCTAAGGTTCGAACCGCTTTTGAAATTCGTTATAATAATACTATTAACAGTCTTGCATTCGGCTGAATTTCAAGATGATCTGTCGTAAAATTTCTTAGATACCATTTGGCAAATATACATATTTACTGACGCTGTTGTTACTTTATCTGTTCATATAATCATTATTCTACCTTTATTCTGTCAATCAAGACAATATCGATTAATATGAACCGAAACTGCCTAAAAACAGATTAGCTAAACTAAAGTGGTTCATTAGACGATTAAAATAAAAAATTCAGTAGCCAATATAGTATGTCACCAATAGATATTTTAGAGTCCTACTAGTGTGATGGAAAGTTATTTTAAATCCGCGCCGCTTCTGCAATTTATTCGCCATCAAAAGGCAACGATTACTAATAACCATGGAGAGGAAGGAGGAAATGGGCCTTAAACTAGCATCTTTGATTTCTGACCCTGTGTGCCGTTATGTTATCCCACTGCGAAAATTCTGAAATTTAATATAGATGCGAATTTAACAAATAGAAATAAGTTGTAATCGAAGCCTATCTAACATTATGCTCTTTGTTGTTAAACATACGCCCAAGAAGCTTTCCCGCAGTATAAGTCTAAATATTGCGTCACGCAGATTTTAAATAAACACAAAGATGCGCGAATCTGTTATATAAAGCGCACTATTTGAAAAATATGCACTCGAATTTCCGATTCTCTCCAGATGTAGGTTGGATGTTCCATTTTATAGACACGTGCGCACTGTTACAATATTCCCTATCTTTCAGTTTTAATCCGGACTTTTAATTTTTTTACCATTTTAGATCTAATTGTTCTTTTGTTAATCAGCACGGATTTGGTTCAATAGTCCTCGATATTGTCACTGCATGCTGACAGTAACACTCCATTTAATGTCGTTGTCAATCGACAAGCATTTAACTAGGCCTACCATGCAGTAAATGTCAGCTCTAATGGGGTAACAACAACATTGAACCACATCAGTTAGATACTTGCCACTGTTACAACTCATGACCACATCGAGCATTATTTAACCAACTGAGCCACACCGATTTTCAAAAGCAATTAAAGGCTTCATGGAAAACGATGCAAAATTCAGAAGTTCAAAAAAAACGTAAGGAAAGTGAGAATTAAGTTCTACATATTTTATGTTATTGCTATACATCTGCAGTCGCTACTCGTAGACATCATGGCTGGAAAAGAGACGTAGAAAATATCGGTCTTTGAGTTATATTTGTATATATGACTGCTAGCAATGTATTCATATTCTGTTCCAAAGACATTCATGTTTCTGAAGTTGCTCAAATTCCTTCGTAGTAAAAACAGGACGTTAAATCTTCACTGCACATCATTTAAGCATGACATATACAGTACATGGGTATGACATGTGTGTAACTATACCGAATATAAATTTTTAAAAAATGTTGAATGAGAGTGCTTGATATCATATTCGATGAACTATTTTAAAAAGTTTAATTTTCATTAATGTTCTAGTGTACATCCGGTTTGGTGAGTTGGAACTGAAACGTAAACAAATAATATTTTATAAGTTAACATTTAACTTAATTTAGTTAAATTTTTATTGATAACTTTATATCATATATGCTTACTACTTTCATTCACGTCAAAATTATTCATATTTCGTGATGTTCTAATATTGTCTCTGAACAATTAATCGCAAACTAATACTGTAGTCATAATATTTTAGTTGTAATTAAACATTAAGGTGACTTTTTCTAGATACATAAAAATTATAATAATAAACAGCAATTATAAGTGCTACTGTCATCAATAACAACATCGAGCACCATTGAGACAAATCCTAGACGGTGAACAAAATGAAGGTAAAAAACGGTTCAAATTCCAAAATCCAGAAAATCAGAAATAAAATTTATAGAGACCTAAATTGTTTAGGATAATAATTACGCCTCTTTATCTCTTCTCTATTTATTGCGTTTTAACTTGCTGTTATGTAAGCAACGCATCTGCAGGTATCTGTACATCTTATGGAACTGACGTCTGATCAATATAACGGTGAAATTAGATATTATGTTTAAAGTAGTGTGGTATTATAATAATATTAAGAACTAAGGATAGCTATCATTCCTTTACTTTTAAAACATTCAAGATATAGGCGTAATATTGTATTTCTTTAATTAGTCTGTGAAATTTTTTAATAGAAAATATAGGTCAGTGTGCCAAATCATGAATCAAATTTAAAGTTATAATATGACGAGTTGTGCTTAGCTTAGCTAAATTATCAAAGCTTAATATTGTAAATATCATAGTCTGCAGTGCTAATAATATCAGAAATTGATATTTAAATTTACTTATATTGTTAATGTTAATGATAATTAATGGTTAGAATTGATGATATAGTATTATATACTATTAAAATATCTGATTTATTTTATTGCTGCAGCTTGTTATATAGGTCTATAAAAAATTTATTGTCATCACTTACATCATCATTGGTTGAAGAAACTAACGTTGCTACTTAATTACTACTGTTATTGTTACTATTATTTAAATATATTGATTGCTACAATAATATCATTCTAGTTTAAACAGCAATTACTTTGTAAAAACTGTTGTAAAAATATACTGTCGCGTCAAGTGGAAATTATCAGTCTATATTCGCGTAGAATGAAATATTAACTTAGCATGTACTCTGTAGTAACTCCTCTGATAAAATAATATCCAATTAGATTAATAATTTAGAATTCAACGTTTACAGCAAATTAGAGTAAATTGCTACAGAAATGTGGTCATTCTTCTCAAGAGATCCTCTAAAGGATTTGCCGTATGAGCTGGGTGAGAAAGTTGATATACCAGGATATGAAGAAAAGTCAATCTGGAGTCTTCATAGTGGAAAGAAGAAGGTATATTGATTTAGATCTGGATTTGCTTTATTGCGTGTTAATGTCCATGTGTACAGTTTAACATTATCTTATATGATAATTTTAGGTCTACTGTCATAATTTAAGACTAGTGTAGAGATTATATTATATCTATAATTATAATATAATGTATATAGTGATTGTGTAGATCAATACTGAAAGACGGATTTGATTTGTTTATTTTTTTTACTGTTTTTAGGTTAATATTTCAATTATTTCTTCCTATTTCTTAATGTATTAAGAAATGGGAAGAAGTAATTCTTTCTATTTCTTAATGTATTAAGAAATAGGAAGAGTTGGATAGGACACATTCTAAGGGGGAAAAGTCCATTAATAGAGGTCATAGAAGGCAGAATGGAAGAAAATAGAAGCAGAAGCAGGCCGAGATTAGGTATGTTAGATGATTTAAAGACCCACTCATACGTGGATATGAAGAGGAAAGCGGAAGACAGAGAAGAGTGGAGGTGTTATATATCATGGACCTGCCAGTAGGCAATGCACTAAGAGAGAGGGAGAGCTTCAATTTGAAAAGTTATAGGTTTTAGTAGAACTGCAGCTGATCTTAGTCATTCTATTGGCCTTCACGCAATTAGACTTAACAAATGAACAGATATAAAAAAATGAAGGCTCAGAATATCACCAATAAGTCATTAAGTGTGACAAATGAATTATTTAAGGTATTAGGTCAAGATTAGATATACGTAATTTAGTTTATTTTGTATTATAGTGCATTAGAAGTACAATTAATTCCTTAATCTATATAATTTAAATGAGTTTCCTATATTGTTATATATTTTATTTATTTATTTAAAATAAATTGTTATATATTTTCAGAGTAATGGCGATCCAGTGTCTATATTTGCATTTGATGTCAAGAGTGCTAGTGAGGCGCAGGTATCTATTTACTTCTAATGTTTTTATTTATTTACCTTTTATTTTACTTACCTTTTCCCACCATAGACGTAATCAACCTACCCTGGCCATTTTTGATCACCTTTCATTTAGGACCTTACTTCTCATCAGCACATTTCTTTTGCAGATTGGTCTGGGTGAATTGATCAGATTGGTCTGGGTGAATTGATCTGTAGTGATGTGTGGGGACGTCTCTGACATCATCCCTGGATGAGGAAATTGACATTAAACCTTTATTATTATTATTATGATTATTATTATTATTTTTTATTTCTAATTTAATTGCCCTGGGCTGTGTAATGCCCTGGGCTAAAATATAAGATAAAAGAAAGACTTTATTTAATTAAAAGAAAGATGAAAATTATTATTATTATTATGTACTCCTTTCAAAAGTTCAATAATGGTTATGCTAATCATACTAGTGGGTACTCAGTACCGTAGGGCCAGTGATGGGCAAAATACTTTTCAAAAGTATTTTTTAAATTCTTTTTAAAATACTTGTTAAAAGTATTTTGAAAATACTGCAATAAAATATTTTTCAAACGTATTTTGAAAATAGAAATAAAATAGTATTTTGAAAATACTTTTGAAAATTCTAAAATACTTTTTTGAAGAGATTATCAAGGCACAAATGACATGATAGTATGCACATTGTTGGTAAAAATATTAAAATTTTAAAATAAAATAATTTAAAAAGTTAATTTTCTATTTCACACTAACACTATTTTTAAATAGTGTTAAACTTTGAAAAACTTAATTTAAGGCCTTCTTTCATTATTTGGCTGGAGCTAGTGGCGAAGTCGGTAAGATACTCGACCGCGGATCAGTTGATGCTGGTTCAAATCCTGTGCTCGCCCGTCACTGACATCGCTTTCGAGTGAGGAAACTGACGTTAACCTTAGCTTTACCAGCTTTAGCTTTTTTATTTATTAAATAAGAAATTTAATTTATTTACTTTGAAGTCATTGCATTTACCTAAGAAAAACTAATTCTTCCATTTAATTAGTTTGACCAACAGTTCACACCTTAAGATCAAACTAACATAGATGTGAAACATTCTTTTAAAATCTATGTAACTTAAAATAACAATTAGGTTGTAATTTTTCCATTTTAGGAATATAATATCTGATTTTACGAGTGTTTACATGATTTTATGGGTGTGCTGTGTTGTGTGTCTTGTATGCTTTGTGTGGGCCTTGCTGCCTGATTTCTAATTATAAATAAATAAATTAACTAATTAACAAAAAAGTAACTTTATGTAGCATTAATTGAATGTAGAGAAGATGTTTTTGAAAATACTTTTTAAAAGTATTTTGAAAATAGGAAATAAAATAGTATTTTCTATTTTGAAAAAACTTTTTGCTTTTGAAAATACTTTAATGCCCATTACTGCGCAGGGCTCCTGTTTATTCATAGTCGACGTTACATTGCTAAATTACAGCTGATATCCTATATATTCCTATTTTTACTATCGTCTGGTTTTAGACTCATTATCAATTGAATGAAATTTTTGTCACTTGGAAATATACTTGTTTTCGAGACCTGAGTTTCTATGGCTGATTTTTAAACTTATTTTTAATTTTTATTTCATTCATTGCCCGCTCTCAGTTTTCACCACATGATTCAGTTGACATCAAACGATTGACAGCTGTCAGTGTTTTATATACTCAGATGAATGCAGTATGTATGCACTCTTTGATCCATTTGCTGGATCAGAAATCTTTTTCTCAGGCAGCAATAGGTAACATTGCTTTCTTAGCTTTTGTATTTATTGTCATATATAATGTTGTGTAAAATGTTGCTTTTAAAATACTGTGTTAAGGTTCAGCTGGCAAAGTCTGCTTTCAAGCGTCTCAAGACAATGAGGCATCCAAATATTCTCACCTATATCGATGGAGTGGAGGTTTGTGCTCACTTATAACAGTATACAGTGCGATGCTGCAGTGTGGTTAAATATGACTACATACAGAGAGTGTAATTCTCTACTGTTGATGAATTTTTAGCAATAAATCAATAAATAGATGGCGGTTGGCTTCTTAAGAAAATTGTAAGTAGGCTTCCTGCTCCAGTTGTGATTGTAGATTTCTTAAGAAGATGAAATTCTTAAAAGTCAGAGCGTGATTCTTTGTACCCTTTAGAGGAACCTGGATTAATGACAATGATCAATGAGTGCCCTGGTGTTCAGGGAAAGAGATCAGCTACTGCTTTTAGCTCTCTGTTGGGAATATGACAAATACTTGACATTTATCACTCTAAGACTTTTTCAATATTTCATTCTACTTTATACTGAGTGGTAGCTATGTTCGTAAATGATATTGTTTCTGGCATTTTCTCTAAATATATCAATCGTATCCTTTAGTACACATGCATTATGAAAAATTCAATTTAACATTTACCGTGTCTAAACTTCATTTGTCTCTAATTGTTAATCAGGTGATTAATTGTAGTATTAATTGTGTTTATTAACTGATTGACTGATTGATTAATTGATTGATTGATTAATTGATTGACTGATTAATTGAGAGTATGAGTGACTGAGGAAATGAGTGATTGATTAATTGATTGATTGACTACAGACAGATAAATCAGTTTGCATAGTAACTGAACCCGTGGTGCCTCTAGAAGTTTATCTACAGAACAATCCACCAGATGTCGCTGGTCCTAATCAGCTTGCGGTGTCATGGGGTCTTCATCAACTGGCTGTAAGTTAATCTATGTTTCATTTTCTGTTATTAGTGGAAACTTTGTGTAACGTTATAGTAATTAAATTAAGCTAACTTTGATTATAATTAAACTAAGCTAACTTTGATATCACTCGCTTTCCCTCTCTTTATCTCTCTCCCTCTCTCTCTATCTACACCTAATTGGAAATATTGCCGAGTAATACTTCTACGGAATACGTTTTCGACACTTTCATGTTTTTTGGTTTATATTTAGATGAAAAACTATTACATTGAGTTTTATTTAGTAAAAAAAGATTTAAAATAGCTATGATGTACTTTTTCAACTACATACATGCCAGTATTTAAGCATACAAACCATCAGATGCAATAATCTCTTATTTTTGGATAGGAACATTATTGCATATTTATTTTTATGAAATAAACCCCTTCACATTAGCTATGGCTTTGAATTGTTTAGTTGTAAGTCAGAAAGAATGTGGTTTGATTGATTGATTAATTGCAGAAATCACTAAGTTTTCTAGTAGTAGACTGCGCTCTGATACATAATAACGTAGTTTGCACTAATTGATTGATTAATTGCAGAACTCACTAAGTTTTCTAGTAGTAGACTGTGCTCTGATACATAATAACGTCAGTTTGCACTAATTGATCGATTAATTGCAGAAGTCACTAAGTTTTCTAGTAGTAGACTGCGCTCTGATACATAATAACGTCAGTTTGCACTAATTGATTGATTAATTGCAGAAGTCGCTCAGTTTTCTAGTAGTAGACTGCGCTCTGATACATAATAACGTCTGCACGGCGTCAGTGTTCGTGGACAAGGCCGGGGAGTGGAAGCTAGGTGGGATGGACTACATGTATCCCATCACTGAGTCAGCGTACGGCATTCCCATCAAAATACTCCCAGCTCTCGAAAAATATGATCCGCCAGAGAAAAGCACAAAAAAACCTGCAGAAAAATGGTATCCTTTTTCTCTTTTCTTATTGTTTGGCATAACAAACTGTAGATTCTTTTTTACAACAGAAACTTCTGAAGCTTAATTTTGGATGACTGTTACAGAAGTACTGTTGTTTGACACTTATTATATGAGTTTTTTCTTTTATTCTGATCAAGATTGAAGTGTCCAATATTTTTTCTGACATTTTAGTTTATTAGAAACATTGAGTAATCTCTGTTCATCTACAAATCGTAGAAACTAAATTGTGATGGGAACTATTATCGCAAGTAGATGCATAGCCAGGTATATGCTTATCTTATTTTATCTTTGGCTAATTTTCTGGATTTTGGAATTTGCACCATTTTTGAACCATCTTTTTGCTTGCTGGCTTGGATTTGTTTAAATAGCATTTGATGTTGCCATTGATGACAGTAGCACTTTAATTGTTGCTATTATTGTGTAATATGTAAACTTTGTAAAGGTTTCTTAATGTAATAATTGTCTTCTTCCATAGATGAGGTCATGAACTTCCTTCTTATCTACATAATATATCTATATATATATACATGTATATATATATATATATACATAAATATATATATCTATCTATATATATATATATTTATATATATATATATATACATGTATATATTTATATTATATATATATATATATATATATATATAAATATATATATATATATATAAATATATATATATAGATAGATATATATATACAGTATATAATATATATATTATAGTATATTTCTTGTTGATTTAAGGAGTGCTCTTATGGAGCAAGAAAACAGACTTTGAGTGTGAATATGTACCTTGAACCTGCCACTTGGCAGTGCACTGAAGAAGAAGTATATTTACTATACTATACTTACATATACTATATTTCTTTTTATACTTTTGTATTTTTTAACATTTTTATTTTGTATATTTTGCTGGATGTTGTGTGTTCTTAGGTCTACAGACATGTGGTGTCTCGGATGTTTAATCTGGGAAGTTTTCAACGGCAGCTTTGCTAAAACCACATCTCTTAAGACCCTCGGAAAGGTACAGCATGATTTATGAACCTACTCTACTATTGTTTGCTGTTTAATTTGTGATTCAGTAGCAAATGAATGTTTAACGAACGTAAAGACACATAATTAACTAGAAAGTTTATCAAAGTTGTTAGTGATTAGTGATTGTTAGGAGCATATAGAAAATTTATAATAGTGTGTCCGTCTAAGTGAAAAAAACTAACAACTTAACTGATTTTTTTAGATAAATCTAGAATTATTTATTTATTTTTACTTATGTTTTGCAATAAAGGTTATTTTTTGTTGTACATTTTAGAGATCGTGTTAGATTTTATCATTATGACATAATAGTTTTAAGGGATGTGCAAACGTTTTTCTGGTTATGCCAGAACTCTTGAAAAATTGTATTTTTATTTGCCTCAAAACTAAAAGTGTAACTGCATTTTTAGCTGACAGCAAGAGAACAGTTAACTAGATCAGTAATATTTGTTACGTTCCATAATAATAATAATTTTTAATTAGTGGGACTATATCTGTTACCATTTGTAACAGTTACAAATGTTATTACGTGTAACTCAACATTGGAAAATTCATTTCTGCAGTCTTTAGTTATTGTATATTTTTATAAGATGTATAAATATGCGTCATTAGGCTAGGTCTAAAATAGAAAATAAAGCTGGAATTTTCATTCAAATAGCTATTTACCTGCTTTTTTGTAAATACAACTGTGTAATGTCACTATCTAGTTTAAATATGTATATTGTGTTAATTAAGTGTATAGTCTATATGCATTCATGTTAGTTAACTGTTTAGGCCTATTTTTATTTGTGTTTTGAATGAGTCTTAAACAAGCTGTAATTTGCTTTGTGACTCAGAAACTGGTATGTTATGTTATAATGACTCCACGCTGGGAGTTTTGTAGATTTTCTCTTCTTTCTTACCTGCGTGAGATGCGTATTAAACAATTTATAGATACCCAAGTCACTGGTGGCCCAGTACTGTGAACTGGTTGGTGCTAATCCTAAGTCGAGACCTAGCCCCATGAGCTTCATCGAGTCATGTAGGACATCCGGTGGCTTTATGGATAACAAGTTTGTCTCTGCCATGCTGTTCCTGGAGGAAATACAGGTAAAGGTCTTTTATTTGTGTTTGATTTCTTTAATTTATTGCTTTTGGAGTTGACTGTCATAGGTATTGTTTTATTTGCTACAGCAAAGAAATTAGATTAAAAATTAGTCAGTGATTGTGAAGGTCAATAGATTGTAGTTATGCTGCTATATTTTTGTAGTTGTAAAGAACATTAGAACTATATTTAGAGAATCTATATTGTTTTGTGTATTATATATATATATTATATATTTGTCAGTTATGTTATAATGACTTCACACTGGGAGTTTTGTAGATTTTCTCTTCTTTCTTACCTGCGTGAGATGCGTATCAAGCAATTTATAGATACACATAGCATATGGCACATAGCACACTGTATAGCACCTACAAAATATAACACATAGCATATAGCACATAGCCAATAAAATTGATACTCAGAAACTCTGATCATTTAAATACTAATTACAATATACTGTATGATTACAGTATACTGTATATACTCTCAGATCATTTAAATACTACAGTATACTAATTACAGATACATATAACAACAATAAAATGAATCAATCAATTCTTTACGAGTCCATTGATATTCTGTTTTTGACAGAATCATGGCTCTCTCCTGACACTCCACCTGTTGTCCTTAACTCTCTCACTCCCCGTGACTATTCCATTCAACATGTCGGTCATTCTTCTGGTCGTGGTGGTGGCATCGCTGCTATTTTTAAGTCAACGTTTTCTTTCTCTGTTTGTAATTGTTCTCCATTTTTATCCTTTGAATATCTGTCGTTCCGTCTTGTATGCAAATCCAAATCCTATCTCTTTGATTGTCTACAGACCACCTTCTTTATCCAAGGCCAATTTCATTTCTAATTTTTCCTTGCTTCTTGAAGATATTGCCTCATCACCCACTGATTTAATAATTATGGGTGATTTCAACATCCACCTTGATTCCGATGACCATTATTCTTCTGCCTTTTTATCAACACTTGATGTCTTTGATCTCACACAACATATATCTTCCCCTACTCACTCCTTTGGTCACATTCTTGATCTGCTTATTACTCGAAATAATATGTCATTTCTTGATCATGGAATCTCTGATCCTTGATTATCAGATCACAGTGCAATTTTTTGTAAATTGCCTGTGACTGTTAATGTACACCCTTCCAGAACACTTAAAACTTATAGAAAACTCTCTTCTATTAACATTGACACCTTCTCTGCTGATATTGTGTCCTCTTCTTTGTATTCTAATCCGTCTTCAATTTTTGCCGAATATTCAGCTCAATTTAGCTCCGTACTTTCTTCCATATTAGACAAACATGCCCCTCTCACAACCATTCATTGCCGCTCAAGCCCAAAATCCATTCTAGACAAGGTTTATTCCTGGTTTTTCGCTAACCATCTCGCTGTTAATCCCTCCAAAACTGAATACCTTTCAATTGGCACTCCTTTTCAAAGAAGTAAAATTACCAATAACTCTGTTAATTTTCAGAATCTTGCTCTTTCACCTTCTCGATCTGCCAAAAACCTTGGAGTCATATTTGATGAAAACCTTGACTTTAAATCCCATATCTCTTCTGTTTGTCGCGCTTCTTTCTTTCAGATTCGTCAGATTAGGCAAATACGTCCATCCCTTACTAGAAATTCAGCCACTATCCTTGCTAATTCTATAGTTCATTCAAAGCTCGACTACTGTAATTCATTATTACATGGATTGCCTACTTCTTCTCAATCGTTTGCAGCACGTCCAAAATTCTCTTGGACGTGTTGTTTGCAAGTCCTCTCGACTTCAATTTCGCTCTCTTTTTTACTTCGCAATCTTCACTGGCTCCCTGTTAATCAACGCATAAAATATAAAATAGCTCTATTAACTTTCAAAACTCTGCGATTTGGCAAGCCTTCTTACTTATCTGAAATCTTTCTTCCCTATCTCCCCTCACGTACACTTTGCTCCACCGATGCCAATCTTCTCTCAGTTCCAAATATTCTCACGTCATTGGGCAGACGTTCATTTTCTTACGCAGCACCCACAATCTGGAACTCTTTACCTGCTAATCTTCGCTCTTGTTTTTCTCTTTCAACATTCTCTAGCAAGCTTAAGACTTACCACTTCCCACCGTAGACATAATCAATCTACCCTGACCATTTTTGATCACCGGACTGGCTTTCGTTTAGGACCTTACTTCTCCTCAGCACATTTCTTTTGCAGATTGGTCTGGGTGAATTGATCTGCAGTGATGTGTGCTGTTGGGGACGTCCCTGACATCATCCCTGGATGAGGAAACGGACGTTAAACCTTTATTATTATTATTATAATATATATATATATATATATATATATATATATATATGTATGGATGGCTTGTGTTTATATTGATTGTGTACTGTAGCTTTTGTATTGATGGAGCTTAATTCATAATAATTACAACGGTGTGAGCATGTGCAATTGTGCATGTACACTATTCGTTGATTATTCAGTTTTGCCGATTAATTGTACCGATTGATGGACATGGTAGTAGAACAATTGCTTGAACAGAAGGATGCCTTCTGTTCAAGTTCTAACCTGGCCGCTTCTGACTGATCTCTAATATTTGCCAAGCATATTACTACTCGTTTAATTGATTGATTGTAGATAAAGTACCATACCATTTTCCCCGTGTTGTGTCCGTGTTTCTTGAAGAATAGACTAACCGTGTAAATATGCACGTATTGTTGAAGGCGACTTAAAAACAAGATCCAAACCAGCATCAGAACATACAGTTGGTGAGCGCCTAGGCTTCAGTAATTGCCACAAAAACTTAAACGAATGAATAAACTTAAATCCCGACCCTGGTTAAACTGGGATTTAAGGGAAGATGATGATAATGATGATGATGATGATGATGATGATGATGATAATGATGATGATGATGATGATGGTGTAGATAAAGGACCAGGAGGCTAAGAATCAGTTCTTCAGCTCTCTGTCTGGCTCGCTAGACTCGTTCCCTGTCTCGTTCTGCACGCAGAAGATTCTGCCTCTACTCATACATGCCTACGAGTATGGTAACGCCGGGTCTGCTGTACTCACTCCACTATTTAAGGTATCTACTCTCCAATCAATCACTCGATATCTCAGTCAGTCAATCCGTCAGTCAGTCAACCAATCAGACAGTAGCTGCGGAACTTATATCCTCTGATAATAACGTGATAAATATATGAAAACTTATAAAGAAACGAATAGGGAAACAGATAAGCAAAATTATAGGGAAACAGAGAAACGAATAGGGAAACAAATGAAAGTAATAATAAAGTAACAAATAAGTAAACAGGTAAAGAAACGTAATATATGGAAACAGATAATGAAACGAATAAGGAAATAATAGTAATAATAAAGGTTTAATGACCTTTTAGGATCCTAGTATGATGTCAGGGACGTCCCCATAGCACACATCATAACAGATCAATTCACGCAAATCAATCTGCAAAAGAAAAGTGCTGAAGAGAAGTAAGGTCCTAAACGAAAGCCGGTCCGGTGATAAAAAATGGTCAGGGTTGATCAATTAAATCTGCGGTGGAGAAAGGGGTAAATGGTAAAGAGCACTCAATTATACCTCTGAGCAGTCTAGTGTTGTGAAACTCTGTATCTTTAATAAGTCCTATTCTTCATTAATAATTTTATGTATCGTTGTTACATGCTGCTAGATGGCATTTTACAAAGTTTTTAGTGCAGAAGTAAAACTACAGTGCTTCGATTTGTTTGTTTGTAGCTGGGCAAGCTTTTAGAGACAGAAGATTATCAGAAGCGAATTGTACCGTGTGTTGTAAAACTCTTCTCCTCAACAGATAGAGCCACCAGGGTCAAACTACTGCAACAGGTCTGTTCATTGTGCATTCATACAGCTAAAGCTTTTACTGTCTGGTATGCAAGTCTTTTTCCTAATTTTTCATGTATTTTTTCTCATAATTTTTAATATATTTTTTATTTACGAGCACAAACTAAAGCGTATCATCTCACAAATATACTTTTTATATAGTAATATATTATTTATATTATCTTTACAAAGGTGAACCATTAATATCTTCTTAGTGGACTAATTTCACACTGTGAAAGATAACTTGTACTTTAATAGGTTTCCTGTATTCTCAGTTCTACTTAATTGTATTATTTTATATACTTTATTGTATATACTTTATTTATTTAGTGTAACACAGCTATTTTCTGTATTAATTATTGATTCTATTTAATAACGTCCTGTATCTTGAATCCTGCCATTAACTCCAATAGAATACATGAAACAGACTTAACCTGGCAGCTCTAATAATGTACATCTTACAGTCTGCCATTAACTGTAATAGAATACATGAAACAGACTTAATCTAGCGGCTTTATTAGTGTACATCTTACAGCCTGCCATTAACTGCTATAAAATACATAACACAGACAAAACCTAGCAGCTCCATTAATGTCCCTATTCGTAAAACACTTAATTTTGCTAATGGTCCAAAGTTCTAGTGTGTCTATTAATAGTATTAGGACAGCACATCTTTCTTAGTAACGAGTTTATAACTGCTGCTTGGATATTTATTTGCTCTGCTTCCCTATGTTGTTCTTGTGCTATGTTCTCTCTGTTGTCATTAGGCAGAAAGCGATTTTATTCTGCAATAGTGTTGTGTATATTTCAGATTGAACATTTTATTGAGCACCTGACTCCCTCTGTTGTCAACGATCAGATATTTCCCTCCATTGTAACAGGCTTCATGGACTCCAATCCCGTAGTGAGGGAACAGACTATAAAGGTAACCAGTTTATTGCCATAAGTAGTAGGATTATTGGGGGGCTGGCACATTATGATTTTTAAGCACAACCTAAGATTAAAACCTAGCTAAATTTCCTTTTTAGCCTTGCCCTGCCTTGATTAAGCATACTGAGATGAACGTTAATCATTTCAAGCATAGAATAGCCTTAAAACATAGCTAAATTCTATTTTAGCCTTGATGCATAAATGTTCCATGAATATTAAGCACAGACATGCCTTGAGTCTTGCTCATTTCTATTTTCTGCCTTAAAATTTACACCATTGCAATTGAAGCATAGCCTTGCCTATCAATAATCTAACACACAAGCGTAAAATCAAGCACGCCCACGCCAACAGCTCACGAGGACAAAAACGATTTCAATTCACATCATTTCATCCACAAGGCAGAGACAAAATGATTTTAACAGGCATCTTTAGCCTTGATACCTAAGCTTATATCTATATTAGCCTTGTCATCAACGTATGTACTGAAAGTATGATAACCACTCTCCTAGCCTAGCTGTAAACGGTCGGGTTAAAATAACGCAGCTGTTCAGCTACCTTAAAGAAACTATACATGTATGTAAAAGCCTATACCCGAGACAGCAGAGTATACTCTCAGATACTTAGCTTAAAATAACAGCTGGATGTTTATATATACTGAGCGCTGTAAAAAGCTCTAGTAAAAAGACACAGCTACTCGATGCCGATGCTCAGATGTTGTAACTCTGTGGAAAGCGAAAGTGAAAAGCCTATACGTGTATATTTCTACAGTATACTTTCCAAAATTCATAAATGTAGTTACTTTATGAAGCAATCAATATATTTACTGTTACCCAAATATCAAATTCATAGCCATCTTCGCTGTGTCTTAAGCTAATGTACGTGGTACACTGAGTTACACATCAGCAGCTATAATCTTTTTATAAGACAGCAGAGTATACACGAGTAGACTCTGCTGCAGCCTACACGCTAAACAGCTGGAAAGTTGAGCTTCAGACCAATTGGGTAGGAATCCCTTTTCAAACACACCCTTAATCCGACTAATTCTAACTCTATCGCCAACCTCAAATTTTCGATTCGTTTCCAAATTTTTTATAACATAATTTTCATATTAGAAAACTTATTAATCTATAATAATCGGAGTCTGACCATCGGATGTTAGGTACATCACTCTATCGGAAAGTATCGTAACATACATATGAGTATGTTCTGGAACATTTTGACTAAATTTAAAATTAAGTTTCATATTCATAACATCAGTTTTGATTCTTTCACTCTGATGTCTTACATCAAAGACTACAAGTGGAAATAGCTTTTTGTAATTCATCATATCGATCTGTGTACCTCCAATTAAATGATTAAAACCAAAGTGTTCCTTCTTAAATTCATCCGCCATAGCGCAGAAATCTACATAGTCATTTGTAGCAAAGTTTATTCTCGGTTCATCTGCAGGATATCTCTGATCATTCAATTCAACAAAAGCACTAGTCAAGTTAAGGTGATCAAACACAGCTGGATTTTGTTCCTGTGTTCTTGATTTGTCAGTTTGAAATCCAACAATTATCCATCTAGGCTTTTTACTTCCAGCGTCTCTATTGATCATCCATTCAAATTCCTGCACGTTGTGCGTAACTGTAGTATGTTGGTCAGTTCTTCTGCTAAAACTTACTGGAATTTTCCTTTTACTTACAACAGACTCTCGCAGTGAAGTTATCATTTCAACTGACGGTTTTATTCTTGGTACCATCCACCTAATATCCGTTAGTGAAACTTTACCTTCAAAAACGTTATTCGCTTTATGAATAGCCGAATTATTAATCACTCTAGTGAGTCGCAACGTATGACGCAAATTGTAAAGTACTTTGTTATAATCGGAAAATCCAAATAGATGCGAAAATGGAATGTTGAATGAAAATTGACCTGGCGCATCGTTGTTCATTAGAAGTTGTCGGCGAATCGCAAATCCTTCATTGTAATCTGGATTTTCTTGCGGTGTAAAAAGATTGGCAGCAATATCTCCGCCTGGTGCAACTGCTGGAGATTGTCTATATTTGCAGGATACTGCGCCAACATTAGTGTCCTTTCTCCAACTTTGATTCAATCCCGCGCTGCTATTGAAATCGTCAGGATAAGACAGATAACCCAACATTGACGTAGTCTGTCCTGGAAAACGTAATATTTCAATTGATTTACCTCCTAGAATATACTCAATATCAGAAAAAAGGTATGGAATAGCATTATTTATCAAAGCTATTTGAGCTGTTCTATCAAAAGCATTGCCATTGTCATTTCGAACTAATCTTCCCTTTATTTTAAGGAAGCTTTTAGCTGGGTTGTAATACGAATCACTTGCAGGAATATCAATTTCAATAACATGACCATTAGAATCAAAGTCGGCTTTAGTCTGTGGAATAAAAGACGAGTATTGACAACTTTCTACACTATTGTCTACAATAATTGACGTTGGTTGAGAGAATATTTCGTTTGGCAATTCAGTTTCGTACGGAGAGTTGTTTGGCTTTTTAGATCCGTACATCAACCAATGAACTTTTATCGAACCAGAATCTATAAACTCGTAGTGAGATATTTTTTGTGTTTGTTTGTCGGTACTTCCATCATCTAACGTGTATAGATTGTTAAACAGTCCCTTTAATTTGTTTCGAACTATGGGAATGATGTAAGCTTCCTGGACATTTACATCTATAAAAAGTTTTGGAAAGTGAAGATGGAATCCGTTTTTTATGTATTTTATCCCATTCAGTTCTACAACGTATGGATCCTTTTCAAGAAAAACACAAGTCAATGCGTCATCTGGAACATTTATCAACACTTCATTCTTTAACGTTTCTTGATAAGCTAAGATGACTGTTTTTACTTGATCATATGTGTATATTCTAGGAGGAATTACGCGATTTAATCTAGTTTTGAGATCAATGTCTACCAAAACTGGCAGTTCATTCAATGGTTTTTCAGCTAAATATATAGGGTTTGTGAAGTTGGCACATTCAGTGTACAAATTCCAAAACTCCAACAATCTTCCACTCCCAATGTTAATCTTACCGAAAGCTGATTTTGTTTCTTTGATTTCATACGTATCCGCCTTAGACTTGTTGAATATGTTCTCAACTTTAGACTTTAGTGTCTTATACGATTCTCTTACTTTGCTTTTAATGTTGCTTGGTACATCGCTTACCAGCCAATCCCAATATGATTTGATAGTTGCCATTACTCCAGTCTTAATTGGTGCAAGAATCTCAGTTTTTATATCAGGCACCGGTGTGTCGAGCAAATTGCCATAATGTCTCTTGGGTGATGGTTTATATTTAGTTGGAACTAAAATCGGTTGTTGAATATCTGGTACAGGAGAATTGAGCAAATCTACAACACCACCGATTGTTTGTGATGTCGATGACAACGCATCAATAAGCTCTGCCTTGCGAAGAGAATAGTATCTTTTAATACCTCGTTGCTTCGCGACAAGTCGCAATTGTTTCACCGTTTGAGTTTCCATTTTATATAAGTAAGAAAAAATATTTAAATAAAATTCATATATTTTTAATTTTTATTATATTTTCATTTTCTTTTCTATATTTATGTTTTTGCTATTCACGGAATGAGTACCACTCCACTACTGAATCTCAACTTTCCAGCTGTTTAACGTGTAGGCTGCAGCAGAGTCTACTCGTGTATACTCTGCTGTCTTATAAAAAGATTATAGCTGCTGATGTGTAACTCAGTGTACCACGTACATTAGCTTAAGACACAGCGAAGATGGCTATGAATTTGATATTTGGGTAACAGTAAATATATTGATTGCTTCATAAAGTAACTACATTTATGAATTTTGGAAAGTATACTGTAGAAATATACACGTATAGGCTTTTCACTTTCGCTTTCCACAGAGTTACAACATCTGAGCATCGGCATCGAGTAGCTGTGTCTTTTTACTAGAGCTTTTTACAGCGCTCAGTATATATAAACATCCAGCTGTTATTTTAAGCTAAGTATCTGAGAGTATACTCTGCTGTCTCGGGTATAGGCTTTTACATACATGTATAGTTACTTTAAGGTAGCTGAACAGCTGCGTTATTTTAACCCGACCGTTTACAGCTAGGCTAGGAGAGTGGTTATCATACTTTCAGTACATACGTTGATGACAAGGCTAATATAGATATAAGCTTAGGTATCAAGGCTAAAGATGCCTGTTAAAATCATTTTGTCTCTGCCTTGTGGATGAAATGATGTGAATTGAAATCGTTTTTGTCCTCGTGAGCTGTGGGCGTGCTTGATTTTACGCTTGTGTGTTAGATTATTGATAGGCAAGGCTATGCTTCAATTGCAATGGTGTAAATTTTAAGGCAGAAAATAGAAATGAGCAAGACTCAAGGCATGTCTGTGCTTAATATTCATGGAACATTTATGCATCAAGGCTAAAATAGAATTTAGCTATGTTTTAAGGCTATTCTATATTAGCCTTGAAATGATTAACGTTCATCTCAGTATGCTTAATCAAGGCAGGGCAAGGCTAAAAAGGAAATTTAGCTAGGTTTTAATCTTAGGTTGTGCTTAAAAATCATAATGTGCCAGCCCCCCAATAATCCTACTACTGCCATATAGGATAATTTTGTATTTCCAAATATTGTGATTATGCTTTCTTAACCTGTTATCATCATCATCATCGTCCCTTGAATCCCAGTTTAACTAGGGTCGAGATACGAATAGACTTGATCCTTTCGTTTAAGTTTTTGCAATTTCTGGAGCCTAAGCGCTCACCAACCGAATGCCTTTCTGACGTTGGTTTGGGTATAGTTGTTATGTCGCCTTCTACGACACGGGCATATTTACACGGTTGGCCTATTCTTCAAACAACCCGGACACAACACGGGGAAAAATGTTTTCTTAACCTGTTAAATTTAATAATTGTTTCTGCGATAATGATATAATGATTTCACTTATTATTATTTAGTTTCTCTTAGTGGGTAGTTGTTTTATTTGACGTTATGATCTTCTTAAATAAACATATTCGTCTCTCTCTCCTCTTTTATGAACAATGGTTTAGCAGGTAGGTTCTGGCAGATGGTATGTGTCCTTTTAAACTCTTTCTGTTACAAAATGCTTCTTTTGTTCATGAAATCATCCCATTCATGAATATCTTCATTCATCAGTTACAGTACAACTTAAACAGTTGAAGAACTATCAGCATCCTCATCTTTTTCAGTTTCATATGCTCTGATCAGATTCATAGCATATGAAACATTCAATCATTCAACATTCCTCTATTTGCATCGGTCATTTTCAAGCTGAACTGTCGTTGTTGTTGTCATAGAGTTTGCGACACATGGCCAGTATGTTAAAACATTGCTGTTGTTGTTGTTGTTATAGAATATGCAACACTTATCAGGTATGTTAAGCTATTGTTGTTGTTGTTGTTGTTTAGAGTATGCTACACTTGACTGGTAAGCTGAACTACTGTTGTTGTTGTTGTTGTTTTTATAGAGTATGCTACACTTGGCTGGTAAGCTGAACTACTGTTGTTGTTGTTTAGAGTATACTACACTTGGCTGGTAAGCTTAATTACTGTTGTTGTTGTTGTTTAGAATATGCTACACTTGGCTGGTAAGCTGAACTATTGTTGTTGCTGTTGTTGTTATTTAGAGTATGCTACGCTTGGCTGGTAAGCTGAACTACTGTTGTTATTGTTGTTGTTGTTGTAGAGTATGTTACACTTGGCTGGTAAGCTGAAATACTGTTGTTGTTGTTGTTGTAGAGTATGCTACACTTGGCTGGTAAGCTGAACTACTGTTGTTGTTGTTGTTGTTTTTATAGAGTATGCTACACTTGGTTGGTAAGCTGAACTACTGTTGTTGTTGTTGTTGTAGAGTATGCTACACTTGGCTGGTAAGCTGAAATACTGTTGTTGTTGTTGTTGTAGAGTATGCTACACTTGGCTGGTAAGCTGAACTACTGTTGTTGCTGTTGTTGTTGTTTAGAGTATGCTACACTTGGCTGGTATGTTAAGCTAAATAGTTGTTGTTGTTGTTATTATTATAGAGTATGCTACACTTGGCTGGTAAGCTGAACTACAAGAATCTCAATGAAGAACTTCTGAAGCACTTTGCTCGCCTGCAATCCAGAGATGACCAGGTACGTCTGGCCTGACCTATAGTTGTTACTGTGTTTGCTAGTTACCCTTTTCTTCTGTTTGCTATTTTATGTTATTAACATACTCTCAAGGATTTATATTATTAGCATGCTCTCAATGATTATATTCGTTGAAGAAGATGTAACGCAATGCTGCGGGCTCAAAGTTAACATAAATATTACTGACACTCTATGGTTATTCCTTGTTGACTGTTCTTTTTTCCATATTCATCAATTACGTCATAGGTCTAAATTTTGACCCGCTTGCCTTGGATCTTGGGCGTGCACTGTTTTGATCTCGCTTTCTTTTGTGGTCTCTGTGTACTCAGTCGTCATCGTGTGGTGCTATGGCGCCTGTTTGTGTAGAGTCTGCAAGAGGCGTCCCTGACATTGCCTTGCCTTATGGCGAGGAACCTGACGTTAAATTCTTATTGATTGATTGATTTTATAAATAGCGATTTATCTGTTCATCTGTCTATCATTTTATTGACTGATTGATTGACTGATTGATTGATTAGGGTGGAATAAGAACTAACACAACTGTATGTCTTGGTAAGATAGCCTGTCATCTTCATCCTCAGGTCTGATGATTCATAATTAATTTTTTCACGTTACAAATATAAAATAATTATTTGATGACATTATTCTGCACTACGATCCTAACCAACGTCAGATAGGGCATTCGGTTGATGAGCGCCTAGGCTCCAGAATTTACTACAAAATGTTCTAAATGAATATAAAGGATCTACTCGTATCCCGACCCTAGTTAAACTGGGATTCAATGGAAGAAGATCATGATGATGATGATGATTTTATTATGTTATTAAATTTAATAGTTGCTTTTTTATTCTTTTTGTCTGTGTAATGTAAGGTGACTTTTTATAAGTATAAATCCAGGTAAACCTTTAGAAAGAGAAAGAGATTTTTAAATGACAGATTCTGAGGTGACTTGAACTCTCGCGGGTTTGAATCCCAGCTGCGCTGATCTGAGAGTAAAATCTCGGACATTCACTGGACTGGTTATACGAAAATGGACTAAGTTGCCTAACGGTTTAAACATGTGGTATTAAATGTGATAGATATCGACATAGTTGATCATCGTCATCATCATCATCCTCCCTTGCATCCCAGTTAACTAGGGTCGGGATACGAATAGACTGTCTCAAATCCTGTCTGTCCTACACCACACCACCAGCCAAACCCCTGTTTGAGACTTAGTTCCCATATCGACATAGTTGATCATTTCACTATAATGCGTGTTTACATGATATCCCACATGTAAGTAAGTAGTGATGTTTGTGTGTGTATGTAAGTTTGTCCCACATGTAAGTATGTTGCGATGTTTGTGTGTGTATGTAAGTTTATTCCACATGTAAGTATGTTGCTATCTTTGTTGGTGTGTATAGGTTAGACAGAGAGTCCTGTCCTCAGCCTATCTGAGGTCCATCAAGGACCCTTTCCCACCTGCCAGGCAGGCTGGTATCCTAGCAATGGCCGCCACTCATAATTTCTTCACCCTACAGGAGAGCGCCGTCAGACTACTGCCTGCCCTCTGTGCACTCACCGTCGATCCTGATAAAACTGTTAGAGATCAGGTGGAAAAATAATTCTTCTATGTCGATAAGTTCTTATTGAAATTACTGCTTATTTTGAATAAATGTGAAGGACTGTCGTTTAATTATTTTGTAGAGGTATCTGTTTATAAAAGTCTACTAATCTTCATCCTAACATCATGTATAGGTTTAATGGCTGAATGAATAGAAAGGTTGTCAGGCTGTAGGTCTTCGATTCAAATTCCAGTTGGATCATCTCTGACTGTATCCTTTGTGTTATGAAAACGGACGTTGTCCACCTACGTGTAGCTCTGTATGATAATTTGTGAAATTACTTTCAACAGAAATCCTGAGCATCGTATCTTGAAGTTAAGCTCAATAAGACTGTTTCTTCTAGCCATGATATGTCATTTAGTATAATGTTAGTTCTTTTGTCCTGATATCAACGGACGGTAAACCTTTATTGATATTATTTGTAGTAATTGCGATATGTTGGGGATATTTCACTGCAGGCGTTCAGAGCTGTTAAATGTTATCTGGCGAAGTTAGAGAAAGTTTCAGAAAATCCGGATCTGATGGCTGAAGCTGGTAATGACTTATTCTCTATGTCATGCGTAGGATTAGGATTTACTTTATTCGCTTAAATAATTATTCTTCAACCATATAGCGAACATGTCCACATGCTGTAATGGAGGATATAAATTCAACTACCAATGACGCAGTTCTACATCCTTTTCTGTACCTCAGTGAGTCTGTAGACATTATCAGAAACTGTACATTAAAAATATCAAAAGATCTAATTAATTTTCGATGTTGCTAATGTTGATATTGTATTAGAAGGTACCATCCTAGATCAATATGGAATGGGCTAGATTAGATCTTAGGTCAGTACCAGCAAGTTCAGATATTAGATCAACATAATAGCCTTACAATCAGATCTTAGATCAGTGTGGTATATTTGAGATGGATCTTAGAATATCTATAGGTACGTATGAAACATGTACCATTTCCAATTTTTCGACGATCCTATGTTGCTATGCTACTATGTTTCCGTATTCCGGTAGTCAGCTAGAGAGAGTTCAATTGTGCTCTTTCTGACGGTCGTTTTATTTGTATTCTGTTTCGTTGTATGCGCTTTGTGTATATTTTGATTCAGTTACAAATAAATGATCATGGTTCGCTTGACTAACTGACGGAATTATTGATTTAATTAGCTTATTGATTTTTAATCGATTAATTGATCAATTGATTGATTCAGAGAAGGACGTTAACGCAGGAGGAACCTCTGCCAGTGGTACCGCTGGTTGGGCGGGTTGGGCTGTTTCTGGTATGACTTCTATCACATCGAAAATCTACCGTGGTGGTAGCGCTGGCAGCAAGGCAGCTGCTGCTAAACCTAAAGCTGCTGCCTCTACTGATTCTGGACAATCTGCTACGAGCAAACCTGCTGAAACCGGTTCTGCAGGAAATACAAAGAAACCTGTTCAAGAAAACAAGTCAACTGTTAAAGAAGAAGAGCAGGAGGAGGAAGAAGAGGAAGAAGAACAAGAACAAGATATTTGGGATGATGCAGAGAATTGGGGCGAAATGGAGGTCTGTCAGTTGGTTGATATTTATTTTATTTTGTTCTTTCTGTAGAATAGATCAGCTCGTCAAGTCACAGTTCAGTCGAATAGATCAGTTGATCAAGCAACAGTTCAGTGAATAGATCAGTTGATCAAGCAACAGTTCAGTAGAACAGATCAGTTGATCAAAGCAACAGTTTAGTAGAATAGATCAGTTGATCAAAGCAACAGTTTAGTAGAACAGATCAGTTGATCAAAGCAACAGTTTAGTAGAATAGATCAGTTGATCAAAGCAACAGTTTAGTAGAATAGATCAGTTGATCAAGCAACAGTTCAGTAGAATAGATCAGTTGAACTAGCAAACAGTTCAGACTGCGCAAAAGAATTGTTGTATAACAAAATCAAAACTATCTTCTGGTATCGGTAGTGAGCCAGATTACTCTGCCATCAAGACGTTCTCGGTTCTTGTGAAGTAAATGAAATGACAACTCTTGTCTCACCAGGATGAAAAATAGTTTTATATTCCTCCTCGTCTATAATATTAATAATAATTATAGGCTGACGAATGCTATATGCTAACCCTCTAGCCTCACATCTATTGTCTATTAAAACCTACAAAAAAGAAGTCATTTACTTGTCTAAGTGATTTCATTGTAGCTTTTCTATTGCATTTGAGCGCAAGATACTTCTAGCTGCTGACAATCCAGGTTTAGTCATTGTTCACGGGTTAATTAATAGAACCAAGATGGGTTCCAGAGCATTCGACATCTTTGGACAAACTGTTTTGTAACAATCAGCTTGTTAGTGAAGAAGCTTGATTTTATTTAATCATGCTCATAATTAGATATAACATAACATAACATAACAGCACATTGGGTCAGGAAGCACAGATGCTTGTTTAAAGCCCATTTCCTCCATCCCCTCCATGGTTATCAGTAATCATTGCCTTTTGAAACTAGAAGAGTATCAAAAACTAGAAACCTATACTAGAGCTAATGTGGCGTGTTGCCAAGAGCGGCGCTTATGTTAATCCTCTTATTAGTACTGCTAATCCTCTTTTGTGCCTCTATAGTGTTACCAGGTTTTCTGCCTCAACGGTTTTACCATATTTTCTGCCTCTACAATGTTACCAGGTTTTCTGCTTTTACAGTGTTACCATGTTTTCTGCCTCTACAGTGTTACCATGTTTCTGCCTCTGCAGTGTTACCATGTTTTTCTGCCTCTATAGTGTTACCATGTTTTCTACCTCAAAAGTATTACCATGTTATCCTTTCTACAGGAAGTGGATTCAACGACAGCCAGTCAGAACGCGTCACGTGGTGCTGCGCAGTCGACCAATCAGAGCTCAGGGAATGGGTGGGACGACGATGGTGCCTGGGACAGCATTGAGGATGATGATGATGATGATGCCACTAATGCTGCTACTGCAGCGCCATCTGTCAGCTCAAGGGTAATTAGTCTCTTGGTAATAAAGACAAAAGCTTGTAAAGCTAATGTTAACGTCAGTTTCCTCACTCGAAAGCAATTTCAATGATAGACGAGCCCAGGATTTGAACCCCGCACATACTGATCTGCGGTCGAGTACCTAACCGACATCGGCACTGGCTCCAGCCTAGTGCGTGATTACGAATAGACCAACCAAAAATAGTGTGTTTGAAAATAGCAAGAAACTGTTTTGCTTCATGATTTCTGTGTAAGTCAATCAGGGTCATTGTAACTAATTGTTATTCCAGATCTTCCGTGATGGGCGGGGATTATTTCTTCTTGAACTTATAGAACAGTATTCTCTGAGATAGACTGTAATAGTAGGCATTGTTGAGCCGAGTGAAATGAAGTCTGGTAACTTCGTTTTTAATGAAACTCTTTATGTGAATGGTGTTTTTTTAGAATTTAGGTCTCATATTGATTCAATTTGATTGCTCTTGGAAAATTAATTTTCATTCATTTATGTACCAGATGCTTGCTTGATTGACTGATTAATGGATTGATTAGTTATTTTATATATTTACATGTTGTTTTAATGATTAATTTGTTGATTGATGGATTGATAAATTGACTGATTGACTAATTGATATATGACGTCCCTGACATCATCCTTGTATGAGGAAACGGACGTTAAACCTTTATTATTTATTATTATTATTATATAATTATGTAAACAGTTATCACTGACACCTGGCGTAATTAATCAATGATTGATTGATTTTGTAAATACAGCTGTAATATTCACCTGTTACTATTAATCTATAATTGATTAATTTCTGAACACAGCTGTCGCATGCACCTCGTGAAAACACTGGTATATCTAGCAAAGCTTCTCTCTCCTCATCCACTAGTGTCAAGCCAAGCCCTGCTGGAGCTAGGCCGGTCGCTGATGATGCCTCATCCATTCCTGCTAGCTCCTACAACTGGAATCAACAGCCATCCACAAACGACGACGAATTCTTCAATAGTCTCATCGACAGCAAGCCAGGCGTACGTATTAGACTTTAGCCGTTATCTTAATGCCATGCCGCTATTCACTAGTGAGATAATCCACGGTTTAAACCTCAACAGAGGCATACACAACGGATTTGTCACAATTTGGTATTCGGTAAGATTTAAATCACGATTTAAAGTAAGGCGTAGCTGCGCCTCTGTCTTCGGAGGTTTACTCATTGCTGTTATTGAGATTAGGAGGTTTACTTTGCGGTGCTTTCGCGGCGTAACTTTATCTACGGATTAGGGCTTTTTGTTTACGAAGCAAGTTGATTGGTCGATCAGTCTAAATGAAAGCGCTGTCATTTGCTGAGCGCTATAATTTTTGCAGGCGGCCTTGAAGTTAATTACCACGCTACGTTGCTAGTGAATACCGAAATTTCTGATTCGCAGTTTACCCCGCTTCAAAGGCGTAGGTGCTCGACGGATTAAATCGAGTCCAGTAAATACCAGCAGAAGTAACTCGCATTTTTACTGTGACAAACGATCATTTGTGAATTAAACGTTGATTATAATCATATGACCTTTGGGACTTTCACAAAATTTATCACTTTTAGTTGCCATTGTGCAGAGCTATTTACAGGTCTTGCAAAATCTAGAGGAATAATTTATGGCCATCAGAGTATTTAATATATTTAGAATTTATATGGAAGCCCTGTTACTATAAATGTATAATAATTGTGATTTATATGATGTTGATATAGGCACGCAAACCTCAGAGTTCTCTGTCTTTAAGCAGCCAATCACAGAAGAGTTCAGCGGTTAGAGGAGGAGCTTCGAGCACCAGCAAGGCGGCCTCCAAACCTTCTGGCCCCGCCTCCAAACCTTCTGGCACCGCCTCCAATACGGGTTGGGATGATTGGGGTAATGACGGGTGGTGACGATAATGATTGGGGTCAAGGTAATAATAGCCATGTTTATTTTGATTTTATCAATTCATTTCAAACCACAAAGTAAATATGTAATAGTCATGTACTAAATTAATACATTTTTGCTATATATCATCATAAATCTTCACTTGAATCCCAGTTTAGCTCAGTTCTGGACAAACTTTAACACTATATGAGCAATGTGTAGTCATGGAGTATTTCTTATGACTTTTTAGCAACATTCTTTTGAATACCAAAGTTTTATATGTAAGTTTAACAAATTTTTAACTTCGCACAACACACCAGAAATTATGGACGCGTTGTAATATATTGCTAAGTACCATACATATTGCACTTTGACACGTTGATTCGTTGTGACGACAGCTCGAGCTTGTCGATTCGTTATGACTCTTATTTCCATGCTTCTGAACCTTGACGTTAACCTGCACGCAGCTTTACTAGTCGCTATGTGATAAACTGCGGTGTGCTAAGTTCAGGAAAACTGTAACGAGATTAGTGAGATTTCTGAGTGTCTGACGGTAGCTTTGCATGGTTGAATTGTATTTATTGCAGAAGTTGTGGGCTTCTGATCTTGGCTTTAAATACATCACATGCCTAATTTTTTTTTTAATGTGAGTTTAACGTAAGGGTTAGAGCCCGAATGGCTTCTCTTCAAGACGTCAGATGTAGAGGAGTACCCTGAAAGGTGAATATTAGAGATTTTACTCTCTGATCAGCTCTACCGAGAATTTAACCCTGGACCTCAGGAACAGCCATCTAAAACTTAATGCAGTTAACGGCCTAACGCGCTTACACACTGAGCCACCGAGACATGCCTAATCATTACTGAAATGTTGTATTGTGTAGAATTCAGTAGTTCATCGGGAGGTAAAACTTGAGGCAAGCCGGCTCATGGCTCTAGAACTTAAATCTCTCATATCGTCATTTAGTCAAGCCAGTTTACTGTTACCCAGCAGATAGAGTGGGAAGGGAGAGCTAGTGGAACTGTCAACAATTTTGCGGGCGCTTCTTTTCATTTTAGTGTCTCCTAGTATCTGTACTATGGACCACTAGCACGGGAAAAATGTGAGCTTGTTGAACTGAGTCACCCTGCGTTCCCCCCTCGCCCACTTTAACTGCTGCTAGTACCATTTCGTGGTATGAATACTTGTGGAGATAGGTGTATTTCTTCTTCTTCTTCAGTTGATGATGATGTTCAGAGATGTATTTAGGCGAGAAATTCAATATTTTTAATTAGCGTACTTTACATTTGGCTCTGCCATATCATCATATTCCAAAATATTTCTTAAATCGTTGAAATTTGATACTGGCGATAGCAAAATGCGTAGAAATTGACAGAAAAATTATTCATAAATCCTTGTCAGCTTTTGATAAACTTTTATTATCTACTATTCGTTTCCTGTACATGGCATTGGATTATTGCGAGTCTTATATTTGCAACAACAACAACAGGAACTACCGTCATCCGTAATGTCATTGAGCTTTAGGAATCTTGTTGTGTTGGAGCTCTAGTGTTTACTAATAATAATAATAATAAATAATAAAGGTTTAACGTCCGTTTCCTCATCCAGAGATGATGTCAGGGACGTCCCCCATCACACAGAGTCTATTACTATTGAGTCCACTACTAGTTTGCATCACTGAGGGTGATAGAAAACTAGAATAAAATATTTCTTTTATTTTTTGAATTATCTTCAAATTTGTACGTATTTAATTTGTATGTGCAGTGGGTATGCAGGTACATACATAGTAGCAGTTATTATGTAGATTTGAATTTCATCCGGAGCTTTATATCTTGATCTAATCTTACGGGGACTTGTTAAGATGCTGTCCTATTGACTGCTGTCCTGTTGACCCGGTTATGCTATATTAGTTTGCATCGTTAGAATTTGTTAGGTATGCGAATCCGGGTCAAGTAATGTAAGACATATTCTACCACCATTATTTTATTAATTTTTTATTTTATTTTATTTACTTATTTATGTAAAATTAGAGCCCCTAGGCTCCAGAAATTGCTAAAAAATTATTAAGGAATGGAAAAGTCGCAAATAGGGGATTGACTGATGATGTGATGAGGGACAGAGAGGATTTGAGGCAGTCTATTCGTATCCCGACCCGGGTTGTGCTGGGATTCAAGGGAAGATGATGATTTACTTACTTATGTAAAATTAGAGTACAACAGAGGATTGAGACAGTTAAATGGATAAGTTTTATGCCGTGGCTCTGTCAATGTGCCGAACACTGAGGGAGAGAGATGTATCGTTTTGTGGGAGATCATTTTGTTGATCTCTATAGGCAAAGTGTTAACCGAACGCTTCGTCAGTTTCGTCATCCGATGGTCGCATAGTCAAAAAGCAGTTTCAAACAACATTGTGCCTGATGTTGTTGAGCTGTGGCAGCCATTGTATGTGCTGTAAGTAATGATGACATAGATCTGTAGATGTCGTGTAACCAGTCCAGTCAAATTACTGTATAAATCATGCACTGGGTATTTACATGTGTGTAATTATATGATTATATTTTCTCGAACGTGACAGTTTTATTATAATATTTACAAATGTTCAAAGTTAATTTTTGAATGTGTCTAGAATATATATCAGCCTAGTATTATGCATCATCAGAATCACGTATTGCTTACTACTTTTAATTGTATGTTAAATTTTTTGTTAAGCTTAAAGAAACAAATTCACAATTGTTATGAAGAGAACTTGTCTTTGTTTAGTTCTGTTTTGTCTTTACGGCTATTTTCGTTTTCATCTCTGACTTCAACCGTTTTGAGGAATCGGACTTTAAGTTAAACATTTATTATTTAATTTGATTAATCTTAAAATTAATTCTGGTTTTGTCATTAGTATAGGATTGATTTACATGTATATATAGGACGAAGTTAGCAAGGTGTCATTGTTTAGGCCTCTCTCTCTTAGTGCACTGCCTACTGGCAGGTCCATGGTATATAACTCCTCCACTCTTCTCTGTCTTCCGCCTTTCTTTTCTTTTCCACATATGAGTGGGTCTTTAAATCATCTAACATACCTAATCTCGGCCTGCCCCTGCCTCTTTTTCCTTCCATTCTACCTTCTGTGACCTCTTTTAATAGACCTTCCCCCCTTAGAATGTGTCCTATCCATCTCTTCTTCCTATTTCTTAATACATTTATCAACTGTCTATCTGTGCCAACTCTCTCCAGGACTTCCTCATTTGTAACCTTTTGAGTCCAACTAATCCTCTCCATTCTTCTCCAAATCCACATTTCCAATGCCTCCAGTTTCCTAATATCTTCCTTCCTTAAGGTCCATGTTTCACATCCATACAATAGCGTGGTCCAAACCAAAGTTTTCACTATCTTTATCTTTGTGTCTTTCTTCAGACTTTTTGTTAATAGTTCTTTTCTATTACCAAAGGCCGCTTTTGCTTGTGCAATCCTACTGCATATTTCAGTCTCACATTTCCCGTAATCGGTTATAGTATGAGCCAAATATCTGAAACTCCTTACCTGTTCCAATTTTGTTTAGGCCTATATAACAATAATAACAATAATAATAGTAAACGAATGGATAAACTTTGAAAGTCTATTCGTATCCCGATCCTAGTTAAACTGGGATACAAGGGAAGATGATGATGATAATGAATAATGATATAGTAATAAGAATAATAATAATAATTGTACTGTGTTCAGAAAACACTTCATGCAAATTATTTTAAGACCTATATGGATTGCATTACAGGTTGTGAAGGTTATTATCAATCCTCTCTATGATTAATCTTGTCTTTGCTATTGATATCTCCAGCCGGCAGCAAGCACCGACACGTGATTAACCTTCACTGGGCCTAATGTAATATCCATCATTTACTGACTGACCTGGGCTCTGACCCCGACCCAATTGCATTAGATGCGGACACTCTAACCGTTATTCTATATCCTCTACCTATATAATGACTTCTATATATTAATTATCCTATTTCGCTGTTTATCAATAAGGAATATTATCAACTAATCGTTCAATATTGTGTATTCTGAAAACTGATTTTATTCGTTATTTTATTTTATTTGTTTATTATTTTCTCTTGCACGCGTGTTGTGTCCTCGCTGCTGGAGAATAGACCAACCGTGTACTGCACGTTGTCGCAAAAGGCGACAAAGCTCAAAGATCCAAACCAACGTCAGAAAGGGCATTCGGTTGGTGAGCTTGTAGGCTCCGTAAATTTCTACAAAATTTTCTAATTCCAACCCAAGTTAGACTGGTATTCAAAGAAAGATGATTATGATGGTTTTTCTCTCTAGTACAATAGGTTACTTTACATGAATTGATACATTGAAAAGCTTGTCGCATTTAAACATTTGTATGATACGCAATGCAATGCAACGGACATGTAATGCTATATTGTCACTGGCTGGTGTATTTGTATACTATTGAAAGGATTTCTTAAATTACTCGTCATTATCGAATGTATTTGTCATTATCGAATTAACTCGTTCATTCAGTGTATCAATGACTGATAAACTCATATTTCCGTTGTTTCTTCAGATGATTTCTTTCCTGTAGGATTTTACGGTAATTAATTTTGTCATTTAATAAAGTCCAATAGATGATCATTTTATAAGTTGGTAATTAACTAGAGACTCGTACCTTGTCGAACAATAACTCGATAAGCTTCTGTCTGCGTCAGATTTATAGCTGACAGTTGATACATTTATACAGTGCTTTCTCTATGATACATAGTACACACTGCTCATATATACACTGTTTTGTTAATAATGCATAGTACACATTGGTCATTGAAACATTGCCTTCTTATGATCGTATTCTGCAAAAAGTCCATAGAGATAAGTTCGATTTCTACTTCCATTTTATTTAAAACTCAAAATCTCTGTGTAAAACAAAAGAATTTCAATTTAAAACTTCATCAAGAACTATTTTATAGTGCCCAGTTACTGTTTACAAAGCAAACGTTTAAAGCTTTGGAAAGACCAATTTTGTATTCGAGATCTCCATTACGGCAGGGAGAAATCTAGTGGTACTATGCCAAATAATATACATGTACGTTAGATAGGAATAACAGCTGCTGCTGTAGACTTTATCAATTAGTCATTATTATCCGCTGATCTTCGAATCCTATGACTAAATTCAGCCTAAATTCAGCTTTCTCCTACCAAAATTGCAAAATGTATGAATAAGCCTACGAAAATTTAAAATTCCAGCTGAATACAGAATTTTGGACCCTTCTCCAGAATAGAGCATAATGCATATATTTATTAGTTTATCAGTTTTACACGATTGCTAAAATCACGCCCACGTTAGGGGTAATTCGGATAAACTTTGAATCAAATGAGCGGTTTGCAGCGTAACCGGTATTTAATCGGTTCTACAATCACGTGACAGTAGCGCATCTGAGACTGTATAAATGGCGAGTTCCTGGCTGCTTGTTACAATACTACCAAAAATCCAAAGGCCTACAAAACAGGAAATACGTCAAGCCTATAGCTCCCGTCTGAGCCGCTTCAATTTTGAATGATTCATCCACACTGTAACGGCGTCCTGAAGAGAAGATCAAAGACCTTCTGACCTTGACGTTAAACTCAACTCACATCGGCATCGACATCGGCTTGTTACAATCGTTGTCAGTTTACTGATACGTTAACATCGGGCAGTGGTGGTACCACCCGGGAGTGGGTGGGTATATTAAAATGTATAGTTTTGATAGCTAAGGAGAGTTTATTTAGTTTTTTGTGTAAAATGGCTATTGTCTTTGCTGTAATGTTTGGCATGTGGGGTTTTGGAGGATGTGTAGGCTTAAGTCTGTTGTAATTTGACAAGTATTAGCATATTGAGTATTATTTTTTTAGTGTCTGTTATTGTACAGGTTATCAGTACAGGTATGCTGGTTTCATGATTAGTACAGATATAGAATAAAGAAAAACAAGTAGTGGAGAGCTCTTAAGAGAGGGCGGGGGGTAGTGTTGAGAACTTGAAATTATACATATATAATTAATCTACAATTAATTATTATAGATATAGTTTACTCCATAATCATGCATGTATTGGACTTATGCTATTGGTCAGGCAGTGGTCAAGCTGCAAAGTAATTGAATCTGATTGGTCAGTTACCAAATTACCAAGCTGCACTTGTTATAGAATACTGGCAGATTCGGGGAAAATAAGATTATTATTGAAGTTGTGGCGGCCGGACGGGCAAGTCCACAAGGCGTAGGCCATGGGCCGAAACCGGAGTCGATGCCGGAGTATTGATATTTCAGGGACTGTGTGTTTAAATCGGATATTTAGTTTTAAATTTTAGTATTCATACATATTAAATTGTAGTGCTGTTTTTTATTTACTATTAAATTGTGAGATTCTAATTAGAAATCTGTGCCTTGACTTCGATATTTCATCAGTAAGGATTAATCACAGAGATCCTCACAACTACTACAGATCGGAGTCCCACACACCTCTGAGAAATATCATCTCTGGTGTACTAGAGCAGGCCAAGGCATTAAATTATAGTCACGGACCGAACTAACGTCCTGTGCTGTGCTCCAACGGCGAGTTGCGAGGCTGAAGGCACCTTCAGCGACGCGAGCGTTCCTTATAAATGGAACGTTATTTTAAAGATCTTTGAGTACAGGTTACTATGTAAATATGTTTAATACGTTATGCTATGCTAGATGTGTAGGTAAGTTTTGTTTTATTTTGCTTGGGTCTCAAGCAAGCAGTTTTGCCTTCTAGCCCAGTGTTAGAAAGCAAAACTAGGTCATTAAAAGAAAAGATAGGTCTTTATTTTGGACTGATTATCTGGATTTTGGAATTTGCACCGTTTTTGGACATTCTTTTTGCTCGCCGGCTTGATTTTGTCTAAATAGTGCTCGATGTTGTCATTGATGACTGTACCACTCTTATAGTTGTTATGTTATGTTGTTATGTTTGTATGTTTATTGTTGTTGGTTGATGTCAGTTTGTGGTTTTAACAAGGACTTGGTAGCATTGTATGCACAGCGCATGCGCGTCACCTGATTTGAATGTTGATTTGTTTATGTTGTTATACTTCTGTTTGTATTTATTTTATTTCCGTAGATTGTTAAAAAGTTAGGCTCATTGGTAGTCTTAGCGACACAAATTGTATTGTAGTAATATTGTCAGCGGTGATATTTGGTACTAATATTGTGTTTATAATTCTGCGGAAGCACAATTTTCCGATATTATGTATAGGTTATCAATATCTTTATAAGGTTAACAATTTCGGTGAATGATCTTCCATAACAACAACAATTAGAGTGCTACAGTCATCAATGACAACTTCGAACTCTATTGGGACATAATCAAGCAAAAAGAAGGTGCAAAAACGAGGAAATTCCAAAATCCAGTAAATCAGTCCAAAGTAAAGCGAATTTAAAAAAGAGGTTTAGACGCTGGTCGCAACTCATGGACACTGGATGGAAAAGAGAGATGGAAAAGATAGGTCTTCAACTGCCTATGGAGCTGGTCATAGGAAACAAAGGTCGATGTGATTCAAACGAAGACTTCCGACGATTGGATGGAAGTGAATTTCAGATCTGCGGTGCATCATGCTGAAAAGAATGATTAGATAGCTTAGAGCATGAAGGTAAGCTAGTTCCCACAAGACTCCAAGAGTAATTAATTTAGACGATCGAATGCAGTGATTTAAAATGATGCAGGCTGCATCACTTTAATCAAGTGAGACATACAAGTTTGTCCAGGGATGGTGATGGACTTACAGGTTAATGAAGCTGTTTTGTAATTGATATGCAGTGCAAAGATATTAAAATAGACGTAACTTATGAGTACTTAGAACTACAAGAATTGCTCTGGCAAGAGAATTCTGAACAAACTGCAATCGATCAATCTCACAGCCACGGAGATTTAAAAACAGGGAATTGCAGTAGTCCAACTTGGATTGCACAAGGGATGCTCCAATTGTAGCAGCTGTCTTGCATGACAAATACGTAACTATTCAACAAAGATTACAGTCAAGGAAGAAACATGCTTGTGAAGTTTTAGTTATGTGTTCATGGAAATTTAGGTGTTTATCAAGGATTTTGCCGAGATTCCTCACTGAAGAAACTGGTGATACTGTAACACCCGCAGTTAACGAAAGATTTTTCGCTTTCACCTTTAGAAGCTGTTGAAGTTTCCCAACCAACAAGAATTCAGTCTTAGTTGGATAAAGTGCCAAGAAATTAGCAGACATCCAAGAAGATATAGACTGAAAATATTCCTGCAGGAGGGTTTCATCATCAGAAAAGTTAGGGGTGAAACAAGTGTAAATATGTGTGTCATCAGCATATATAGCTCATGATCAAGAGAATGAGACGCGATCAGAGAGCTTGAAGTTGTGGTATAGAGATTGAAGAGGAAAGGACCAAGAACGGTCTCATTATTTAATTGTGATATTTCTTGCACCCTTTTAAATGTTAATTTTGGAAATTAAATTGCATCTTTTTACATTCCTAACTGAAATATCTACAAATAATAAAGACAGAAATATGAAGTTAGATTTACTACATGATTCTGAAATGTAAGTCTATTTCAATTCTGCTGTTATACACAGGGCAAGATACTTTTTCAGATGTTGGCAGATCGCTAAAAAGAGATAACCAAGTATATATGTATAACACTGCACAGCAGTTTTCTTGGATATAGATTAAAATCTGATCTATGATTTCTGAAATCTAGAATACTGGAATAATTGACTTGAAATGGATGACAACCCAAACGGAGGGTAAGCTATATTGTTTTTTGTATTTAATGCATGCCTAATTTAACCCGTGTTTTGTCTGGGTTGTTTGAAGAATAGACCAACTGGTGACTTCACTTGGCTTAGAAGGCGACTAAGACACTAAGAAGATCCAAACCAATGTCAGAAAGGGCATTCGGTTGGTGTGCGCGTAGGCTCCAGAAATTACTACAAAATTTTATTAAACGCATGGAAGAGATTATAGGTGATTGGCTGATGATATGATATGAGAGAGAGTAGTGGAGATGGTCTATTCTACACTCAATGAAGTTTAGTATAGCAGCGCAGCATCTGAATGAATTTACTGAATTGTGCTTTCACAGTCGTTGCAGCTGTATGGAAGTTGAAGCTACTCGGACATAGACTACGTGGCTAGTTATTTGCTAGTTGTTGTGGACAAATTGAGGGAACATTGGCTCATTGCTCCAATGATCCTAAGTAGTAGTTATTGTAAGGAATCAATAAATTATTAAACAGTTTGAGCATTTTTTGTGATATAATTTGTGATTTGTATCTTCTGTCAGCTTAAGAAGCAAACATAATAAATACAAAGATACACACTTTGTTCTATGCCATTCCTGTACTATAACGAACTAACCACTCTTGATGTCTACAGTTAAGTGTGTACATGTGAGTGATGGTCTTTCACAACCTGCTATTAATCTTATAATAATAGTAATAGTAACAGTTAGAGTGCTACTGTCACCAAAGACAACATCTAGCACTATTAAGACTAAATCAAGCCGGTTAGCAAAAAGAAGGTCCAAAAATGGTGAAAATTCCAAAATCCAGAAAATCAATCTAAGGTAAAGGGAATATACTCTATGTCATTTATTAAAAGTATATAAAGGGAATATACTCTTTGTCATATATTTGTTGCGATAATAGGAATGAAATGCCGGTGTCTAAGCGTTGCGGATTTCTCAAACGTAGGTCATCGGTAAGTGATTTTGTTGCTGTGTTCTCTCTAACATTGCCATTATTTAATGCTAATTAATAGATCTTGCAAACCTCTAATATGTGCTCTTTCTACCAAATTCCAAATAGTATTGTACTCTCTTTTTGCAGCGAAATAGGTAATGCCAAAAGTAAAGTATTTATATGTGCTAAAAATATTTGCAGTGGTGTTTACCGAGAAAAATGCTATACCAAATTGATATTTCAACTATTTCATCTCGTCAATTGTAGTGCGACTTTTCACTAGTAGCTAAATGTTGTCATTAACATGAAAACTAAGATTGCTTTAACTAAAATAAACTGCAGCATCTTGAGCTCTTCTTTAGCAAATATTATTCTAAAAATTATTTATGATCTCCTCTGAAGATCAATTAGGCAACTATCAATTGATTATCAGATAACAAATCAATTGATTGATCAGCTAATCAATTGATTGATTGATTGATGTAGATACTGAAGTCTCGTGCGTGCGACACAGATGCTGATGGTGCCACTGAGACACTGTGTCTTACTGGCAGGGTGGTGGGAGATGGAAAGAAATCTAGGAGAGTGAGCTTTGCGGATACCAATGAAGTCAGGTTGGATTGTTAGAAATATTTTGGAATATATATCGATATGTTCTAATATTTTTACAATACTGTACGTTTTATATGATTGTGTTAGAGAAATTGTATTCTAGTGCATAGATTATATTTACTGTATGGTGTATTTTAGGATATCTGTTATAATATGGAGATAATGATATACACTGAGTAAAGATTTGTAGAATGTTAACCACTCAGTTGGGTGTTTGAATGTGCCATTTCTAGCGGCTAAAATTTACGATATAGGTACTGCTGTTAAATGAAAAGTAATGAGATTGACATAAGCTCAGTGTTCTCTATACATTGATGGAATATGCTAATCAGTAGCATCTTGTTTTATGCAGTGGTTAATTTGGGCACATTCCTCGTGTTGTGCTTGGGTGTGGTTGGACCACTGCAGCATAGGGCTACCGCAAACAATGTGCTGCATGTACATAAGAGGCGACTAAGTTAGGAGCTGAGGATGGCAAGAGGGGCCCACCTCACCATGAAGTATTTTCCTCCAGGATTAAATTGTAATTAATCCATGTAGCTGAGAAGGCAACGGTAAATCACCTCAGAAGCCATACTTTTCCCAAGCTATACGTGACATAAGGTATGGATAAGGCATAGACTTTGTGAAGGGATCAACTTGTTGATCTAAGGAGCTCTCTTATGGAGCGAGAAAGCAGATTTTGAGTATGAATATGTACATTGAACCTGCCACTTGGCAGTGCACTGAAGAGAAGAGAATGTGGGAACTGAGAACTAGGGGAACACACCTTGGAAAAATGAAAGCTATGTGAACGCAGTTGCCATTCGCCCCCCCCCCCCGCCACTTTAACCATTGTTTTTATGCAAGTTAAACAACATTCAAGTGATTAACTCACTTGTTTAACTGTTTACATTAATAAAGGTTTACATTGATTGTCACTGTTGCAGGGAATTTGTGAAGGAGATTCCGATAAATGGATTGAGTTCTGTATCAGATGAAAACCAGAGGCCCTCTGCTATACCGAGTAAATATCATAGATTTGTACTGTGAGCTCCATCTGTAGAAATGTAATTCTAAGCTATCAGTTTAATCTACCAAAAATTTATGTGTAAATATTTTTAAATATGATTGATTTTATTTCAATCTACTAAAAGATTTTGATGTAATGTTTTAGAGAAAACTAATTGTTACATCAATTAAGTGAAATAACTGTGCTAGTATTACAGATATTTTATAAAGTTTGAAGGAAATAGTTTGAATGCATTTAAGAAAATCTGCTTAAATTGGCTAAATTGCGTTTTATGTTGTCAATCAGTAATTTTGAGCTTCAGTCTTGTAAATCAAAGCGTAACTCGAAGGAATATTCTGTTATAGCTGTACAGCCATTCTTACGTTAGTTTCATCTCTCTAAAGCCATATCAGTGATGGGCAAGTCCAGGATTTGAACCCACACGTACTGATCCGCTGTCTGATATCGACTTTGTACTCTTTTTGTACTCCTTTTAATCGAATTTGTACTCTTTTGCTATTATTCTTTATTAACCAAGCATGCTCATCGTACTTTCATGACTTCAATCAGTCTTGACTTCACTGTCGTTTAGTATCGTTTTTATCGTTTATTTGTTCATTACAGCACATATTATACAAACAATAGGAACGTACATGTAGTTAGATAAACAAATAACAAAACAAAAATGAAATCAATGAAATCTTAATGCATAAAAGCTGCTACAGAAAAAGGAAGTCTGGTGTAAAAACCGATTGCAGAGTAGAGTAGACAGCAACCTCTTTGTTGGGCTAATGAAAACGTCACCTTTATTGCGAGATCACAGCTGGAATTGGTTTTTGTTATTCCGAATGCTAATTTATTAGATTCTTGTTTTATATTAACATAACATAACAACAATTAGAGTGCTATAGTCATCAATGACAACATCGAGCACTATTGAGACAAAATCAAATCGGCGAGCAAAAAGAAGGTCCAAAATGGTGCAAATTCCAAAATCCAGAAAATCAGTCCAAAGTAGAATTAACTAATACTCAACCATTAATATAAAAATATGTATCTGTTAATATTAAGTGCATTATCTTGCGCAGGGTCTGTAATATCTTCAGCGATGACTTGTTTGTCTACCACTGAATCTCAGGCTGATGCTACAACTTCTCTGGTTTGTTTTCTTTATACTCGGCATCATCGTTCCTTCCACCTGTCGGAAGACGATTGGTTGGCATCGGGATTAAAATTGATTGATAGCATATTGTTCATGTTAATTTACTCCTGTTAATGTTAATTTATTGTGGCATATTGATAGCATCAATTAAATTTGATCTCCTCTCCAGCTAGTGATTATCTTCCATAAGGAACTGGAAGTCATTGATTTCTGTCCCAGCTGGGTCGTCTCTGATAATTACAGTATGGTTGCAATGTGTCAAATCTGATCTTAAGCATTTCCTGTAAAGTAAAGCTAAGGTTAACGTCAGTTTCCTCACTCGAAAGCGATGTCGGTGACGAGCGAGCCCAGGATTTGAACCCTGCACATACTGATCCACGGTCGAGTTTCTGTTAGTATCTGTTTGCGGTCAAGGATAATGTTAATTCATTCCTGTTGATGTTAATTTATCGTGGCATATTGACCGTATCAATTAATTTTGTGCTCCTCTCCAGCTGGTGATTATCTTCCATAAGGAACTGTAAAGTCATTGATTTCTGTCCCAGCTGGGTCAATCTCTGATAATAGCAGTATGGTTGCAATGTGTCAGATCTGAGCTTAAACATTTCCTATATGGGAAATGCTTAATATGATTTTGCCCCAATGCATCTGTATTAGGGTAAAGTAATGAACCTGCCTTGAGTTGTAATGTCACAGAAATTGATGTTGCTATGGTAATAGCGATTAAGATTTCACTGGGGATACATATACTGATGCCGATGTTTCAGAGAGGAAGTCGCGTGGGCAGAGACTATTCATTGGAGGGCGCTCAGCGCAACAGTGCTCTGGTTAACAATCTCTACGACATTTGTAAGGACAGTGACTACAGCACAGTGCCCAGTGCTGTGGATGACAGACACACCGGTGCCCATGTTGAGCCCGCGTTGTCTGCAGATCCCAGTCTGTACGCTGAGGAGCCTGTGCTGTCAGGATCTTTTGTGGGGTCGGGGGTGATTGGTGGTAGTTCTGTGAAGCAGGCTAAGAGGAAGGGCAGGCCGGGTCCTCTGCGTCCCATAGAACTACCTAATGAATCAAAAGCTGGAGTAGGGTCACAGGATAGCGCTGAAGGTTTGCAGAGTATTGGGTTGAATTCAAGTAGATCTGGACTGAGGAATAGCACACGTAGTGTGTCAGAAGTATCAACCGATCTAGGGAACGTTGAGAAGGGAGGAAACTGGGCTGTGATTAGAGGACGGGAAGATAGGAATCAGTCTGGAATGAATATAGAACGTCGTCAGGGTGAAAGAGTGGATAATGGCATTTTGTTGGATAATGATGAAAGACAGAGATCTGTTTCTATCAGTTCTTTGAAACATACGGCGGACACAATTGGAGAAGCTAAGGAAGATTTGGTTGAGGAAGAAATGGAACTGACTCGATGTATAACTGTAAACATATCTTGTCCAGTCAACTCTATTCCTGACAAACGGGCCGTTAACAATCTGATGGGTGATTCAAGTCAAGGAAATGTAGAATTGCCTAGTTTAGGTAATATTAGACGTAGCATTGTGCCAAATATGACTGTGCTATTCGATGAGGCTTCAATCGGTGAGGATGATATGACAACCAGGGTTCCTGTTGATATGGGCATAACTCAGGACATAGATGTTTCAAATAGGCTGGGATTAATTGTAGATGATTTAGCACCGGATATGAGCGCAATTTTGGATAAATCACCTAGGCGATCCAGTAATTGTACCATTGTAGGTGGAGATATGGAAGTGACTGAGAATATTGGTGCTCTTAGTAATGGGCAGCCACTTAGACAATTAAGACCAGAAAAGTTTTGTCCGGATTTGAGTGTCGTATTTAGCCAGTCGCCCGCACGAGTAAGCAACAAGACTATATCTGGTGGAGATATGGAAATGACTGAGAATATTGGTGCTCTTAGTAATGAGCAGTCATTTAGACAATTAAGACCAGAAAGGTTTTGTCCGAACTTGAGTGTCGTATTTAGCCAGTCGCCTGCACGAGTAAGCAACAAGACTATATCTGGTGGAGATATGGAACTGACTAGATTTGAAGATACACCTGAAAAGCGATCATTGTCCCGTCCGATGGCAGTTTGCTCTGATCTAAGTGTTATGCTGGAAAAATCACCCGGTCGTGTCCACGATAGAACCACGTCTTTCGAAAATATGGATTTATCTCAGTGCTATTCTTCATCGGACGAAATTGTTGCTACAAGTGGAAGAGTTGCTGAATCCAAATCAACTTCTGCTGCCAGTGAATGCGAGGATGTTTTTCATCCTGTGGATGTAATGAATCGCTCGCTGAAACCTGCGCATGGTCTCTCCGCCCTATTAAACTCTTCTGATGAAGAAGGAGACATGGAACTCACGGGATGTTTCGGTGTTATCGATGCTAACATATCGTCTGGAAACACTTCATTGCCCCGTGCAGCCGAACTTGTCGATTACATTTTGGGAGAATCGTCAGGTGAAAAGATACAGTCTGATAGGAACAAAAGTTCTCTGTTGAATATTCAGTGTGAGACAGAACAGGACAGGACTGGAGCATTACGTGCTCACAGCCCAGAAGTGTTGCTTCAGAGTAGTGTTGGTATCGCTGGCACAACTGCCCATGAAGATCTGCCGTATAGAGCTGTATCGTCTGACATGATACCTGAGGCACACCGCTCAAATAACTCGCGTCAACTATCGAATAGGAGTGTAACTATATCTTCAAGTTCATCCAAGGAGTTAATTGGCTCGCGCGGATGTGCTTTGGTAGAAAGTTTCTCTAAGAATTTCAATACTGTCCCGAACGTGTCTTCCAGAATTGATTCTGAAAACGACACGCCTCTGCTCAGGAATTCTAATGAAGTCAAGACTGTTTCCAAATTAAGTCAATCAGATGACCGATTGCAGGGTGACCCTCCCATATTTAATAATATCGCCGCTGATGTAAAAAGCCTGGCTGTTAGCAGACGTAGCAGTTGTTTTTCCAGACAACCCTCCATGGATGAACGAAATCTTTCCGTTACTGGAATATCTGATATGAATTCGACCAATGTGACTGGCTTTATTCAGTCTGCTTATAACGATAGTTCTGTAAGCTGCTTGACTGAAGAAATACCAAGATCTGGAGCAAGAATGGCTAATGGACTGACATCATGGATGGACGTGACAGATATTGAAACTATTGGGAGGGCAAACACAGCGGAATTTGGACAGTTCACCCATCCCACTCCTCTACCTAACTTATCTCTGTCGTTCGCTACCATTAATGACAGCGCTATGGCTGCCATTCTTGCTACGTCTGCTTTTGAGGAAGATCAAGAAGCGTCGATGCAGCCTCTTGGGTCCTCTCAGCAAAATTCTTGCATAAGGCAGTCGTGCAGTGAAATTACTCTGCGAGATGTTGCTAAAGTTGAGCTACCTGCTGGTATTGTAGATCTAACACTGGGAGAGATTAAGTTGCCGTGTGTGGAAGAGAGAGACGTAATAGATGAGATATGTAGTTCTTCATATGTGCCAGAAGCTTGTAATGATGTTAGCATGAGGGAAATTTTGCACAAAGATGTTGAACAAACCTTGGATGGTCACGAGAATGATATGATTTATGCTGAAAGAGTGGAAATAGATAAAAACTATTTGTCATCCGAAAAGACGAATATGGTTCATTCAGGTGAAATTGAGAGAGAAATTGAAGATTGTCAAGATAAAGCCAGACTTAAAACGCCAGTAGGAATGATCAACTACAGTAACGATGTAGAGGCGGGGTCAAGCAGGGAGGGTGTCTTGTATGATAGCACTTCAAAGAGGACCACAAGTCATGCTGCTTCTAAGTCTGTCACAGCTGCAGCTGCTTCTAACTCTATCACAGCTGCAGCTACTTCTGACTCTGTCACAGCTGCAGCTACTTCTAACTCTACCATAGCTGCAGCTGCTAATGGGACCGGCTGTATTACTGTATCGCACATCAAGTCTCTCGCTGAGATGGAGCAAGAGGCAGCTACTGATGCTCACCCCCACTCGTCTAAACTCGTAAACCAGCTACCAGACACTATTGAATCGTTGGGTGAAGAGAAACAGCAACTTCGTAGAGGTTTCTCTCAGCTCTCTTATCCGCAGCGTCCTCAAAGCAGCGGCGTTGCCTCCACGTGGGATTCACAGCCGAGCTTTAATTCTCAGCCTGGGCGCATCAGTCAGGCTGACGAGGTGGACCGGCTGTGCGGCAGTGCTGAACTGACTGAGAGCTCAGAGACACCGGGTCGTGCTGGAGCAGAAGAACCGAGTGTTGCCTCTCTGATGAGACGTGATGAAGCTGATGATAGTATGGATTCAGTGGAGAGTGGGGATGATGTAAGAGAGGATGCTCAGATTGAGGCTTTGAGGAAGAGTCGAGAGTATGTTGAAGATATGAAGAGAATTTGTGGGTAAGTTAGTCTCTGTAAATGTCTATAGTAGATCATTCAATCAATCAATAAGAATTTAACATCCAGTTCTTCGCCATAAGCCAATATCAGGGACGTCAAAAGATTTTAGAATAGATTCCAATAGAATTTGTATGTATCAAGTCTAAACATGGTTATGGACTGCTCATACAGTTTAATTGCTTTTGTCAATGTTGATTGATACATTCGTTAATATATCAAACGTTGTCTGTTTGTTATTCATTCATTATTCCATTGAATTCTAGATGATTGATTGATTAATATAGTGTCTAATTCTAAGTGCTGTTCTTCATTAGTCTTTTCAGTATTACTATTTTAAAGTTTCTTGAAGTTTGAAAGTGGTATGTGCCTCATTATTTAAAGCAACATCATGGGATAGAATGACTGATTGGCGTGGGTTGTTAACATGAAGCCTACTTATCATTGATTTGATGATTGATTGATTGATCTTAAGGTCTGATCGTGATCGATCGAATTGTTTGACTCACAGTACAAATCACTGATTTTTGATTGACTAATCAAGCTTTGTGATTGATTGACTGATGATTGATGTTTGATTAACGCAGACCATACAAATGTTGGTACCTGCCCTCCTATGCAGAAGACGATGTCCCAGAAGACGTCATGAGGTTTAAGTTTCTGTGGGGGGTGATTGAACTGTGGATAAAGGTCGGATCAGAAGTCGAAGATCATGAACTGTGTGGTAGGCCTGCCAGGCTAGTGACGGGCTGCTCCGTCATTAACCTTATGAATGGTAGATAACAAATCTCTATATCTCTATTGTATTAATACTTTATAATACTGTAATAATACTATACTAATTAAATACTAATTAAATACTTAATAGATAGCTATTAGCTCATCCGGTCTTCTTTTATTATTTTATTTTTAATCTCAATTTTAAAATTATACCCCTGCCTAGTTTGTATGCACAATTTCACGTATTATCATTATTATGATTATTATCACCCATTATATATCTTATATTTCTTTAAGTTAACCATAGTTCACTTTTAGTTTGTGTTGTTTCCTGTTGCATTTGCTCGTTTGTGTGTTGTGTATGTGAACTCTACAGGGTTGAATGACCATTTTGGTGTTTTATTAAATTGAAATTTATTTATATAGCGAACTCTGTGTTTGTTGCCTGCTTATGACATTGTGTGTCCATATCTTTATTATATAAAAAATAGTTATAAATTTAATTCGTCACAATCTGACAACTACAGATATTAACTACATCAATTAGCAACAAAGGGCATGACAATTGTAAACAGTTAATACAACAATACTTTGGACTGATTTTCTGGATTATTGAATTTGCACCGTTTTTGGACCTTCCTTTTGCTCGCCAGCTTGATTTTTTTTCAATTGTACTCGATATTGTCATTGATGACTGTAGCACTCTGATTGTTGTTATTATTAGTAACATTTCTCGTTTCATGATGACGTGTTATACCCAGATCCGAATCAAGCCTCACAGCAGCTGATCAGTCTAACAACAGCTGATCAGTGTAACAACAGCTGATCAGCCTAACAACAGGAAATTAGCCTAACAGCTGATCAGCCTAACAACAGCTGATCGGTCTAATAACAGCTTATCAGACTCAGATTTGCTATGGTAATAAACAATTAATTTTCACGCGTTTGTTTAGCAGATAGATCAAGGCGTGAATGTCTGCTGGCTGGTAGACTGCTGATGAAGGAATTCAACTCAGACAAGTGTTTGCTGGACTGTACCAACACATCTCACATTAGAAAGGTATTTTCTCATACTGTTATATTGTTCTGACACTCTCGTTGCTTTTAAGAGATTCTGAATAGCTTCAACTCATACCGGATGCAATAAAATTTTACAGCATTCTTGTCATTAAATCTTCTTTAATTGTTAGGAGTATTTTATAGGTATAAGTTTTATTAGTTAAATGGATTATGTTTAACGTTACGACATCTACGGCAAGATTGTAAGTGCAGTTAAGCCATCACCTTAAGAATGAAAGTAAAATGGGCTTTGTTTATGTTTGTGTACAGTTTATTAATTGGAACATATGTCATTAAGAAAATGAATCCGTTAAAGGCTGAGCCTGCAATTTTAAAACGTGCATCTATAAAATGTGATTGTCTGTTGATTAATTGAAACAAAGTCACCGATATTTAGGTGTCAGAAGCGCCTTAAAACTGATGTACTTTGTTGCATGGTGATTAAGACTATTATATTGTTGTTCAATCAAAGGCACTGGAGTACATGAGTGGTTTGATAGGAGCTTGTGACTCCATACGAGAACAGCTTCAAACTCTGGATCCATTTAACTCTACCAGTCGTCTACGTATTGACAACTACAGGTAAGTCTAGCTCTACATTTAACTCAACCACTCGTCTACGTGTTGACAACTACAGGTGAGGCTAGTTCTACATTTAACTCTACCAGTCGTCTACGTGTTGACAACTACAGGTGAGTCTAGCCCTACATTTAACTCTACCACTCGTCTACGTGTTGACAACTACAGGTGAGTCTAGCCTTACATTTAACTCTACCAGTCGTGTACGTGTTGACAACTACAGGTGAGGCTAGTCCTACATTTAACTACCACTCGTCTACGTGTTGACAACTACAGGTGAGGCTAGCCATACATTTTAGGCAGTACTTCTCTCTTATTTTAATTTTTTTGTTCGTATAGGTATAGTTGCACACATTGACATGCTGTATGTGCTACATAGTTTCCTTTCTTGGTTTCTGTTTTTGTAGTTTTCGTTATTTCCTCCATTCCTCTCCATGGTTACTAGTAATCATTGCCTTTTGTTGGTGCATCAATTGCAGCCAGCGCGGATTTGAGAATAACCTTCTAACACCTTCGGGATTTTTCTTTTAAAGCTGTCAACACTCGGTATTCCAAGGTGGTCGCTCACAAAGTACTAACGGGTGCGATGGAGCTTAACATCGTTCAACTGAGGCGCAGCTTAACCGAGTGCGCTAAATCACGCCCATGCTCTGCGATGGAATGTACAAGATTCAAATTTTGTGAAGAGTCTGGTAATATTATTTAGTCTCACTCTCGGTTAACCATTGAGGTTGATCCGTATAACGATGGCTCCACTTTCGTCGTATTATACTAAATATTATATTAAATATTTGCAAAATGGAACTAAGGTTATGAGGCTGTCTGTTACCCTGGACTTACAGGATATGCGTCACAGGTATCGTAACAACAGTATCATATTTTAAGTCCTTTAATTTGTCTTGAAATAAGCAGACTTTCTGTAGGAGGAATATTAACAGTAATGATAATCAAATGTTATTGTAAAGTATGAAAATAGAAAATAGAATTTAACAAAAATTATTACTGTAAAGTGTGAAAAATACAATATGATTTTGCATACAATTAAAATTCTTCAGTTGACGCAGCATTGCAATTAATGCTAGTTTATTTTGACAGTCAACATAGCTGCCTGTTGTTCAATCCTGTGCCGTAAAGTAAATAAAAAGATTTTAGGTTCGTTTCGTTTTTACTTTTCGCTGCTTCACTTTCAATCTTTTACAATCAAAGCTATCTTTCAATTTTCTTGTAAACAAACAACTATATCTAAAATTTAAAGCTAAAGCAGAAAAAATTTACTTAAATCCTATTGTTTTATCAATTATTTCTTTACATTGTTTCTATGATTAAATTTCAAGCTCCAGAAATAGCTACAAAATTTTGTACAGCAAATCGAAAACTTTCCCACACACAGAGTGGAGTGGAGAAGATCTATTCCTATCCCAACCCCATCTGAACTGGGATTCAAGGGATGATGATGATGATTATGATGATGATGATGATGATGATGACGAGAGTAATAATGAATGTGATCTTGTTTACTAAGATTAATATACTTATGAATAAAACTGTAGTTATCTTTTTGCCGATAAATCTCATCATCCCTGTCGTAAGACTGTGTGCGGACTAAGCAGATCTGAATTTTTCACTTCACTGTCGTACCTGTGTCACTTGCTTTATTTCTGAGTTGAACTGAATCAGAATAAAAACTTCACTGACTCTCTTCATTAAGTTTAAATTCAATGGCCAAATTTCCACCATAAGCATTTACTTCACTAAAGTTTTCTGTATAATAGATTAACTGTTGAGCTATACTCATATTATAGAATGACTAAGGATGTGTTTGGCTGGTGCCAGTGACGATGTCGGTAAGGTACTCGACCGCGGATCAGTATGTGCGGGGTTCAAATCCTAGGCTCGCCCGTCACTGACATCGCTTTCGAGTGAGGAAACTGACATTAATATTAGCTTATTTTTGCTTTTTGCTGCACAGGATCACTATAATGTACCACAGCGTGGACGCTATGGCTCTGTTCTACACGTCCACTGAGCTGAGTCTGTCTGGAGTAACGTTGACTGGACTGGACTGGAGTGTTGAGGTCAAACATGGCGACGTCAGGTCAGTTGAGCTGTTTGTTAGCATCTTCTTACAACCTGTAAGCTTATTGGTTTGGTTTGGGTGAATTGATCTACTTTAGCTTATTGGATTGGTTTGGGTGAATTGATCTACTTTTCTCCCTGAGCTGTTTGTTAGCATCTTCTTACTACCTGTAAGCTTAATGGATTGGTTTGGGTGAATTGATCCACTTTTCTCCATGAGCTGTTTGTTAGCATCTTCCTACTACTTGTAAGCTTTTTGGATTGGTTTGGTTTGGGTGAATTGATCTGTAATGATGCGTGCTGTGGGGACGTTCCTGATATCATCATTGGATGAGGAAACGGACGTTAAACCTTTATTATTATTGTTATTATCTCTTTGTCATTTTATTCTAGTAGCATGGATAAACTCAGCTGCTAATGAACTTTGGTCCATTTGTTGTCCAGCTAGTTTTTCTCCTGTAGCTCTCAACCAGGAATTAATTATTATTTATCTCTTGATTATAATTATCAGTCGATTACAAATTACTCATTTGTCTGACTAAACTGAACCGGCGACTCAGTTATTTGACTTTTCAACTGCCGATCAAAGTAGGCGATTTAAAATTCCCTCTTAACTCACTCACAGACGTCTCTTTGAACCATGAAGTTGTCGTTTTAATCTTTTCTATAACTTTTTATCTTCAGCATATTAAATTTATTTGGAATCATAGTAATACATGTTCTGTGTGATTTTCTCGCCTATCTTTCAATTGTACTTCTTTATTTATCTGTAGTGATGTGTTTTCTTCGTTATCTGTAGTGATGTGTGCTGTTGGGGACGTCCGGGACATCATCCCTAGATGAGGAAACGGACGTTAAACTTTAATTTTTATTATTATTATTTAATTAATGCCTCCTTATTCCATACTTAGCAATACTGTGTATTTTATGGAACATTTGTCGTGTATCTTTCGACTGCGTCATTGTGTATTTGTTTCGATAGATTTTATTTTATTTATTGAAGCAACTGCTGCTATTTCATCATCATCATCTTCCCTTGAATCCTAGTTTAACTAGAGTCGGGATACGAATAGACTGTCACAAATCCTCTCTACCTACATCATATCATCAGTCAATGCCATATTTGAGACTTTTCCATTAGTTCAAATTTTTTGTAGCAAATTCTGGAGCCTAGGCGCTCACCAACCGAATGCCCTTTCTGACGTTGGTATGGATTTTAGACGCCTTCTACGACACATGCAGTCACCGGTTGGTCACTTCTTTAAACAACCCGGACACAACGCTGGGAAACAGCTACTTTAATTTATCTCTATATTTATCTAGATGAAGTAACTGTTACTCCTCTGTGTGCAGGGTGGATGAAGTCCAGGAGATCATTTCTCACGTCCAGCCTGGACCTCACTACCTCACTAGGGTCATCCGGTGCCTGGAGCAGTGGATCAACTCACTTCCACCTCACTCCAGAAGTTTCTTAGAGCAACTCTCTGGTGGCATAGCGTCATTCACGAGACGCTAAGATCTGTCGCCCAATCTCTCTATCAACAACTTTATAGGATGAGGAAACTGATTTGTTCTGTTCTTCGAAAGGCTAAGAGAGGTACAGCCTAGTTTATTTCACGTCTCGTGACCGGGCGGGCACTGGATTAGAATCCTGCATCTATCGATTTTCTGGCGGACATCACACCAATAGGCTCAGACTTGAATGTGTCGTTGAGGCGGCTCATGTATATACAACATTCTATTTATCTGAAGCCTGACAATCATTGGTTTATGTGGCTTAACAACAGCCTCTGCAGCACACTGGTCTCTGACGAGAGACAATCCAGCCATTTATCAAAACGGACGTGAAAGTAATCTGCCGGCTCACGAATGAACTAAAAGCACTCATGTTTGAGCTCAGCCTTCCAATTGTAACTGCCTAATAATGTATAGGGTATAGTGTAATATGAGAAACCATTCATGTGAATTATGCATGCGTACAAGGCGTACACATTAATTTATTATTTCGGTTAACTCATTTGATCGAGGAACAACCAATGTATTCTAGCTGGTATCTAAGTGTCTCTTGTTTAGCAACGAAGAACTGTTCATTTTTTGATGATTTATTTTATGTTTATTGTCTGAAATGCTCTGTCGGCTTTATCAGCCTCTGTATCCCTACATTGAGCGCAGAACTCTGTTATATCGTGGCAGCTATATATATCACTTCACTGATCTGAACATTTAAATACATTTGGAACGATTAGGTGACCGTACTAGTGAATTGGCTGCGTTTGACCGTATCTAGTTCGATTTCTGGTGGTGCGGAGGGTGAAGATTGATACGAACACATGATTTCGCTGGATCTCGACCATTTTTAATATTTTAGCCTTCTAGTCTATTTTGACACTCCCCACCCCACCTCTCTCCTGGTTCATCACTCGTGTTTTGATAATGAGGTCAAAAGAAAATTAACAAATAGAAAGAGAAAAGGTTTTGCCAGCTTTATATTTAGAAATCTTCTATCCTGTTGTACGCCTATAGGCTAAGCCATACAATAATTATACAGACAAATTATTGTTGCGACCTGTGTACAGAATCTTTTTTACTGTAGATTGTTGTAGTGTTAGTCTATAAATGGAGCAATGGTATTAGGAATATCTGATGCGTAATTGCGGCAAAACTAAATGCAACATTTTTGGGACTGTTTAACACAGTGTGCATGTGCGTGGAAATGTAGATAGCGAGTATAATAGAGGCCTAGATGAAAATATGTGTTTGTACATCTTTAAAGTGTTCATATTACTTTGTTTTTCGCTTTGCATTTTTGCTGTAATATATGTTTATTGTAAATGCTGTATATATGCCGCTACGTGTCTATATGTGTGTTTTGTCAGTAGTTGTAGAAATGGTTCTAGCGTACTTATGTGTGTGTGTTTTATAGCTATAAGTAAAGCTAATTTAACATTTGTTTCTCTATCACAAAGATGTAGGAATCTGTCCAATTGGAATTTAAATTGCCGGCCTCCGGCTTCTTGGGCAAGAGTGTTATCCATTCGACCAAACTGTACAAACAATATGAATATTGGCTTGAAAGCGTTGGAGTGCCTGAGTGTGAATGTAGTTATATTAAACTAAGCAATTGAATTAATGTTATTAAACGTTGGCAGCAGTTCTCTTGTTTATTATATTAGTTCTTGCGTCGAGTCGAAGTCTGCGTCTCATTTCTATACATAACTTAGTCCTATCTCTTCACTTAGTCCTATCTCTTCACTTAGTCCTATCTCTTCACTTAGTCCTATCTCTTCACTTAGTCCTATCTCTTCACATCACTTAGTTATATCTTTATACATCACTTAGTCCTATCTCTTCACTTAGTCCTATCTCTTCACATCACTTAGTTATATCTCTATACATCACTTAGTCCTATCTCTTTACTTCACCTATTCCTCTCTCCATACATCACTTAGTCCTAGCTCTTTACATCACTTATTCCTCTCTCTATATATCACTTAGTCCTATCTCTTTACATCACTTATTCCTCTCTCTTTATATCACTTAGTCCTATCTCTTTACATCACTTATTCCTCTCTATACATCACTTAGTCCTATCTCTTTACATCACTTATTCCTCTCTCTATACGTCACTTAGTCCTATCTCTTTACTTCACCTATTCCTGTCTCCATACATCACTTGGTCCTGATGCTGATCTTTCCAAATTAGCTGCTGCTGAAGCTGATCTTTCGTAATCAGCTGTGGCTGAAGCTGATCTTTCCTAATCAGCTGCTACTTAAGCTGATCTTTCCTAATCAGCTGCTGCTGAAGCTGCTCTTTCCAAATCAGCTGTTGCTGAAGCTGATCTTTCCTAATCAGCTTCTACTTAAGCTGATCTTTCCTAATCAGCTGCTACTGAAGCTGATCTTTCCTAATCAGCTGCTGCTGAAGCTGATCTTTTCTAATCAGCTGCTGCTAAAGCTGATCTTTCCAAATCAGCTGCTGCTGAAGCTGATCTTTCCTAATCAGCTGCTACTGAAGCTGATCTTTCCTAATCAGCTGCTACTGAAGCCGATCGATAGACGAGGAAACATTTAGCTGAACATAATATATTTGCCTGTACATTTTAAGTTGCAGCTCATGTGTAACCTCTGATAACTTCTAGCATTCGAGTAATTTTTCTCAGGTTACTCGAGCCTTAGTAAGCGCTAATCGAGTAGCGTTTATTTTGAAACCTTAATCGAGCCCAATGTAATCATCGTCGGAAAGAGCATTCGGTTGGTGAGCGCCTAAGCTCCAGAAATTGCTACAAAAATTTAAACGAATGGAAAAGTCTCATATAGGTGATTGACTGATGATATGATGTAGGACAGAGAGGATTTGAGGCAGTCTATTCGTATCCCGACTCTTGTTAAGCTGGGATTCAAGGGAAGATGATGATGATGATGAATCGAGTCCAAAGTAACGCAGCTCGAGTGACATATACAATGGACTCGAGTATAAAGAAACACTGTTAAGTGCATGGAAAATCGCTACTTGACTGTAAAGAAACGATACCCGTGTAGCTTTTTTTTATAAGGAAACTACTCGAGTAGCTTTTCTGTAATCATCGACATCATCTTTATCTTCCCCTGAATACCAATTTAACTAGGGTAGGGATACGAATTGACTTAAACTTTTTAATTTTAGAAAATTTTGGAGACTAGCCGCTCACCAACCGAATGCCCATTCTGACTTTGCTTTGAATCTTAGTGCTTTGTAGCCTTTTACGATACTTATAATAATAATAATAATAATAATAATAATAAAGGTTTAACGTCCGTTTCCTGATCCAGGGATGATGTCAGGGACGTCCCCAACAGCACACATCACTACAGATTAATTCACCCCGACCAATCTGCGAAAGAAATGTGCTGAGGAGAAGTAAGGTCCTAAACGAAAGTCAGTCCGATGATCTAAAAATGGTCAAGGTAGATTGATTATGTCTATGGTGGGAAAAGGTAAGTTTTAAGCTTGCTAGAGAATGTTTGAAGAGAAAAACAAGAGCGAAGATTAGCAGGTAGAGAGTTCCAGATTGTGGGTGCTGCGTAAGAAAATGAACGTCTGCCCAAAGATGTGAGAATATTTGGAACTATAGTCTAAGGCTGGTTTATTCTTCAGCAACCCCGACACAACACGGTGTTTTTGCCAGGCTAATTGAATACTAACATCATAACAGTGATACTAATCAAATTAGACTGCAGTTTAGTTACCTTTAAAACGAGCCCTGTCAGAGTTTGGAACAATTAATTGACAGTCAAATGGCATATGACATCAACAGGTAGAGTGCCGTAATGTCGGCATTGACAACAGTGAGCTCTATGGAAAGAAGAAAACGAATCAAAAGATATGTTTGGCAAAACAAAGTCAACTCTCTATATCTATTGTTACAAGAACTAATCTACCCGTGTTGTGCTCGTGTGTGGTTAAACCACTGCAGAATAGAGCAACCGCAAACAATATTGTTGGGTGTAAGTAAGAGGCGACTAAGGCAGGAGCTGAGGATGGTAAGAGGGGACCCACCTCACCATGAAATATTTTCGCCCAGGATTAAGTGGTTATTAATCCATCTACCTAAGGATGGCAAGGGGAAACCACCATTACTTTTCCCAAGCTATAGGCTACATAAGGTATGGATAAGACATAGACTTTGTCTATGTCTTATCCATACCTTAACAAGGGATTAACTTGTTGATCTAAGGAGTGCTCTTATGGAGCGTGAAAGCAGACTTTGAGTATGAATATGTACGTTGAATCTGCCACTTGGTAGTGCACTGAAAGAGACAAGAACTAAATCCTTCTATGACCTTCTACTTCAGAGTTATGTACATGTATTTGTGTTGACGAGTTGTTGTATTGACACGTTTAAGAGTTACGAAATCAGATAAAAAAGAATGAAAAGCTTCAGCGAGGAATAGATGTCAAAAGTGTAGAATTTGAAAGAATCATGTAATTGCATTCTTCTGTATGCACTCGAATGAGATTAAGACAAATATAGGCCTTTGCTTTCCTATGAGCAGCTTCATAGGTAGTTTGAAACCAATGTTTTCCATCCAGTGTCTATGAATTGCGAACTCCTTTCTATATTTCCCTTTACCTTTGGACGGATATTCTGGATTTTGTAATTTGCACCGTTTTGGACATTCTTCTGGCTCATGTATTTGGATTTGTCTCAAAGTATTCGATGTTGGCACATTGATGATAATAGCTCTCTACGTGTTGTTACGGTAAGAGTTATGTTAAGAGAGCGAGAAGAGAAGTGCATGGCATGCAAGATGCATATCTATTCAGTTTTAGACCAATTACTGTATCTTATGGAGTGTCATTTGTAACTTATTTTACTTTACAGGCAGTTTTTATCTCGAATAGAAGAATTTTTTAACACTGGTCTGACCCTCCCTCCATGATGTGTGTCCTAGGGGTCCGGCGCCCCTTCCCCCTCACAAATGCGACCATGATTGCCATCTTTAACATTTGTTTATAAGTTAAGTCTTTTCTACCACATGAAAATTAGCTAATGGGCATATGAATGTGGGCTGCTCGTGATAATTAGTCATCGCGTGGTTTTTTGACGGCGTCATAAGCAGGCAGTAAGCTAATTATATCTGCATGAACTACATATAGGCCTATATTTACATCACTATAGGATCTGAAACTCTAATTGTACGCTGTAGTTTTTGTAATTATATGAATGACGTTCCGTACGCTCGTAGGTTACCTATCTGCAGTTCCATTGCTTTGAAATAAATGAGTATATATATATATATATATATATATATATATATATATATATATATATATATATATATATATATATGCGTATATATATATACGTGTATATATATATATAAACCCGTGTTTTGTCCGGGTTGCTGAAGAATAGAGAGAGAGAGAGAGAGAGAGAGAGGGAGAGAGCTTGCGTTGGTTTGCAGATACTCGAAGTTTCGCTATTAAATCAATCTAATCGTTGGTCTTCATACAGAACTCGATACATTAACTGACTAATAATTCTCTCTCTCACTCTCTCTCTCTCTCTCTCTCTCTCTCTTTGTGCACTGCCTACTGGCAAGCCCATGGCATATAACGCCTCCACTCTTCTCTGCCTTCCGTTTTCCTCTTCATGTCCTCATACAAGTGGATCTTTAAATGATCAAACATTCCTTATCTCGGTCTGCCTCTGCTTCTCTCTCCTCCATTCTATGATTTCCCTTAGTTAAATATCTCTCCATAGAATGTGTCCTATCCAATTCTTCATATTTCTTATTGCATTTATCAATTGTTTATTTTTACCCACTCTCTTAAAGACTTTTTCATTTGTAACTTTTTGGATCCAGTTAATGTTTTCCTTTCTTCTTCATATCCACATTTCCAACGCTTCCAATTTCCTGACAATTTCCTTCCTTAATGTCCATACCAAAGTTTTCACTATCTTTATCTTTGTCGTTTTCTGTAGACTTTTTGTTAAGAGTTCTTTCTTACTACAATTTCTGTCTCGCGTTTCCTATCGCCTGCAACAGTGTGATCTAATATTTGAAACTCCTCACTTGTTACAAGCTCGTACTAATTATTGTGATATAGTTTTTACCTCTTTCTAGGGACACTCTTAACACTTGTGTCTTTTGTTGTTAATCTTTAAACCGTATTTCAACTAATACTTAGTAATTAATAGTAACCCGTGTTGAGTCCGCGTTGCTGAAGAATAGACCAACCGTGGACTGCACGAGTCGTAAAAGAGAACTAGGCACTAAGATCAAAATCAACGTCAGAACGGGCATTCGGTTGGTGAATGAATAGCCTCCAAAAATTGTTACAAACCTTTCTGAAATTACTGGAAAAGAATTAATGTCAATATGTCTATTCGTATATCGGTCCTAGTGATACTGAGATTCAAGGGATGATGATGATGATGATGATGGTGGTGGTGGTGGTGGTGATGATGGTGATGATGATGATGATGATGATGATGATGATGATGACGATGATGATGATGATGATGACGACGACGACGACGACGATGATAATGATGATGATGATGATGATGATTTGGAATGTCTCAGTAGCGTAGTGGTAACGTCATGAAGTTTTAAATGTCAAATTTTTAGGCTAGTTGAACTATCGTGGGTTCAACTCCCGACCGCGCTGACCTGAGAGTAAAATCTCGGACATTCACTGGACTATGTAAAATGGAATATATTTCCTAACGGTTTAAACGTATAGTATTAAAAGTGATAGATATCAACATAGTTGATCATCTCACTATATTGCGTGCTTACTATTAATATTTAATATTGACTTCAATGCATCAGTGACACTCATTCGATTGTTCAGCAGTTAATAGTGTACGGAGATCTCACATCATATCTCTCTATTTAACAAATTAATCTCTCTTGCCCTGGCTGACTTTATCATCTTCATGTATTATGACAGAGGCTCAGCTGCACCTAATACTAGCTATTTCATGTGACGCTAGGCTACATCGCACTGATTCTCTGATAATAGAGAAGTTCTTTATGACCTTAACGTGATATTTAGTCAAGTTTTTCATATGACTAGGCGTTGCCTGTGGATCTATTGTTTACGTTCCGGTACTTTGGCGCTATGGGTTTTTTCTACAGAAATTGACGGCTTATTAACCGATATTAACAGTTATTACTGAGCAAGACACAATTTGGTTTTAGGAAAGGATGTGGCACAAGAGAAGCAATAGAGGTAATGCGGGTTCTTTGCAAAAGAAGCTTAGAATATTGAAATGACGTTTATGTATGTTTTGTAGACTTGGAGAAGGCCTTTGACAGGATTGATTGGATAACGATGATGAATATCTTAAAAAGAATAGGAATTGACTGGAGAGATAGAAGACTAATTTTGAACTTGTACATGAATCAAAAAGCAGTAATCAAAATCCAACAAGAATACTCAGAAGAAGGTGAAATTGGACGTGGAGTAAGACAAGGTTGTAGCATTTCGCCGTTGCTGTTTAACATTTACGCTGAGGCAATGATGGATGAAGCCATGGAAGACATGGAAGAAGGAATAAAAGTAGGAGGGAATTTGTTACAAGATGTACGATTTGCAGATGACCAAGGAATGGTAGCGGGCAGCGAGATTTGATTGCAGAAGATAATGGATAAGCTGAATGATACGGCCCTAAGATATGGCATGAAGATTAATATAAAAAAGACCAAGGTTATGAGAGTGTCCAATAATAAAGGTGAAGTTAATATCTCAATAAATGGTACGAAATTGGAACAGGTAAGGAGTTTCAAATATTTGGGTCATACTATAACCGATGACGGGAAATGTGAGACGGAAATATGCAGTAGGATTGCACAAGCAAAAGCGGCATTTGGTAGTAGAAAAGAACTATTAACAAAAAGTTTAAAGAAAGACACATAGATAAAGATAGTGAAAACTTTGGTTTGGACCACGCTATTGTATGGATGTGAAACATGGACCTTAAGGAAGGAAGATATTAGGAAACTGGAGGCATTGGAAGTGTGGATTTGGAGAAGAATGGAGAGGATTAGATGGACTCAAAAGGTTACAAATGAGGAAGTCCTGGAGAGAGTTGGCACAGATAGACAGTTGATAAATGTATTAAGAAATAGGAAGAAGAGATGGATAGGACACATTCTAAGGGGGAAAGGTCTATTAAAAGAGGTCATAGAAGGTAGAATGGAAGGAAAAGAGGCAGGGGCAGGCCGAGATTAGGTATGTTAGATGATTTAAAGTCCCACTCATATGTGGAAATGAAGAGAAAGGCGGAAGATAGAGAAGAGTGGTGGCGTTATGTACCATGAACCTGCCAGTAGGCAGTGCACTAAGAGAAAGAGAGTGACGGCTTATTAACCCCTCTTATTCTCTTTGACCTCTTATTCTCGCCATAAACTTGTACTCGTCAAATGACCAAACTGTAATTAGCGTAACTATTAAGGAATTTAAAATACATTTTGACGTCAGCGTTACTTCAGACAGACAGAACTGGCTTATTTTATTGTACATATTTTCCACTGCTGGGTTTTACAAAGTTATCCAGTCGCTCGATTACATGTTTGTTCTGATTATGCGGGTCATGGAGCTCCTGCATAAAAACACGTTTGTAAATATGCAATAACACAATAACACTACATCTACCGTACAGCAGTCTGCGTCTAATATTCGCTCTCTAGTATTGTTAAACTGGTCTGATTATTTTAATATAATACACTAATAAATACTTATGATTAAATTATTTTAAAAGTAGTTCATTAACTGAAATAAAATATTATTAGTCTCAATTTGAGTAATTCGTTATATAAATAGGCCCTGCATGCAGTGATGGGCACTAAAGTATTTTCAAAATAGAAAAGCACTTTCAAAATAGAAAATACTATATTATTTTCCATGTTCAAAATACTTTTAAAAAGTATTTTCAAAAGTATTTTAAAAATACTATTTTATTTTCTATTTTCAAAATACTTTTGAAAAGTATTTTATTTTAGTATTTTCAAAGTACTTTTAAAAAGTTTAAAAAGTATTTTCAGGAGTATTTTCAAAATACTTTTCAAAAGTGTTTTGCCCAACACTGCCTGCATGTAGATTTCTAAGCATTATCTTTTCCTCTGTCTCTTTTCTCTGATAGTACGCCTATATATTTTCGTCATACGTTAATGATTGAAAGTCAGCAACTAAGCGAAAACCAGGGCACTACTGAGTCAGTTTTTGTATTTTTTTATGTAGGCTTATATAAAATCCGTGCAATCTTAACAAATTTTGTTCAATCGGAATATAATTGGCTACATCCTCTCACTGATCTCTATAGTGGTCAATTAAATGGATTGAAGGCTTGTTTTAGTACTCTCAATCTGTTTATCAATTTAACAAAGAGCACCCATAAGACCAACTATTTGAAAGTTTTTCAAAGTTTCTGTCTTTACCTGTTCTAGGCAGGGGTTAATCCCCCCCCCCTAGAACATCCTGCTCATACTTCCCCTCCCGTCTAACACAGGCTGGGCAATTTTCCCACTTCCCCTTATTTTCTTATTTTTAAAGCGTTCCAAATTGCGTCGTTGTTAACGTTGAGTGGACACCTCGGGTTCTAAATACACAAAATCTTTTTCTATTGGTTAGCCAGGAAGACTTTGTCGCATCTTACATTACATTGCGCATTATACTTTTAGTGTATTTAACCCAGTTAGGCTACTACACGTAAGAACTAATTATTAGGGATAACTGTTACTGAAAAATAAGATGAAAATTGTTGGAAATATATACATAATAGTAAAATAGTTGTTACACAATTCAATTGACACCAGTCTATCGTCTCGCAGACGTTTAATTGTTAATTTTCAACTTGCTTATTGACAACACAGCGACTTCTTCGTCAGTATCAGTATTTCTATTTGAACTGTGAGAACCTGATTGATTTATTTAGTAGGTATTTGTATTTGTAATTGTATTTCTAATAAAATATTTAATAATACTGCTGTATAAGTAAAGTTTAGATTTAAAGTATTGAGTTTTATTAAAGTGCGAGACTAGACGATAGCTAAGCGACCAATGAGGGCATGCCTAAACAAGAAGTAGGGGAAGATCCAAGATGGAAGAGAGACAACAAGGACGTAAAACGTGCCAAGTTGAAAAGAGATGTAGGAGATTTGGGGAATCTCAGTAGTAGACGAATTCAAGAGCAATTCGAAGGGTTCGGTTATTCGAACTATTTGTAGTCCATCGAACAGTCGATGTGAAGAGAGCGATCTGTAGATGATCGAATTGGGAAGAAAGTTCCATTGAAATATTCTAATCTAGGGATTATATTTGAAGAGATCCTAGTAGGCGAATAGTCGAGAGGAAAGTAAAGTGTAGGAATTTGAGCTAGAGAGCGTAGTAGTAATTTGTGCATCAAAAGTAATTGTGTGTTACGTAAAGTACTTATTTTTTGCGATATTTAAAGTGAACTGTAATTCGATAGAAAGTGTAATTTTAAGTTCTATAAAATTCGCCTATATGTGCTATTTGAAATCATTGTAATTTCGTTCTACTGTATGTCCGAGTATTATTTTATTTCTTTTCGTATTAAATTAATATTTAATCTAATACAGTCGTTGAAGTTATCAATCAATTAGTAGGATATCTAGATTCA